>BCNH02000002.1:15868014-15895880 GCA_001662345.2 Metrosideros polymorpha var. glaberrima | reverse complement strand
GAAGTTCTCTCTCTCTCTTAATTTAGCTTATTTTTTAATATAATTTTTAAATTATATTAAAAAGTAAATTTAGACCAAAAGGACGTTATTTTAGCCACGTAGGAGTAGGAGAGAGAAAACATTTAAAAATGCCACGTTAGCATTTTCCATTAACCAAGTTGGACGGAGCTAACGGAAGGACTCGATTGAACTAGTTTGACAAGCTTTAGGACTTGATTGCACTTTTTGCAAGTTTTAGGACTCAATTGCACTTTTGTGACAAGTTTTAGGACTTCTAGTGAACATACCCCTTTTTTGTTTTGTGCCAAATCTAGTTGCACTGCAGGTTCATTGTTTCTACTGGATGATGTCTTACCAGACATTTGTACTTGACAAAAGCTATAGGCAGAAATTGATATTTGTATTTAACTTTGCGTATAATACTTTAAGGTGGTTGTTGTGTGCGGAGGATCCTATAGACGTGGGAAAGCTTCTTGTGGCGACTTGGATGTTGTAATTACTCATCCAGATGGAAAGAGGTATCAAATTCTAGGTCATTTGGGTTTGCTACAGAATTTGCATGTTTCCACATCTCAAGGAACCAAGAACTATTTTGTATCTAGTTGAACTTACTACAGTCGATGGTAGCAGAAAACATTCTCTGTTGATTTACTTATTTGTATCTTATTAAACTTATGTAACTATTAGTCACTGAAACCTCAAAGTTCTCCCCTGCCTTTCTATGACGGTGTAGAAAGAGCAATCGAGGAAATTGTGTCTTCGTGTTTTAAAAAAAGCAGAACCTTAGTCTGTTTCTCAAGAACCCAAATATTACTTTCTTACAAGTCAATTGGGATATGTTTGTTTTAGTTTGTTGTTGCAAGTTGACAGAACCATCATCTTATTAGTCATGGCTCATGATAGGGATAGCTTGTATTTGGTCTGTCAACTGATGACAGTGATTGCTTGAAATTCTAGTCAAGTTCTCTCTTTTGATTGTATCACTGTTGACGTTGTAATCGTACTTGCTGTCATGCTCTGCAGTAGGTATAATTCTGGCTTTGTTTCTGAGAGCTGATCTGATTTTCTTTGTTTCCAGTCACATAGGTTTTCTAAAGAAGTACGTGAAGCATTTAAAGGATATGGGGTTTCTAAGAGAGGATTTGATTTTTAGTACTCATAGTGAGGAGGTATGTTTTTTTCTAAAGTGTCCAGACATGCTAGTAAGGTGCTAAACATTGGAGAAGTTAAGCTGATTGTAGATGCTAATCATAGAATGCTGAAGTCTGAGGCATATAATATATGCTAATCATATGAAGTTAAGTTAATTGTTATCTTGTTTCAGCAATTTATGTTGTAGTCTTATTAAAAACAGTCTGAAGTAATATAAAAATGATAGAATTTTATACCTTCTGCAACTGCACTTTGCATATAATTAGTACCCTAACTAAAAACAGTCTGAAGCACTTTTCATTGGTTGAATTCTTGTTTTAGGATTATGAAGAAAAGAGACTCAAAACAATTAAGTGGAGAGAATTGTGATTGCTAGGTAGAGAATTTTGATAAAATGGAAAATTTAAGTGGAGGGAATGGACTTTCTTGGCCGAACTTTACGGACGTAAGTGACACTTCCAGATGTGTGATTTATTTCTTTGTCCTAGCTTATCTTCTATGTTTCATACTTGATGACATGTCTTCTGCACCAACTGCTTCCATTCTTTCTTCAGGTACTATTTCTTTTCTTCTTACAACATCACGCCCCTCAAATATTCTTATGCGGTAATTTCGGCAGGGTACTGACTCAGGTGTTGATACATATTTTGGTCTGTGCACCTATCCAGGAAGAGAGCTGCGTCATCGAATAGATCTTAAGGTACTTGACTAATGATGATCCTGATTTCCATGTATTCCATGAAGTCTGAGATAATTATCTAGAATAGGAGATGAAGAACATATGAGGCACTCACGTTATTGCTCAGCCATGTTTAATGTACTGCCACATGCGACTCAGTTGTTCAAAAGTGCCACTTTGTCCGTAAGTGGTTTTTCTTCATTGAGGTCTTGACCTTAGGTCTATCCCAATAACTTACTCTGGAGGGATCAGCCCAGCCGCATGTGTATAGTGCGGTTAGCAGGTGCAGGCAGAAAAATTTCACTGTAAAAATAGAGTACCGTCTCAGATCTGAATCGTAGTTCAGATTCAAGTTGTTCAGTGAGGGCGACCGTGAAAAGGGATGAAAGGATTGCCCAACATTTCATCTGGGCTAACCGTCCCTTCCTTTTCATTTATAATCTTCTGTCATCTGAAATTCTCACTTCGCAATGGCTTTAGGTTCAATCTGAGCTTGAATATGCTTTTGTTCACTTATTTAGGTATATCCCCAGGAGATATATGCATTTGGACTGATAGCTTGGACTGGGAATGACGTCTTAAACAGGAGGTATGTTCAGCAATTCAGGAAGATGCAACACTTGATCTCTGAGTTTTTGAAATCTGCTACATGTGTAAACTTAGCTGAGAAAGGAACATCAATTGGGCCGAGCTTTTTAGTCTTGTAAGGATGTCCCTGTAGCTTAAGTGCTGTTGAGACAATAGAGGTTTTTACCATTGCCCGCATGACAGCAAGCACAAACTAGTTGGACTTACATCTGAAGAGGAACATCTACTGTACTCCTGGATTAACGTCAAACTCTTATAAATTTTCTTTATAGTGATCCCAACAGCGTTCAAGCGGTCAAGTAATTCAAGATTCGTGATCCATGGTTGATCAATGTTTCTATAACTGTATCATCAATCAACTGGATTGGCGTCTGCTACCCGGTTAAACTGATAAAAAACTGTACCAGAAGCTGAACTTGCGCCTAATGAACCAGTACACCTTAAACCTCTGTTCATGATTACCGCACAAATAAACTTGCCATCTAGAACAAGCACTAGAAGTTATCTCTCTGATCAGCTCATGTACAGCCAAAGAATCCTGAAGCATTTGTCGCTGATACATTGATGTGATCATAGAGAAATATGCCATTTGCTTTATATAAACAGCCACTCTTGATTCCAGCCGGTATAAAGATGCCTGCTGTTTAATTCATATTTCTGGTGCAGGTTGAGGTTGCTAGCAGAATCTAAGGGATTTAGACTCGATGACATTGGACTCTTTCCTGCAAGTCATGGTTCGGGCGGAAAACGGGTAATGTCCTAGTCTTTGCGCCCTCATATGGTGCTTTGCAATTTCTTTGATGGTTCCTCATGCATGGCATGCCTTTCTCTATTGCAGGGTTCGAAAGGAAGCACAAGCATAAAACTGTATACAGAGAGGGAGGTTTTTGATTTCTTGGGTTTCCCTTGGCTGGAACCTCATGAAAGAAACTTATGAGGCAGATGGTTGTTCTTCGGCTGTACATACGTAGGATGCCGAGGCTTAAAAGGATTAAGAGAGGGAGAGATGTAAATAGAAGGATGGACATGAAAACTATGCTCAGTTGTACAGCCAAGGCTTTTAGTGGATTTCATGTCGATCCGAATTTTCCCTGATTTCTTGCTCTCAAGTCGTAAATAAAAGTTTTGGATGGATTGGAATGAAACCATAATTTCTGTCTTCTATTTCGATTTCAACCTGGACAGGAGGCAATTGTGTTTTTCCTCGGAGCTTGAAGACCACGGCCTAACATGAAGCAAGATGCTCTGCGGTCCATTTCCTTCTTGCAGGTGGTGAACCTTTTTTTTCCAGAAAATGCTGCTCTCACGGAATGTTCATCGTGCTGCTAGAGTTCTCTTCAACTTGATAATTTGGATGTTACTTCGTCAAGGAGCTAGGAGTATATTGAGGCTCTATTTTTTTCGTGAAAATTAAATTATTAAAATAGTTTCTATAAAATAATTTCTTATATCGCTTTAAAAAATGAATGAATGAAAAATATTTTCATTATTCATGAAAATATTTAGATATAAATTATTATCGATAATAGAATTATTTTTCATTCATTAATTATTTTATGCTATACAAACGATCATTTTAAAAAATATAATTTTCAAATTATTTATTTTTTTACGAAACAAAAGGAGCTTAATTGACTCTTTAAATATACATAATGATAATCAATTTTTTATATTGACCTTTTTATTGGTGAGGCTTTTTTTCCTTTTTTGTTAAGTTATATTTGGTAGTTTCTTGAAATATCTTATTTAGTTCTATTAAAATAGCTGTATTTATCATTATTTCACAAACTTTTATTGTTTAATATTATTATTGATATTTATTTTTTCTACTATTAGTATTTCAGTTAATATAGTTCTCTCCTATTGTCGATATTATTTTTATTTTTTACAGTAATTAACAGTAAAAAAGAGATTTCCCTATAAGATGAGAAAAAAAAAACATATTCTTTTCCCTTAATAACGGGCTTAATAACCGTAATAAAATGAAAGTTTAGGAGCATTGTGTAATAGTTGAGAGTTCAAGAGTGAATGTTTGCCACCTCAAAGTTGAGAGGAGTTTTGTATGATGCCAAGGGAAAATTTCAAATAAGAGACTTAAGTGGAGTTGTTTTCTCAAAAGAGAGCTCATAAAGAAATTTGTCTTAAATAAGGAAAAAAAGTAGCCAACTTAGTCTCAAATAGGGATATAAAATAGACAATTTAATCTCAAACAAGGGCTTGAAGTTGAGCCACTTTATCAAAAGTAGATTTAGAGTGTACATTTTTTCAAATAAGGGTTAATACTATGAAAAATCCCAAACTAATACGCTTATGACAAATTTACCTCAAACTATGTTTTTGACCATGAAAAACCCAAAACTGGTACACATGTAACAAATTTACCTCAAACTAATTTTTTAACCACAAAAAACTTCAAACTAATATATTTGTGACAAATTTACTTTAAATTGGTACACCTATGACAAATTTACCCTCCGTTAGTTTTCGTTAAATTGAATTAATACCACGAAAAATCTCAAAATGGCAAACCTGAGACAAACAGAGGATAAAACCCAAAAGTAGTACACTCCGTCAACTGTCACATGTCATCAAACTCAGCAATTTGATAATAAAATTTGACAGAAACTGACGAATGGTAAATTTGTCACAAGGGTACTAGTTTGGGGTAAATTTGTCGCAGATGTACCAGTTTATGATTTTTCGTGGTCAAAAAAATAGTTTGGAGTAAATTTGTCACGGGCGTACCAGTTTGGGGTTTTTCGTGATATTAACCCTTAAAATAAAAACATGAAATGGCCAATTTAGTCTTAAATAAAAGCTCGAGTTTGTCGATCGGCCAAATCTTTGCTGGCTAGCTTGCACATGCAACTCATGTGCTTATTCTAGCAACGAGAACCGTCAAATGGGTAGGTCAAGTCGAAAGTAGTCCGACCCAAATTAACAAATTTAACTAATTTTTGCTGTACTCAACTCAATTTATATTGCTAAAACACTTCTATATTTGATCGAATCTAGGAAAACTCATTGTAAAAAGAGAGTCATAAAGGTAAGTTGAGACTAAATAAGCTGTAAATTCACTTAACACTCATATTATTTTGGGTTATGTCATTCTAAATCCATCTACAACCCATTTATGAATATAACAAACTCATATAATAACTCGGCCTATCAAATATGAGTTAAGAAATGGGTTAATGACCCATTTTGATAGGTCTAGTGACAACATAGAGATAACTTTATCTGAAATTTTCTATTCCGACCTAAACTAAAAAGGGTTCTTCGGAGGGCAATTCTCCTTTGTTATATCATTGACGAAGCTTCTCTGCTTTTGGTCATATCTGTCGCTCTTGGCTCCATGATGTTGTTGCCGGAATAAGCATGGACTCGCACGTGCAAACTGACCAGTGAAGATATAGCCTGCAGGTGAGCTCGGGCACTTATCTAAGACTAAATTGACCACCCATCCGATTATTTGAGATAAGTTTCATTTTGAGCCTTTTTTTATTTATGAAAAGATCACAATTCGGATCTTTATTTGAGACTAAATTGCTACTTTATGCTTTATTTGAGATAATGTCCACTCAGAGCCACATTTTAATAAAACGATAATATTTTAGATTTTTATTTGAAATTTTTCGTAAAATTAAATCGTAGGGAGTTAGACCGAGACAATTACCGAGCCACAGGGACAAATAGGAGTTAACGAGATTTTGGGAGGGGTTTGCTAAAACCCTGCGATCTTCGTTTCTGTGTCCGGAGAGAAGACGAAAGAGAGAAGAAACAAAGATGATGCTTTGGACCGTCTCTCCTCCACCATTATCGCAATTCTCCTCCTCCTCCTCCTCCCCCTCCTCCTCTAGACTTCACTCTTCTCTTCCTCCTCCTCCTCCTCCTCCTCCTTCGAAAGCGTTCTCTTCATGCTCATCCTACGCACGCTCCACAAGCGCTTGCAGAACCCGAAGCTCGCCTTCCTTCAGTCACCTCGCATCGAAGCTTCATCACGTCAACCACATCTGCAGAGCCGCCGAGTACAAATTCCCTGACCCAATTCCCGAATTCGCCGATGCCGTGAGTTCGGCTCTGCTTTATCCCTTTTCGACTTCTTATTCCTTTCGAATTCGTTGTCGTTCCGGTGCAATTTCTCATGTTTAGAGTGCTTAAGGCCCGGTTGTGTTGTGACATGGATTTCTCAGGAGACGGAGAAATTCAGGTGCCACCTGCTGACCAAGCTCTCGAAAAAGGATTTGTTCGGTGATTCCGTTGACGAAGTCGTAGGAATCTGCACCGAGGTCAGCTGACTCCTGCTTGTTATCTGCTACTTTTTTTCTTTTTGAGTCCATGAGACTTCTCAGCTGGATATTGATATTGAACAAGTGTGGCCCTGAAGTTTTTATTCACTGTCTTTATTGTTCTTGCCCTTCCAATTATCTTAACGGATTCTGAGGAAGAAGAACGTTTCCTTCTGGTCTGGACCAGTTAAGTTGTGCTGGTGAATGTTGGTATGACTGAATTTGTAGATGTTTGTACTGATGTAATATACTTTGTCTTAATCTCTTAGGTAACTAATGTATTGTCAGTTCAAATAATACATTAGCTGAGGTCAATTGTTTGTGTAGTGCTTAAGTTTCTTTCTACTATGTACAGTCTCATAGATTGAGCCCTTCATTTGCATCTTTCCTCTGTGGCACAGAGGCAACCGCTTTATTTGACATTGATCCCTCAAGTTAGGTGGACCGGTATTTCGGGGGTCAAGCCTTACGGGCTATTCACATGAACTTTTCATTTCATCAACTTTTCATTTCATCTTCAATTCGTATGGTCTCAAATTCTACTTTGACAAAGTTTCTATAAGTTGCAGTGTAGAATCCGATTCGCTACCTCTTGAAAGATCCTTGCTTCTCAAAGGTTGTCCATATTGAGAAAATGCTATCATCTTCTGCATTTACCCCCAAAGGAAAAAAAAAAGATCTTAGTGCTGTACCGGCACTGTTGACAAGCTTTTCGTTCAATGACTTACTCCTGTGAAAAGTAGAGCTTCGTCACACTTTGCTGCTCTATATTTAGTTTCTTTCTTCATAATATGTATGTAGAAGATAAAAGCTTTCAATGGCTTAGTCTATGGGAATAAATTGCCGTTTAAATCATTTGGTTGGACCTTCTAAAAGAGAAGAACAGGATTTCTTTCTGTTGCTAATTTATTCGAAGCATCTCATATCCTGACAGTTGGATGCACATAGGAATTCTAACTGGACTATGATCTACAAAGGTTGATAAGGTCCAATTTCCGGCATACATGAATTTGTTTATAACTACACCCACTGTTATACTGGTTTACTCTTCATGTATCATGTTGAGATTTCCTTGTGGATTTTCATTTCTTACATAGTCCGCGTGTTTTTTGTTTGAGTCAAAATGTACTTTTTGAGATACAAATCTGGCTTGTGTCCAAAATAGTCTGCGTAAATCATACTTTCATGCACAATCAAAATCCCTTACGAATCATGCCATTGTCGGTAGATTTGTCCGTAGGTGCATTGACGCCAACTACTTATGCGAGATGTGATCTTTTTCTGCAGATCTTCAGCACTTTCTTACATTCTGAATATGGGGGACCTGGGACTTTGTTGGTCATCCCTTTCATTGACATGGCTGATACCATAAACGAACGAGGGCTTCCCGGAGGACCGCAAGCCGCTCGTGCAGCAGTCAAATGGGCTCAAGGTCATGTTGACAAGGACTGGAATGAATGGAATGGTGAGGATAGCAGTTGAAATGGAGTTGCCCGACTCCTACAAATAAAAAACTTCACCCGGAGTCTTGTAGTATTTAGGTTCGCCTTTTTCATGTCTCGCTGGTTTCCGGTGTTTATTCCGAGACAGCATTTTTTATAGGGAGAGATGTTACAGAAATTGAGTGAGCCTTGAAGTTTAGGTTGGCCAAGCAGTGGCTGGTGAAGTTAGTTTGTGTCTCTCAGCTGTTCTTGAGATTGGAATGTAAGAGAACATCGAGCAAAATCTGAGATTATTCCATTCGTCCTCCATTCTTAAGAGGAAGCGACTCATTAAAAGAACTCATTGGTGACAAAATATTACGGCAGCTTCCTTGACTGCTCGCACCCCCTTCAATTTATTATTCTCAAATCTTTTGAGATTTTTGTTTTTTTAATTGTGGGGCGATAGATAGTCTAAGGTTCATATTCACGATCGAAAGATGTAAGAAAGAAACGGCCTGTAAACCTCTTAAGCCACAAGGGGTTTCACGTCTTAATTTCTCAGCTCGTACGATAGAAGCTCAAAGAGGGGAAAGGGTGTCACAACCTTTTGAGGTTGCTCGAAAAGTTTGGCTCAAAAATTAACTACTAGGGGAAGGAGACAATAGAATAAATAAAGATGATATAATTGAAATCAACTGATGCTACTTGTACTGTTCATGACTCCAACAAGAAAAAAGTGAAGTCTAAGTTCGTGACTTACCATGTCATGTTCTTTCATCCAAAAACTCAAATCAAGAGAGAGAACTAGATGATGGAAACCATTTACAAGTGAGAACTTAAATATGAAGTAAATGCCAGGCAAGCAGAAGTATTCACAAAGCTGATCGACTTCGATCCAAGATTTCATCCCTGTCTATAAAGCGCTCGAGCATATCCTGCTCTCGTAGAACCAAGCAATCTTCTTCCTTCCCAAACCAGTCATATCGCCTTTTGGCAACGTGGTCATAAACTGCATCCCTAAGTGGTGTCGGTACTATCAGTAGGGCACTGAGAGCAGAGTATGGCAGCGGCAAGTAGGACATCACTTTTAAAGCAGCTGCATGGTCATAGTTAGATCAAAGGAATTAGCCATGAGCTACTAGTCATTCAGTACGCATTTGGGGAGCTACGAATATCGGCTAAACAATTTATAATCATAGAGAAATGTGAAATTCACTGACGAAATTCTTGCCCATGTTATTGAATGGACAACTAATTTTCGAGGAATGCAACCAATTCGCTTTGGATTGGTAGAGTTAAAGCCCGAGCCCAACTATTTTGTAAGATTTTTCATGGTCTCTCACATCCCTTATGTTGCGTGAAAGCATGACAAATGTCCTGAACAGGACCCAAAACACAAGCTATTGTCAATTAGGTACTGAAAATCAATTAAATTAAATAATTTTTGGAAATCGTGGAATCCCCCTGTCTCAAGCAGCTTCTATAGAGGGAACCTGTCCATGGTTGAACACATGCGATGCTAGGCCAAAATCTAAGATTGATGATTGAACTTCAAAGATCAGACAGAGACAGACAGGAGCCACAGCATATCTAATTACTCTGCGAAGCAATATTTCGCCAAAGTTCATTGTGCATGCAAAGGGACCAGGCACGGAGAAAATTTCAGTATCTTGATAGAGGGGAGCACATAACTACAAGTGACTGCATCTCTTGAAGCTACAAGTGTGGACTTGCACACTAAAATGGAGATGTTACCAACCAAGAATCCAAGGAGGAAAGTGATAGACTGACGTCTAAAAGGGGGGGCAAAGTATCTCAATACTTATGCACACTAAGGCTGCGATGGAGATAGGTGAATGACGGAGGATACAACCACAAAAGAACCTCCAACAAGAGTGGTATGTAGACCGACAAAAATTCAAAATAAATGCAGCTGTTGCTTCTCTGGCTTCAAGGCTTTGAAAGAAAGTGTCCATGAAGACAATCCAACAACACAAGCAATACTGAGCCAGTGAAGTTAGAATGTTTATCCTGGCATAGTGGCTGTAATAATCAAAATAAATAAGATCCAAGATGAAAGCTAGCACGTGAAATATGACGTGACGAGTGGCCATTCACGGCTTTGCTCTCTTCCTCTCTGCTCGGTGCTAGCCCTCCTCACATCTCACCAAAAGCGGTCCTAGCACATGCAACTCTTGCCCACCAGAAACCTCGAGCAACTACATTACTCGGTGATCATTATTGTAACTTGGAATTTTCAACACTCGCAAAGAGCTCTCATCATTCAAAATTAACAAATGGAACTCAAAGAGAACTCTCTCAACCAGAAGAGGTCAATTCACATTGTGTACACAAAAAGGAAGAGGGCTCTAACCAGTAGATGCTGTGTGGTATGCTCCAGGACCTTCAATGAACAGAAAGCGACGAAGGACATCTTCTTGTTCAAGACCACAGAGTCTCATGTATGGTTCCGCAGCCTTAGATTGGAGGCAACAGAATTTAATCTTCCTATGTTTATCTGCTTTGATAACCCACTTCACCCCTGAAAGTCCAAAATCAAGAAAAACAAAGGAAACTTATCAAAATCATTGAACTGGGCCTCGAGGCCAAGCACCAAGAATCGTTGAAGGGCAAACCAAAAGCAGTTAGAACCATCAAAAGAAAATGCAAAACAAAAGCGTGACGCCGACGGATAAAACAGCAGCTCTACTGCTACAGAATCCAGAAAAGCCATTCCTTGAACGGACCAAACATGTCGATGATCTCTCACTTGAATATCATCTCTCAGGCAAAGTTTTCGCGGACGATCAACAAAATCTCCCACACTCATCAGCATTGTGAACGAAAAACCTCATTACCAACGATTAACACGGTAACAAAAGCACAAGGCGACATACTATTACGCGTGATAAGATGACAATCAGTCCCCTTTAGAGCAAGTTCTTGATGAGGTTCACGAGTAATCGAACGCATACACTTTCTACAGAGGAAACAAAAAAGGCGGGATTTTGAGAAAGCAGGGAAAAAGAGAATTTCCATGAGGTTACGAATGAGTAGGCAAACAAGTGTCGATGTTCGGACCTCGGTGGCAGAGATGGCAGACACCGTCGTAAACCACCACGCGAGGCTGGAGCAAGGTCGGATCGGCCGCCGCCTTGACCACCGAAGCCGCAGGGAGACCCAGGACCTCGTCCCCCTCCGCGTCCACGTCGGCGGCGACACCAGACCGAGCGACGGCGACGGCGCGGTGCGAGGACGGCGAAGAGAAGCGCCGCAACAGAGGAGGAGAAGAGGCGGCCGAAGAAAGCGGAAATCTGGCCGCACCAGCGACGGCGAGGTGCCGAGCAGCCCTCGATAGAATCACCGCCATGGTTCCAGCTCCAGAGCTCCCAACCCTTCACTCAGATCATCGAGCTTCACCTAGAGATGGCGGTTGCATTTCGAAATGGGTAGATGAAGCCACGGATTCATTTCAACTGCGTGGGAGGGGGGGCGTGCCTTGCTTGGCTTCCAAGTTCTTCTCGGGTCGTGCTACTCGTAGTGTCTTCTTGGGCCGCCATTGACGATACCAAAGGACGGAGCCCATGACCAGAGTCCATTCCATTCCTCGACGAAACGACAACGCATTTCGCGCATTTGAACAATTCGCCGCGTCCCCTTCGGATCCTTCCTAACGGATATACCGCGCGACATGCTAACGAAGACGGTCGCTCGATGAATCCGTGCGTTCGTAGTCTTGTCCGTCGCTACTAAACTAATTGCGATGTTACGTTACATTACAATATCGCTTAAGCCTTAAACAAGTTCGGGGTCGTCTTGATTTAGTAAAATTCTGAACGATGCATACCCGAGTTGGGCGACATTTCCCGTTCTCTCGTTTTCTTCTTTCGCTCCCTCTCAGGAGAGATTGGGTTCCCTCGACCGCTAAGCTACCTCCCGCCGACCGCCTAGGTTCAAATTAGGCAGTACTTGATAGAAAAACCGTCTTCCATCCAAATGCTTTTCCTTGCGGAAAGAATGATTTTTACGGTGCAAAGCGAGGAGCTACGAGCTTAAAGGAGTGCCAGCAGCAAAGAAGATGCGCCAGCAGCAGCGGTGACACATGCCGAACATAGCCCACTGACGACACCGGCAGAAGGAAATGGCGGGCAATGAGGAGCATAAGCAAAGCGACACTCTTTAATTAACCATACTATTCATGGTACGGTTTTAATAGCGAAACCTGCACAATCACATGGTAATTCATCTCAGAATCAAGCCTACGGAATTAGTAGGGGCATTGTGGCAGCTCTTCCGCAGTCTGAATCGAGTTTCATATTACGTACCCATTTCGTCGTCAATATTTCCAAAGCTTGAACGAAAAGTTTTGACATAATTGGAGTGGAGAACCCCAGAAATATAAGGACGCCCAAGGCCAAAGTCATTAAACTTTCAATTTACTTTGAGAACCAAAAAAAACTGAGGGAGAACTTCGTCTGTTCAGTCCCTGTATAAGCAAGCATCCCCATTTGAGGGAAATATCAACCAATGTTTTGCTTTTTGTCAATTAATGTGGTAAGACCCAATCAAATGCCATCCTTACCTCCGTCGTCGTCATCATCTTCTCCTCCATCCCCTCTTTCTTCTTCTTCTTCTTCTTCTTCTTCAACCCATAAAGCTAGTTCTGATTCATCTGGTGCTTGCCCAGATTGTTGATGCTGTGCCGAGCGCGTGATGGCAAAGCATCTACACGCCTTAATGACAGAATGTTACAGCACAATATATTCGGCCCTGAAACTGGAGTTTTGAGGCAAAATCATTCTATAAGTATGGCCTGCAGAGTCACAGACCTGAAAGGAAACATAGTAAGAAAACTAGTCGTGTCAGAATGGCAAAGTCCAATTCTATCCGGATGTATACCCAACATGGTCCGTAGTCTTAAGCCATCTGAACCAGCTCTACACATTCCTCTTCAACTTGACCATCTGCACCAGCAAAAGAGGCATGCCAGATTAAAAGATTATCATTATAAGTTTAAGAGGAGAGTTAGCCAGTCAATCTCACCAGCAAGAAGGATTGCCTTGTTTGCTTGAGCATCAGCCTCAGAATTTAGGCCCTTGTAAAAAGTAGAAAAGATCAAGAATTTGATAGCATTTCGCAACGCAAAAAGCAGCAGTTGATGGTACTCGATTCGTAAGTAACCGATGCATGATATGTATCTCAAAAAGTAATTATGGGCAACCCAAAAGGGCCTTTTGGAGGGCTTTCACCTCCCGAAGGTCACATGATTTTCTGCTTTAAATTACTATCAAGGCTGGCGAGGTCCCAGACAACAAGAAACCGCAAACTTTTTTTTGATAAAGCACGAGAAACAGCAACCTCATTCTTATTGCAACAAGAAACAGCAACAGAAAAAAGCTAAAAGCTGGACATAGAATAAAGGATGTTTTGGACTTCTCTAGCAAGGATTTCTGGCATCTTGGCTGTGAGGTAAATAAAATTTAAATGCAATTCATAGTTTCAGCAGCCACAAAGAAGGTGCAATGGAAATTTTCCAATCAAAAGCCCACAATAATAGCAGAAACAAACAAAAGTCCAAAGGTATAACCACACCAAACAGGCTTGAAAGAAATGGCTGACAGACTTAAGAAATCATAAACATCTGGCCTCATCAAAGGTGGCAAGTAAATCGCTTTTCACAAAAGCATACAGCAGATTGATTCTGTGAAAGATTGGTGTGTAAATCCATAAGGCAAAAGTTCATCTTTGATTAAAGGGTGCACAACTATTGTTTTACTTAAGCCACTTCCATCACCATTGATATGATATTCCTAGTTTAGGAATTGATTAACCACCCAAATTGATGATAATAAATTTAAAATGGGTGATAAAAAAGATACATAGCTTGTGTGCCATATAAAAGTCCTAAGCAAATGGCGTCGAAGAAGATGAGGAATGAACTTTAACTACAAGATGCAAAAGCAAAATTAGTTACCCTGAGAATATGGCTGATCTCAAACGACAGAAAGTCCTGCTTCAATCTTTTGACCTCTTGAAACAACTCGGACATTTTCTTGTGTCTGACTTTCCATAAACCTTGAACCTGTCATCCAGGATTTGCCGACCAACATGCTGAATAACAAGGGGAATAAAAGAGAAGCACATGCAAACGTAAAAGCAACAAATCCAAAGCCCTAATAGTCGGTTACACTGAGAGAGTGCTTGAAAGCTCAATTACGCTGTTACTATGAGTACAAAATGTAAAGAAAAAGATACCTGGAGCATCAACATCAGGTACATTATTTAAGACTCAAATAAATAAAGAACAAAAATAACAGAGCTTATGACTATGGTGATTTAATTTCACTCTGAATCATGCATATTGTCACATGAATTTTTATTTCGCCAACAGATAAACTGTCAAATCCTACAATTTTAGGGCATTCCACTCGTTAGTGTCGTTTTACTATATTTCAGACACAGGAGTCCAACATGCCACAACAATGACTCAGATTCAGAAGGACAACCTATTGGAAATAGAACAGGCATAATTTGAGAAACCAATTGAGATCCCAACTTGTCTTAGACGATTTGGAGTCCATCCAGAATATTAATGACTTAGATGCTAAATAAATATGAAATTATTCGGTGACATTTGGACTTTGAAGGATAGCAACCTGCATACAGACGAGTTTGGAGTCGCCTCGAACACGAATGCTTCTACACCCCTTCTCCAGGGCATACCTCAGTCCTAAGATAATAGCTCGATATTCAGCAACGTTATTCGTGGCTGTACCCACACCTTCACGTAATATACATATCTGTATGAAGATACAAAGTCAGAGAGGCATTAGCAAACAAGCTAAATTATGTAAACAAGCTAAATGTATACCATGCTTCCATCGTCCGCTCGCAATACAGCTCCTGCCCCAGCTTTCCCAGGATTACCTTTTGATGAACCGTCGAATTCAAGAATACAGGAGTTCTGCATAGAGAAACTATCATCATGTCATGCAAATGTTGCCACTTTCACTTTCATTTTAGTGAAAGACATTGCTATGAATGATTTTACCTTTACATTGCATCAGTACAAGTACTAACGCATCTTAAAAAAAGATTAGATTTGATCGCCATTTTGATAGACCAAACTAAAATGAAAAGAAACTAGCTTCGTGAATGTGATGGAATCAGCCCAGAAACATTATCAGGTATGTCCCTCTTAGCATAAATTATACACATTGCATCAGAACAAGTACTCACACATTTTAAAGATATGGGAACCCCCTCGTCATTGAGATTGGAGCTGACGAGCTTTACAGATGAATCGGTCGAAACAGTCACAGAAACTTCTTCCTCCTGAAAGGACACAGTTACATAGTGAACTTGCCTGGCTAGATTGCAAGGACCATTTCAATAAGCCAGAAAGAAAAGCAGGGAAGGACAAAGATTTCCTACGAATCACAGACTCCTAATCTTCAAATAATTATAGTGAGTCAACAGTGGAGAGAAGCTATGCTAGGTTCTCTCCCTAATAGTAACCCATCTTCAGATTATGGCCCCTAACCCTGAGTGCCATACACAAAATTTTTATAATTCGACTAAACCCAAAGATTTATGCAGAAGTAAGAAAGCACACCAATGTACTGAATACATCTACCTACCAACGCATCATGGGATGTCTCTGTGGGTCCATTGGTCTCAGTATCTTCGCCTCCGTATGCAGCAGGCTCCTGACCAAAAGCAATTCAATCAGTAATAGATCTCAACCCACCCCCAGATGACAAAAATCTCAACGATATGAATAATCAACAGAAAGACACTACTTATGATATCATCACTCAACAAAAATTTCATTGGGAGAGAACGACAAAATGATCCTGGACAGTATGCCTTGTGACCTATGTGGGTAACTTCTGACCCTCACTCATCTACCTCATGCTTAATTGATTGCTGCACCAATCTGCCTAGACATGCCTACTACTAGCACTTTTTCAATTTGACTCTAGTCACCATTCAGTATCGAGATAATGACACCGATAGTCCTCGAACTTTATAATGTCACCTCTAGACCTTTTTTTTTCAATGTCGTCTCTAAACTTTTTTATTTCACTCAATATGGTCCTTCCAGTAAAATTTGAAAGAACTTCGCTGAGGTGGCCATTAAAATGACTGACTTGTCGATCCTTAAACTATTATATTTTGATTTTTTCTCTCTATCAACCTTAGCTTAAGTACGGTGGACATCTTCAAATCTTCTACAAGATAAACCTCAATGACCCTTATCTAAAACTAGTAATTTTCAACACAACCCATTGACAAGACATGCACACTACGATTGTTAATGTGTTCGCATAAGCTTAATCGTAATAATTATAAACATTTCAGGTATAAATTGACCCTTTTATCTGTTTATGAAGTGCTTGTACTCATTTAGTTAAGCGATTCGAAATGTGATCCTTGTGTTAACATGACATGTTTATTTACGTTCAGACATTCTTACAATATGTAAACACAAGCAAACATTTTTGCATAGAGAATTGCATGACGTTTACACTTATAGTTTTCTTTTGGCTGGGTGACATAGATAGCTATATCCCTAAGCGTTACAAATAGCCATAAAGTAAGATTAATTATAAACTACAGGCAAGCACACTCTATTAGCAACTTCACCAAGCAAGAAGACTATCTCACCTGAAGAGGACAAGGTGTAAGCATTCCAAAAAGATCATCCTTCAAATCAGCAACGTTGATAGTGTAGATAGCATCTTTAAACCCACGAGAGGCAAGATAATTCTCTGAGTCTGTAGTCATATTATAGCCTTTGAAAACACTGACAGGAGGATCACATACCTTTCATTAAAAAAAAAAAAATTTAAAACCATGAGTTCAAAACTTGCACCAATAGACGTGTCAAAATTTCTTAAGCATCATATACCGGGTAGTTTTGAGACATAATCTCAACAGCAGCATATTATGCCGGCATCTGTCGGCCAGATCATTTGAACTAACAGAAACTGTGCAATAAGTCATAAGCATTTCACATTGAAATTTTCATCGCATATCATGAGATTAGCACAACTCAACAGGTTATATGCCTAACTGAAAGCGGTCAGTTTGATATCACAAATGCACCGAACAAAACAACACAATGATAAAACTACAGAAACCATGAAGTGCATAAAAAACCAAGAACAGAAGAAACTGAGGGAAAGAGCATCATGATAACACCACGATCATTCACTTCTCTAACACAGCTTATGGCATTCGGTGTCATCATACAAATAAAAAAAAAACAGCTGAACAAACTAAACGGCAAAACAAACGCAGAGCACATGAACCCAAGAGTCTCAACCAAAGAAAAAAGAACTAACGAAAAGGAATGCATTGAACTTTAGCGTGATTGAAGCGGCAAAAGCATTATTACCGACGAACCAAGCTGAGCCTGGCATTCAAGGAAGCTCCTGTAAACGCCGACGACGTCCCCTTTTCTCACGACAAAGAAGGAATCTTTCTCCGGATCAACGACCGCCTTCGAGACCGCGCTCGCCGCCTTGGACCCGCCTCTCTTGCCTCTCTTAGAGGCATAGCATCGAACACCATATCTACAGAGCAAGAACTCCGAGTTCACACTTCTCAGAGAAGCATTTCGGAACGCTTTGCTCCAAGCAGGCGCATTAGCACACTTAACGAAAGAACGTCCGCCGATCAAACGGGTGGCTCTCCTACATATCGTCGCAGTGTAGGAAGGCACGCGGGACAAGCAATTCATGGGAGGGCACTGAAGATAGCGGGGGTTTAGCTTCTGGGTTTCGATGGAAATGGGCCAGTCAATCAGGAACTTGAGGAATCAATGGGGCGCAGTGATTTGATTTCCCAGTATCACCCGATTCGGATCGAGCGAAAAGCAAGGCGAGACCTTGAACAGAGGATCGCTAGAACAGAGACGCCGGGTGGGCAAGGCGCAGGGTGCGAAATCAAGCTCTCGAATTCGAGATTCTGTCGCCGGCCGATCACCGCAATGACGGCTCGTGTGTGGTGTTTGAGCGAGTGACTGTGAGTCCAAGTTTGATCTCCGGTGCAGACAGGTTGGGCCGGGTCTGCCAAAGCCCAATGCCGATGTCCTAGCGTGTTGGTGGTCCGGGCGATTGTATTGCAGTTTGCCCGTAATTAGCAGGCTTTTCTTTTTCCCCTTTTTAAAAAGAAAAGAAATGAAGTTTATGACCAAAAGAAAAAATTAAGTTTATTGAAGACGCATAACTGTCTCCCAACAATAAATAGAATTCATTGGAGGAAAAAAATTATCATGATCGTGCAAATTTTCAAAGATTATATAAGGTTTTCATATGTATATAGTCATAATCACAATTATACAGTTTTTATTTTCGACTTTAGTTATGTGTCATGCACTTTAGACTGTCAAATGGGTCAACCGGATTGGATTTGAATGGGTCGAAAATAGGTTGGACCCATATATAGTTTCCACAACTTCGGCGACTCATATTCGACTCAATCCGAACTCAATTCATACACCACCCAATCCAGTCCAGTCCATGCTCTTCTCCTTCTTCTTTTCCTTATCCTTGACGCATTGCTCTTCATCTCTTCTCCTTTTTCATCATCATGGTATCAAACTTTTTCACAAAGAAAAATTCAATTCTCAAGTTTTTATAGAGTCTGGACAGGCTTGACTAACGAGTTATAGCTCACAAGACTTGAAGCTTACCAGCCATATGGAAGCTCAGATCACATAGAGAAAGATTTAGAAATAACTTTACCGAATCAAGCGAAAGGCTTGGTTTGTTTTATATTTCTCTCATATCACGTGATTTCGCTATTTTTTGCTTCCTTGGAATTCGCTAATTTTTTGCTTTGCCAAATCTCTTCAATCCTCTTTTATTCTAATCTTCCGAGACTGCTCTTTTGATCTTCGACTCTCGCCGCAGTCCATGTGAGTTCTCTACAATATGTTTCACGACTTCTTTGATACAAGTCGTGAAATTTGTGCCTAGAGTTAGATGCATCTTGACCTGCTTAAGTATTAGCTTTGTTTTATATTTAGGAAAATTAAGACTCCTTTTCTTGATCGAGTTCAAGTGATAGACATTCCTATTTAGTTGTAACTTGTTTTTTCTTTAAATATAATCCAGATCTATTAAAACCCGTATCTAATTAAACTTTTCAACTCTAAATTCATAACGACCCATTCTTCAAATTTTAACTAACTCATATACGACCCAACTCATTTAATATAAGGGCTTTCTAACTGGATTTTTTTTTTTTATATCTATTTTGACAAGTCCAATGGACACATCAACATTCTTTTAATGAAGATGGAAGTTGCAATTAGAAAAGATAGGGACTCTGGCAAAGCCCAACCGACTACTACAACCGGAGCTCGACCAGTCACCTTGCTACACTTGGATTATACAGTGAGACTCGAATTTTCCCACAGATAGGGATAGCAACCAAGTGTAAACAGAAAAATAAAGGCCAAAAGAAAAACATAACTCGCCATTTCTCAATCTTCTTCATGCAGAATGGAATGATTTTCCCCCCTCTGGGCATCTACAAATTTAACCTAATGAAATGTCGGTTGAGGTTAAAGCAGCTTTTCCTCCGTATTTAGACAAAACACCAGTTAGCAGAGCCCTCTCCTTGATCATTAACCTGCATCATCAAAGTTGGTAGAACCATTTATATTACCAGGCGACACAATAACAAAATCTTCACTGTACCACAACACGCAGGAAATTACCGTTTAGCATATCCCGGAACTTCTTGTTTTAAACCCTTCTCCGCTTCCCCTTTCCCAGCAGGCTTTTTGGGATTTGGCCGTGGTTTCTTCTGTTTTGCGGCGACTCTGGTGAGTGTTGCTTTCCCTCGCTGCTCGGTCGAAGATGAAGCAGTGATAATCTTTGTCCCCGATTCCAAGGTGTCTAAAGTCTCAAAATCAGACATATCAAGAGTCTCCATATCCTCATTAGTTTCAGATTCATCTAGTTCGATCTCATCATTCCAGTCATTCTCCTTTTCAGAAGTGAGATTCTCCAAAGAATCCGAAGTAGGCTCATAGATGTCAGCATGGAAATTTGGCTCCCCTTCCATATCAGGCATGCTTATTTGAGAAGTCGCAAGGGTGTTGCTGGCCAATTCTGCGTTTGCATGAACAGGGAGACGTGAAGATATTATCTCGCACTTGATCTGCTTCTGAACCTTACCAAATGTTAAGCTGCGCCGAGAAAATGTCTGGACAAAACTGGCAAGAAAAGAGATATTCAGCAAGCAAAAAAGGAAAACAAAGAACGGAGTGCTAGAGAGCAGTCTGCCCCATAAATTGTTACCGATAGCACCCAAAAGCAAACTTGAAGAGGAAAACTGTATTCAGCCTGTATGGTTTTCGTGGAATTCTTTGACTAAAAAAACCACAATTAACCCTAGTATAGTTTAACGATAAATAGGAAAGGGTATATTGATGAAATATAGCTCCACAACTAATACAATGCAGGAGATTACTCTCTAGATTTATGTGGCTGAAATGACTCACATGTTTAGTCTATTCCCTTCCCAGTAAGATTAGTACCTCATTGCATGCTCCTCAGACTTAAAATATACAAAGGCGAAGCCCGTGCAGATAGGATCTCTTGTTTTCTTGTTTCCAGAGACGCCTGGATGAATACCGGTAATTCCATCAACTCCTTTAAAAGCCAATCTTAGATCTCTATGGATATTCTTCTTCTTAGGGAGGTTGACCACACGAACAGGAATTCCGCTTGGAAGTGCCTCTGTCACTGAATTACTCGACAACGGTGGAAATGAGACTCAAATGAGATGCAACACTATACTAGAGAAGACCTCAAGCTACAAAAACCTGTTTCAACCATCAATGGAATGCAAAACCACTAACTAAATTATATTCCGCACCAGAACCAACAAAGGTAGAATTGATACATGCATGATGGATACAGAGTCCTGTGGGCCAATTACATCAAGGTGAAGTGACCAATTCCACAATCTGAAGAGAGAGCGAGAGAGAGAGAGACACCTGTCTACATTCAACAGAACCATTACCAAAATAGTCGAGTTCTACTTTTCAAGTTGTGCAGCTCAACTCAAGCAGCGACAAACACCATAATTCCCGAGAGCACGGTGAAGAGAGCTCCTGAATTCTCCAAAAGGCTCTGCTTTCTTTACTATCTAAGACTTCGATTTTCCCTGACATTACTACACCACATAGGTAGACGCAACCCTGACCTGAGTCCCAATGCATTCCTGGGCTAATATCAACTCGTGACATGAAAAGGAGAAGGTAGACATGCCATTCTCTATTCTAGCAGCACTTCGATCATTCAAGTCTATCTATTCATGTTCTATGACAAATGTGTAAAGTCAAAGTGAGCATAAGAACAAGATAGCGACAGAGAGCAACTTGAGGAAGAAAAAAAAGACCACATAAAAATTTAAGGTGTCCAACACAAAAAAAAAAAAAAAAATTAACAATCAAGGCCTGACCTTTAAGGTGTGGCTCATCTTTCCTGGGAGGGGTGGGCGTGATGGGATTGTTCTTGAGCTTATTGATATTGGCAGCCTGAGCCACTCGACTCTGGTGCATTTCCTCGAGCAGCTTGTCCTCAATAGAAGTATCGTACACATTCCCAACCCCAAACCCAAGCGGCTTGTTCTCGAGCCACTTGGTCATCTTCTCAAACGGCGAATACATCCCTTCTTCCTCCTCCTCATCATCATCGTCGCCATATCCCATTACTTCACCATCCCTCTCGAGACCGTCTGCCTCCAAGTTGCCGCCTTTCCTACGCCTCTGCAAGGCGCCAACCTTAGACCTACCGTGTCTCCGCCCCGAAACGACACGAAAGTCGGAGCGAGCGTGTCGGAATCGCAGCGACGAAGAGACGAGGGAAAGACGGGAAGGGCCGGTTAAGAGCGATCTGGACGGCGACGGGTTCGAGTGTCGATAAGAGAAGTGAGTCCTGAATGATGAAGAGACTAACGCTAAAGAGGAGGAGGAGGAGGAGGTGCAGTTGCAGCTTGAAAATGGAGGGAGGTTCGGATTCAGCGCCGCGTTCAGCATCGTTGCCACTTCCGGTGAATGCGATGTACAGGAAAAAGGTCATCCTTAAAGACATCTATTTCCTTAACATGATATAATCTAATAAAAATAAGACTTCTCTACATGACGGTGTCGTGGTGTAGTTGGTTATCACGTCAGTCTAACACACTGAAGGTCTCCGGTTCGAGTCCGGGCGACGCCACATATCTTCTCTATTTTGCTACTTTGCAAATGATTTTTATTCTATTTTATTTCTATTGTTATTTTTAGGTCGGATATGAATGATTTTCATTTGAAAGCCCCTGATATGCATAATGCATTTATTTTTGTGATTGTATAGCATCCAACTTTAAAATAAAAAAAAAGCATTTCTGAAAAGAGAAAAGGGGTTGGATATTTTAAAGGTGATCCTTTTTAATAGCGAGAACATACTAACAAGACAACAATTATAATGGGTAACTAAAAGAGGAACCCCAAAAAAAAAAGAGTAAAAAAACATATCAATTGGCTTGTTAAAAGATCCGACCCGAAAACTTTCCAATCGGATGGAGCACCATTATTTTGTACGTGGATCTTTTCGCCTTACTCCTGTTATTCTATCCATCTTTGAGATGGAACCTTTTTTTCTTTTTCTTTTTTTGCCGAAAGATGGAACCCTTGGATAGGTGTACTTAATTACCTTTAGGGAAAATTTCAAATAAGGGCCCGAAGTATCCTTAGTTTTCTCAATTAAGGGCTCGAAGTGAACGTTATTTCAAATAAGGGCATGAAGTGCTCTTCTTGTTTCAAATAAGGGCCTGAAGTGCCATCTTTGTTTAAAACAAGGGCCTGATATTAAGGGTATTTTTGTCTCTTCACTTTTTATATTTTTTTTCATTTTTTAAATATTTTTTCCTTTTCTGTTTTGTAAAAAATAATGAAAATTTTAAAAAAAAATTAAGAAGAAGATGAAGCAGGCGCAGGCGCTGCTGCCGTCGCCCCACCGTCGCCGCAAAGAGCCGGTGACGGGGGGGAATGGTCGCCGGGCCCCGGCCAAGGGCCGGCGACCCTCGCCCAGCTCCGGGCGAAGGGCCGCGACCCTCGCCCAGATCTGGGCGAGGTCACGGGCCCTCGCCGTCGGTCGGTGAGGGTCGCCGGCCCTTGGCCGGGGCCCGGCGACCCTCGGCGACCATTCCCCCCCATCGCCGGCCCTTTCCGGCGATGGTGGGGGTGGCGGCCGAGCACCTACATCGGCACTAGCACCTGCACCTGCACATCATCTTCATCTTTTTTTCTTTTTTCTTTTTTTAATTTTCCTTATTTTTTGAGAAAACAGAAAGGAAAAAATAGAAAAAAAAAAATTAAATTGTAAAATGACGAAAATACCCTTCAAATCAGACCCTTATTTGAAACAAAAAGGGCACTTCAGGCCCTTATTTGAAACAACGTTCACTTCAGGCCCTTATTTGAAACAAAGTCCACTTCGGACCCTTATTTGAAATTTTCCCTTACCTTTATTTGCTTGTTGCACGTTTGATGTGCAAGGATTATCTTAAGCATCTTACGATGAACATATAGCATCAGAAAAAAAAATTGGAAAATTATCCAAAAAGTCTTGAACTTATTGTACTTTTATCAATTCAGTTATAAACTTTTCAATTTTGCTAATTGAGTCATAAAACCTTTTCACTTTTTGCTAATTGAGTCCACCCGGCCAATTTTGACCAGAAATCGCTAACGTAAATGTCGATCGTCGTACATAACACGACTGATATTGAAGTGAACAATTTTTAATATTTTTTAAATATTCTTTAAATATTTTTAATAATTTTTTTCCTTTCCCCTTTTCTTCTTGCTGTGGCTGTGGCTAGCAAGGGTTGACCTCGCTGGCCACAGCCATAGCAAAAGAAAAAGGGGAAAAAAAGAAAGGAAAAAAATATAAAAATTATTTTTAAAAATTCAAAAAATTATTAAAAATTGTTCACACCAGTGACTTCCGATCAAAATTAGCTGGATAATCTTAATTGGCAAAAAGTGAAAAGGTTTAGGACTTAATTGGCAAAATTGAAAGATTTAAGATTGAATTGTCAAAAATACAATAAGTTTAAGACTTTTTGGACAATTTTTTCGAGAAAATTACTAAAAAGCTCATAAATATTATATTTGTCTCAATTCAGTCCCTAACCTTTTAATTGTACCAATTTATTCCTCAGCCTTTTTTACAATTTGTCAATATAGTCATTCCGACTAATTTTAATTAGAAAATAATAACTTAGCGATCCAGTCATCACCAATCGTCCTATGTGGCATGGTTGGCGCTAACGTGGATAATTTTATAAAAAAAATTCTAATTTTTTTCTTTTTTTCCCTTTTAGCTGTTGGCCGATCTCAAGCGATAGGTCCCCCTGACCCGATGTGGCGAGGGCCTGGACAACAGACCCAAGTGGAGACACTCATTTTAATGTCAGGTCACCATTTTATATAATACCTTAAGCTTCTATTCATAACTTGCATATTTTTTCCCCTAGGTTTAGCCAAAAATAGAATCCAAAACACACATCCGGGCTTATGTATTTAGGATTTATTTTTTTTACCGTGCTTCGGGGTGAAATTCAACCGTGAAGTGGTGAACGTGCTCCACTAACATATCAATTGAAATTTGGAATTGCTGTAGACTTTGGAGTGTGATAACCCTATCCCAATCCTTGTCGATTTACCATCGACATGAATGTTTGAACAGCGTTTGAAGGCGGATTTGTCGCTCCATCCAAGCACCATCGACGGTGGGCTCCTTAAAGAAAAAGAAAAGAATGAAAATCCAAAAACCAGCTGGTGCCTTACTAATAGTTTTAATAGTGACCTAGGCCCTATATAGAACCCACAAAAAATTGTCTTTTCTTTTTGCAAAATTTGGAAACTATTGTCCTCAAAAGACGGATGGATTATGGACCATGCATCCCCACGCACTTCGGAAGGGCCACGTGAATCTATCATAAGATCTCACACGGCATCTCGTGGTGTTTCCATCGAGGTTGAGAAGTAGGTGAATAATGAATATTATTGTAGATATTTGATATTCGGAAGAAATTACATTTGCTTTTTTGTGTTGTGTAAATAGAGATTACATTCATTGTCGCATCCTCCACAAATGTGGACACCCCACATGCACATTACAACGTGCATATGCAAGTATAAGTCTCAAGCCAATGAATTATGATACACTACACATAGCTATATCTCTTTCATGACGACTAGCTTAAGTACACCGAACATCTCTTGCGATTTTTTCGATTGATGGCCGATGCTAAGAGATATTTTTTTTTATCTTGCAGACGGTCCGCTTTGCATCCTAGGCTCACGATTCGATTGTATATTTGTAGATTTAAGTGAGGCTTACAGTACGCAAATGAGTGAAATACTTATTAATAGTCTACGTATCTTCTCTTGTTTTATATCGAGGAAACCCCTCAACTCAAAGGATACAAAATAGTTTATTCTAGCCGACGACAACCACTGAGAAGTATAGATTTAGTTCGGGAGAGTAAAACCCCAAATCTATACCTAAATCAAAATCAAGAGAAGAGAGCGGTCTAAAGCTTATTATGTATCTCCCAAGTATTATTCTGATTAATGAATAAATAAAAATTTGACTTTTGAGAACACAAACTTTGAAATTGTAGTTCACAATTTTCATAGTTTGTACGCATGTGAAGATGAATCTATAAATAATTCTCCATCGGTTCCAAAGGTGAAAACGAGAAATACAAAAGTTCTAGCTTTTGATTTGAATTTTTAATAAATTGAAATATTAAGAGGAGTGATCAACGAAGATTACGAAAATTACTCTTTCAAGCGATATCACAAAAGAATCCCATGAATAGAAAATCGTGTTTATGGGCTCTTAGTTTGATGCTAACAGGATACATATTACAGGCAAAATAATGGCCTTGTCTCTACAATGCATGCCTCGGCCCCAAACTTGGAGAGACGAAAAGAGAAGAGACACTTCCTGGACCCGATTGAAAGATAATCCTTGAACCTTCGGATATATTAGATTGAATATATTTTCACTCAAAAATTTAAATCAACGACTTATGAATAAATTCGAATGTATTAACTTGTTGCACAACATACAAGATCTTCATGTGGGATTTCAGTTGACACCCTTCACACCAAGAATACTTTTGGGTATATTCGTTTCACGGAAAATGAGTTATTTGAAAAACATTTTCCAAAAAATGATTACTTATATCGTTTAGAAAAATAACCGCCCACAAAAATAGTTAGGCGTAGATTGTTATTAATGATGAAAATAACTTTAATTGACTAATTTTTCCAAATGATATAAGCAATAAATTTTTCGAAAATATTTTCTAAATCACTTATTTTTCACGAAACAAAAGCACCCTTAGGCTCTCTTTTTTTTGTTGTCGAACCAGAAAAATCTTATTTTACCCGCCTTTCTAAAATTTTCATATACAACCAAAGTTTAAGTTTCTTATTGGTAAGATCTTCTGAAAAACTTCCGAATTGATATTATTTTCTTATCAAGGTCTCCTATTATCAAGAGATCCCGATAATCCTTAAATATCCCCAATTGCTTATTTTACAATTATTATGTCCAGAAACAAATGCGCAGTTTCACAATCTTATTTTATCCGTCACGTTTTTTAGTATCGAAATTTGGATATTTTTTCCTACAATGATCGTCGTAACAAGGTTTTCAAATCTCATTTTTTCTTTCTCAAACATTTGTCCAATTTCTTCCTACTGTGTACTTTTATCAATCATTTCTTTCTGTAATTTACTAATTCAAATATTTCGTAATTGAATGATTTTGCTTAATCTCTTAATGTCGATCTCTTGCACACACACACACGCAATATTGTATGCATTTGCTAATGATGATAGTGATTTTGCTAGGTAAAGTCAATAATTCTTTCCCACGTGGGAGATTAGAAGCCGGGGATCAGCACTTCTGTTAGGTCGGTTCAATGACCTTTTGATGCCAAAGAACATATTGGGTTTAAGAGTAGAAACAAAGCACAAAGCCCCCCGGATTAGGTTCTCCTCGGAAATTGCTACCTTTGCAGTTGCACCTCCGGTCCAAAACTTTGACTCGTAGCCAGTTGGCCACTAAGGCAATCAACAACAGACGCATCACCAACAGTCGAATTAAACTAATCCGTCCCTAATCAAAGCTACCCCCACGCTACAAAAACTGGCCAGAGCAGAACACGATTGAGGCTAACAAAAAGAAAAGAAAAAGAAAAAGAGAGAAGCAGCCCTCGTTAGTCATTGCATGATGAAGGAACGCATTGAAATTGAAGCTCCAGTAATCATTGCAGGCCTCAAAAGCTAAGCCTCGCCACCTAATATTCAAAACTAGGGTTCAATGGCGGAGACCTGAAATGTCAATTGCATAGAGGGAAGACGTCTCAATCATTTGGCTCGCCGACCATATGTGTAAAAGCTTGTGAATGGGGTCCGACTGGGGTTTAATTTTCAGAGTTTGTGCAAAGTCGAGATAGGAACTGATACCAGAATCCTATGGTCCAAAACCAGACCACGATGCTTTTGCTTTTGCTTTTCCTTAAATTTGATCCTATGCACTTAACATCCGTGTGTCTCTATTTACATATATTAGATTATTATGAAGATATCCCAATAGCCATTCTCCCCATGGCAATTAATAAGATAAAAGGAATCCC
>BCNH02000002.1:15857063-15868001 GCA_001662345.2 Metrosideros polymorpha var. glaberrima | reverse complement strand
GCACATCCCCATTTCTGATCCCGGGGATAGGCACGATTGTTTGTATCATATAATCAAATGATACACACACTCTATCACTTGATTTTATATCTACCTGTGGATGCTTTAAGCACCATAGTCAAATGGTCGTTTTGAACCCTACTCGCGTTGTCATGAGGTCACCCTTCGTTCATGGACAGTGCGCCCCCGGTTGAGCTCTTATGAAGGATGGAACGTTTCATTGTCAAATTGGCAATTGAATTTCAATTAGTTGGGGCCCTTGATTAGCAGCGTCTGGTGTTTGATCCGATCGTCATAGTATTTTTTAACTGCTTTTAAAGGAAGGATGGAAATTAGATCGGAGAAATTGTCTAAAAAGTCATAAACCTATTGTATTTTTACCAATTTAATCTAAAAATCGCTGACGTAGACACCGGCCGGATGAACTCAATTGGCAAAACACGAGAAGGTTTATGACTCAATTGATACAACTAAAAGGTTTATGACTGAATTGGCTAAAACGCAATAGATTTAAGACTTTTTATACAATTTTTTCTAATTGGATCATTTGTTGATCACGAAACAAACGACAAAACTCGGCATGTACAAGTACTCGATGGTGACGTATACAAACATCAAATAACAAAAGAATGGCGTGGGGGGGGATGATGCAATGCTTGAATTTAAGCTAGTGACAAATTCCATACAATAAGGTCTGAAAGTAATGCTAGGCTCTATACATCTTATAGATGTTATCATTGAAGTTTGAAAATGAGGCACGCCACTTTTATCGAGAACGAGCTTTTACTCCTATTAGATCACGCACACTCGCGAACTAGACCAGCTTGGATCTATCTTTTCAGGAACCACCGTGGCGGTTCCTATTCACATTTGTTCTTTTGCTTTCTTGCTCGTGTTGTGATCTCGTGCCCCAATATACCCAGTAGCAACATGCGATGACCTTCCCACGGATGCGGACTCATCAAATGTCTTTAATTTTCCTCTTTATCCGACATCGTTTCACTTAGGATGCCTCTACCCATGTTGGTCAAGACAATAATTGTCGAATTATTTAGTCCATAAAGGAATGATTTGTCTCAATGAGCGATGTTTGATTTTTCTAATTCCTAATGAGCTTCAGCTTAGCGTTGCGATGCTCACAGTGTTTCGTTTCGTTTCGTCTTGATGGGAATAGATAGATATCATTTGGATATCAATTGGTAGGGAACGCATGCGTGTAATAAAAATAACTTTAATTAGATAAACTTCAAGGATAACATGATCAAAGCCCAACACTCCAGATTCATATTCTAATATCATATGTTAATAAGAAACTTTCCTTCTTATCTTGGACAGAAATCTAGCGAAAATTTTCAATCCAAATAAAGATAAATCATCTCGAAATGCATAGTTCGTCCATTTAATTTTAGGGGAAATTCTAATAAAGTCATCACGTTCGGGTTCATGCATCGATTTGTATCCTCGGATTCAAAAATTTAACGAGTGGCGTCCTTTCTTTCACCCTCTCCGGTCCAACTTTGCCCTTTTCAAGTTGCATCCTCCCAATAAGGCCTTGTGTAGAATAGCCTTCTCGGCTGGTAAATTTTGTATTGGAGATGCAAGTTATTCCAAAGCTAAGGATGCAAATTGAAACGGGGATGAAAACTCGAGATGATTTTCGAAACTTTTCATTAGTATATGATTATAAGAACAAAGAAGTATATTCATGTCACGAAGTCTAGCTTATTACATAGTGTTGTTACAGAAAACATCCCAAGTCATATGTTTTGGCATCATGGGTATGTTTGCCGACATCTTTTAAGCCAACCTTATATTAAAAGGTTGGTGGTGGAGGAGATGGAGACCAGCAGTTGCGAGCAGAGTCGCTGGGAATTCAGAATTGTATAGCTGGATGTCAAGGATTCAATCTGGGACGGGGGGCATGCTCCCACGCAGGGAGAAAGCTGACCAGCTACTGTATTCAACACACCCCTCCTGGTCCACGAGAAACCGATCGTCGAACTTTGCTTCCTTACGATTTTTTTCGCGACCGCCTGTGGAAATATCCGTAACACGCACGAAGTTTGAAGATTTTTACGATCAAAGGACGAGATTTATCCCCTTTTTTAATCCGACGGTCATTGAGGAATCGCGATCTGTTCCTCGAGAATCCCTCAAATCACCCCCCCGGCAAAATCAAGCAATTTTCCACTTCCCACTGTTGTACGGGACTTGTCCCACCTGCCTATAGGTGCTAATACCAAATTCAACATTTATCGTTATTTCTCGATAATTACAAGTTTGCAAGTACTTTTACCGTTTATCGTTATTTGAAAATCTTAGCCTTCGAGTGTGCTCAGACACATCATTTGAATGTAAGGAAATGCTTTTGTGTGTGAATCTGACCTTAAACAACTGATTTATATAAGTGTAGTGGGTCAGAGTAGGACGGCAATTCTCAACATGACTCATTTATGCGACGCGAAATGATATGTAGCAATGCAAATTTCAATTTGCCGTAAATGAATTCGTGTCTTAAACATCTCGACTTTAGTGTGTTTACTTGCTTAAACTGCTTAGACACAAATTGACATGTTGCAGTTAAAGTATCATCTTTTCAACGGGACGCGATTAGAATCGTCCAAATACTTTTTTGTCATTAAAATAGCACAAATGTTGAAAACCAAAAACAAATTTAGGGTTTCAGAAGTCCTATGACATCAATAAACCCCTAATTTGATAATATATTCTACAGGTTACCATATGTAAATGTGTTTTACACGTTTGTCATTGTAAACAAGTCAATGTATCGTATCGTGTTGACACTAAGGGTGATCGGTTCCTAGCCTAGAATTAGGAACTGATCCTGTGACTCCTAGTTCCAAAAAAATTGGAATCGAAAATTAAACTGGTTGATTTCAATTTTTGTTTTGTCCAAAAAATCAAATTTTTATAATAAAATGTAAACGTTAATAGTTTCGCTACAAAAATATATGGTTAGGGGTGAGCACCTAGGATCATCCGAACTGGGAACCAAATTGGACTAGCCATTTTGGTCCAGTCCTTAACGATACCGATCTAATCTTCGGTTCCTATAAATCGAACCGTTGGTCGGGTGGTTTGGTTCCAAGGGGGATAGGACCAGACCAGTCCATTTATATATTTATATGTTGTACTTAAAGGGCTGCATAAACTTTTCTATTGGAAAATTTTGTTTGCAGTAGAAACTTTTCGATGCTAATAATAAGTTGTATTTGAATGGCTCATCATTCAACTCAAATATGGAAGCAAAGATGGCACAAAGACGATGGTTAATGTTTCTATTTTGGGTTAATTCTGCAGGATTGACTTCTAGAGTTGAAAATTGTGCTTCTACAAAAAATTGTGTTTGTCGGTTCTTGAGTTAAGCAGTCATGACGTTTGGCTAACTCAGACAAGAGCGCAAGTGTGGCCTTTTCCCATTCCACTAAAAAATCTTGGGCTTGTTTACCGATCCCACTAGAATTGGAGTGGTCCTCGGTTCCAAAAATATGAGAACTGGGACCATCGGTCCTGTTCCTGGTTTCATGTGGGGACTGGACCAACTCGAATAATGCACACCCCTATATATGGTGATCAAGTGGTTATATTGCTATTTATTCATGTTGAAGACCATGGTTCAATTCTCTATGTGCGCAAAGATGTTTATTTTTTTCACTAAAAGATCGATTCCAAACCAGTTCAAACCAAGGACAGTGCTTCTAGCCTTGAAATCGGGGACCAAACTGGTTCTCCCTAGAACTAGCCTTGAGGAGAACCGGTTCGGTTAGGCTTGGCTATCGGGTTGAACCGGACACAGTGTTTACCCCTAGTCGACACCATACATAACGTGTTGAATAATCGTGTTGATATTCTCTTCTCGTGTGACTCGTTTTATTATGCATGTCGGGCCCTTGTCGAGGCAATTGTTGTGTTCGAGTTAGCGATATTTGCATTATACATCATTTTGGCATGACACGGATTGCCAACCCTAGGTGGTCTTAATTTGTGCCCTTGGGTCATGTTTGTATTGTGTCAAGTTTAGGATATACGGTCAAAATAATTTGAACAAGACACGTTGATAAAGTTAGAAAACGTTTCCCGGAAAAAATCCAATTGTAATTGGCTCAAAATAGGTAGGTAAATGTTAGCTTTTGTAATTTACATCCACGAGATCGAGGCGCTCGAATTGATTAGTTACACAATAACCAAGTAATTGTAGAAATGAATCAATAAAATATCTTAACCCAACTTCCCCTTTTTAATTTACCTACGAAAAATGTAACGTTGGTTCTAATTAATATCTAAAAAAGAAATTCTCATTAACACAATGCTTAGTACCAATAGTCACGTACGATGAATTCATTTCTAAGAGTGAACAGCCATGTTTATCTATTTTAAGCTAAGCAGGTCACGGTCAAGTCATTACTCGCGTAGTCGGGACCCCCCTTCCCCATTAGAACGGGGTCAAACGACTTATTAATTTCAGATCGCCCGAATTAGATCACAAAGCGACGGGGTTTACTAATCTGCATCGATCTGGCCAGTGCAATTATGGCGCAAAGCCCGACAAAACCCGACTCGAAATCCTCAATTTTGCATCGGACGGACAGGTCGTGTCACGGATCGCCAGATCTAAGCGGAGAGAGGGTTCCTTAATTACGCTCTCCGGCTCGCCCACGAGGCTAGGCCCCTAGGCCCCCGGGGACCATGCTGAGCTCGAGCTGAGCTCGACACAGTTCTGCGGAAGCGGGAACTTCCCGAACATTTTCTTACGCGCCCGGGACGATGCACACTGCACACTGCAAAAGGCCAAAAAGGGAGAACTGCTCCATCACTGTCCGACTGGACCGCGGCCAAGCGTTGACGTGGGATTAGCTGCGGTCGAAAACAATTTCACCATTCTTTTCCCTTTCCAGTGATTCCATTGATATCTGAACGTGGAATTTGTTAAATAGTGGTCCAGTGGGAACTTGATAAAAAGGAAAATATTAATTGTGCTTGAGTCGAGATTGTATTTTTTAGCACACGGTAAGTAACCGTGCTTTGTTATTTGCCTGTTGACATTTTTTTTGTTTTGCATTTTATTTGAGATTTACTAAATTTGAAAGTCTCGTGCTTCTCAATTGTTATTCTGATTAATGAATGAAAACTTTTTTTGACAGAAAAATAATAATAATAACACAAATTTTGATACTAAATATTAATTGCCCGTCTTCATTCTTCATATCTCACTCTTGCTTATAGCTTGACGAATCTAATTAATAGAGAAGCGTGTGATGTAGAAGCATTGTGACACCCCAAATTAATTCACTCGAGTTATTATCTATTTTGATCTTTTTTTTGTCGAGTCTTTTGATTTTGTCCTTTGACGTAGAGGCGAACACTTTCCCAAAAAATCACTCAGCACAATAGTGCTCTTACCCGAGCACGCTTATGTCAAACAACATCTATTGTGAGATAATTTGTCAAAAATATGACCCAAGAACACTCTCCTCATGTTTGATGGGCATTTTCATTTATTCTTGCCCCCTTCGTCATTTTAGAAGCTTATTAAGAGTTACTCCTTTATTCATGCCCTCTTATCCTGGTAATCACTTTCTGCCCTCATCAAATCGGATCATTACAAGCACGTCACTCCATGACTCTCTCTCTCTCTCTCCATCCTTGGCGACACTGTTATCCCACTATCGCTGGTATTGATCGAGCATATATTCTCTATCTTGGTGCTCATGAATAGGACTGGTAATTCTTGACCATATCTATTTACACGGCACGTAGCTATGCGTGTTCGTGTCGGGTTCATGTTATAAATCAGTTATATTTTCAAGCGTAGACATGCTTAATTAAAAATATCGATGCACCGTACGTGCCGACACGATTCATTCAAATGCATTTAAAATAGTTCAAAATTAATCGGAACACATCTTTACGGGTCGTAGAATCCGCTATATCTCATGTCGCGCCGAATAATAAATCTATCGTAATCGACCTTCAAGGATATAAAAACCGTTTCTCTTGTTCGAATCACATCTGAACAATTTGACGGGGTGCCTCAAGACGACGGCGGGGGCCAATAGCCACGCGTCACCTCTCCATTCGGCTGTCGCGGGCTGCGAAACCCCACGCGCTGCGCTGCGCGTTACAGTACCAAGCTCGCTCCTCGAATCCCTCGAGACTGTAAAGCTTTTCGAAAAATCTGTACTTAAGCGAGATTACAAATCAGATCACCAGAGATAGAGAGAAGGGGGGGAAATTAAAAAATAAAAAAAAAACGGTCCCGATATGGCAAATAAATTTTCCCGGGAAAACATCGAACCCCGTCGCGGTTTTTTTTTTCCTTTTATAATTTTCACACGCGTCGCAGTCGCACGAAATTACCACCCCCGGGAAAATTTAAAAAAATGAAAATATTCCAAACGCATCAACAGCCTTATATTTATACCCAGACAAACAGGTAGACTAAAAGACCTCCCCACACCCCCCCCCCAAGCCCAAGAATCAATCGCTCCGCTCCCGTTCGCCGGCTCTCTCTCCGATCGTCTCCTCCCTCCCTCCCTCCCCGTCGCAGCGCAGCCCGTCTCTCGCCCTCGCCGGCGCGCTCCGGCGGGAGTCTCGGCCCCGTCCCTCCGGACATGGCGAGGGGATGAGGAACAGCTCGCGCGGCCGCCGATCATGTCAGTCTCTTGCTCCGACTGCTTCTCCGATCTGCTCTGCGAGGAGGACTCCTCCGGGGTCCTGTCCGACAGCTCGCCCGAGCGCTCGTCGTGGGACCCGGACTCCCAGGCGCGCGCCGAGGAGTCAGTGGCGGGGTTCATCGAGGACGAGAAGCGCTTCCTCCCCGGGTTCGACTACGTGGCTCGGTTCCGGTCGCAGTCGCTCGACGCCTCCGCGAGGGAGGAATCCGTTGCATGGATCCTCAAGGTACGACGACTTTCGATAACGACACCGACTGTCATCGCCTGTGTTCACGATCGTACACGAGCCCCCCACGCGATATTACGATAACGCCACGGCCGCGCGATCGTCGGGCCTACGCACCACGAGTCGGATCGGAGCGAATGGATCTGAGCGATCCGGTCGGTGACGGCGCGTATCAGCTCCGACGGTTGCTCACTGAACCGACGGCGCACTATAGAATCTCCACGACCCGCTACAAGACAAAAAGTCTCGGCTCACTCGCGAGAGTTTGTTAATCGGATTCTCACATGACGTCACGTTTTTGTTTAATATGGAATTCGCGTTTGCAGGTGCGTGCCTTCTATGGATTCCAGCCGCTGACGGCGTATCTGTCCGTCAACTACATCGATCGCTACCTTTACTCGCGCAGCTCGCCGGTAAGCTCACGTCGACGTTCGACGCCGCCGGAACTCGAAACTCGGCGGTTTCGCGGCCATAGTTGCGTCGTCGAGATTGGCGCGTCATGATTAATGATTTTTCATTCTTTGCCTTCGGAAATCGTGTAACAATTATTTGACTTGCCTGGAGTAATTATACTCGACCTTTTAGGAGAACACCGAAATGACAGGAATACCCCTCTTGCTCTCTCTCTCTTTCCCCCTCACCCAATAGTGGTCATAATAATAGCATTAATTGATTTATCAAACCATAATATTAAATAATATGGACAATTTAAATGCTCATTTGTACGGTACTTTGATTGTAAAGGTCGGTCTTATAATTCAACAATTTTTTTTCTTTTATGTTAGTGTAAAGTAGCCAGTGGCATTTAGTGCGCGATGCGACGTTGGTGCATGCGTGTACAATTCACGTTTGTTAACTCACTATCATACTGGAGGAATTAAGGGCCCTGCATCGATTATCACGACATTGCGTTTATCTTTTTGCTGACTCGTATATACCTACGACCCTCTCATCATCATCGCTTTTTACGAACTCCCTTTGTACAATTGTTGTCCTATGTCTGGATGTTGTACTGAATTATTCTTGACCCTTTTCTGTTTTTCTCTGAAATTCTCCGTTTCAGCAGTCAAATGGGTGGTCGATGCAGCTCCTCTCGGTGGCTTGCTTGTCGCTAGCTGCTAAGATGGAGGAACCTCTGGTTCCTTCTCTTCTGGATCTTCAGGTCCTTGTCAAATTGTCGTGTCTCTAAGGCCTAACTGTACCTAACCCAGTTTGGCTTAATTAACAAAGCCATTGGGCACTTTATTTATTTATTCATTAATTTGCTAGTTTATTTTTCCTCATGTAAAATTATCCCTTCTTTGACCAGGTTGAAGGTGCCAAATACATTTTTGAACCGAGGACCATCCGCAGGATGGAATTTCTTGTTCTGAGCGTCCTGGATTGGAGGCTCCGATCCATAACGCCCTTCACCTTCGTCAGTTTCTTCGCTTGGAAGGTCGATCCAACCGGCACTGGTGTTGGGTTTCTCGTCTCGCGGGCGACCGACTCAATCTTATCTAACATCCAAGGTAATTCCAGTACCAGTATATAGTACAGATGTTCGCGCCTCCACCCCCCCCAAAAAAAAAGAAACAATTAAAATGAATTATTAGTTTCCTAACTGAAATCAGCGCCTATTGCTAATGTAACAGAAACTAACTTCCTCGAGTATCGACCGTCCTGCATAGCCGCGGCGGCCGTGCTATCTGCTGCGAGCGATATCCCGAGCCTGTCTCTCTGTAATCCCGAGAACGCGGAATCATGGTGCGATGGGCTAAGCAAAGTAAGCTTCTGAACGCGACTATGGTTGGGGCAGTGTTCAACAAAGAATAAAAGGGGGAAGAAAAAAATGTAAACGCGAGTCCGCATCCGATTTATTCTTTTTGCAGGAGAAGATCATCAGCTGTTACCGATTAATGCAAAAGCTGGTGCACAATTGTAGCAAGAGGAAGGCCCCAAAAGTGCTGCCCCAGTTTAGAGTGACGACTCAGGCAAGAGCGAGGTTTAGTGACTCATCATCCTCGTCCTCGTTATCGCCATCGTATAATAATAAAAGGAGGAAATTGAATAACAGCTTATGGGTAGATGTTGACAAAGGAAACTCCGAGCAGGGGGAAATAGAATAATAACTAAGGAAGAGAAAAAGCCAGGAAGAAGAGAGAGAGAGAAACCCGACCCTGGGTGGTCCCCGAGCTGTCTAGAGAGTAGAAGCCTCAAATGTTTTTTGGTTGAGAGGGTTTTCTTGGGTTGATCAGATTGACTCGTTGATGAAGAAGTGAGTGATGTAGAGACCATGGTAAATAATGTATGTATGTACGTACGAGAGGGGTTGGTGCTTTTGGAGATTTTCTTAATTCTTTTTTGTGCTGTTTCTCGAGGAGGGCATTGCAACAAACGTTGATGGGGGCTTGGTTTGCTGATTCCCAAGGGAAAGGGGGGGCAGTTGTTTAATGATGTTTGGGTATGAAAAGCAAAGGAAGAGAGAGAGAGAGAGAGAGAGGTGGTGGTGGTGCTGTTGAAATAGTGGGAGTGATGGAGTGTGAAAGAAGTGGGGGGATTGAATTCAAAGGCTGCATTGATTGGGGAATGAAAGGGGAAGGAGATCGTGGGACCTTCACACCTGTATAGAATTTTGTTTTTGGGGTTGGAGAAAAGGGGAAGGGCAAAGAATAAATATGGTGGTGGTGAAGTAATTCAAAGTCAAGCCTCCCACATCGACTCCTGAAAAGCTGAATAAGATGATGCGGCTCCTCCTTGACGTTACTAGAGTTTTGAGACTGGAAGAGTGTTTGTATGGTGTGCCTTTTCTTCTCTTTGGCGGGAATCACCTCCCCCCTTTTTAATGGCCTAGGGTTCGGCCTGACCTTATACTGAAATCCCTTTTTGAGTGCTGGTTCATACGTGCGAAGGACACACGTGCGGACAAAAAATACTTTAATTCTTTTTATTTTTTTTCTGGTTTTGAGGTCCCCCCCTGGCCCTCGCGACGAGATGGGAGGGGGGCGCCAGGCAGTGGCCGACGTTCGGCCCTTGCGAACATAAAGGTTTTGGGACCTTTTCATGCGTGTTTGTATTGGTTTCCATCGACCCATGTAATAAAACAGACTGTATGTCGTTCCATATTTCTTGACCCACAAAATGGGACATCTCTCTCTCTCTCTCTCTCTCTCTCTCTCTCTCTGTGCATGGCACGTGATTGACTGCGAAAGACTTTGTAGCGTTGCCCTTTGTTCTCATTTCAATCGTCAGTACGTGTAAAATAGCTTTTGTGTGAACAGAGCGGGAAGGGACTCTCGGTTGGTCCCGCTCGCAATAAAGGCGGAGGCTCAGGGAACCAATCCAATCCACCAACTCTACGTACTCCCCCTCATTTAAGTGACCGAATTGCCTCCCGCGACACCCACCCATGATATGAATTCTCCTCAGCCGTATGCGCTCGGATATTATTTATTCCCATTAAATCCCCAAATCCGCCTCTCAAATTGAGAAACAGAGAGAGAGAGAGGGAAGGAGAGTACTAAATTGGCCATTTTCGTTACGTAGCGACCATACAAGGGCAGGAAATTTCCTCCCTATACCCATCTTCGAATGCAGAGTCGCGCCGGGCGGAGCGGTACGACGGCGCTCGCACAAGTCACTGCACGTCACGAGCGAGAAAGCTCGGACACAATGATGGGTGAAGTTCATTATAAGAAAAGGCCAAGGCTTTTCATGCCTCCTTTATTTCATTTTTTTTTTTTGTGCACTTGGCACAGTAAGAACAAGGTCCGGCATTAGCTAGTGTCGTCACTTTGCCCTGTACCCCCGACACAGCTCATGCTGACTTCTCTTCTTTCACGCACATAGTAACAAAGTACCCCGTACCCCGCAAATGGCCCCTTCAATTCATTGGCCGGTGAAGAAAGGTAACCATTTTTTGGGGCAATTATGATATTGCCATCTTGTCATCGCCAGTTCCGCAGTATGTGCGTCTTCATGAGGCCTTAGGTGGACAACATCGTTCACACGAGTTTTCGTTTTTTTTTTTTTTTTTTT
>BCNH02000002.1:15814312-15857026 GCA_001662345.2 Metrosideros polymorpha var. glaberrima | reverse complement strand
TTTTTTTTTTTTTTTTTTTGGCTTCTTCTTTTTCGAATGTACACCTAACTTGGTCGGTTGGCCCACCGTGGGGTAAGAAATACATAGCACGAATTCGCTCCGGTACGTTTTCTCTTCCTCATCGTATATGCCATTGATGGAGGAGACTAGAAGAGTGAGGACCCCATGGGAGATACTTATAGAGGTTTCTCGTCCTGCGTTTATGGCCATTAAAAAAAAAGGGTTGATAATAACCGGAACTTACTTGTCTTTTACACCATACTTGTTATTTTATTCGACAGTATGGTTCCCACAGTCCACCTTATCAGGGATTTTAATATGTTGGAATCAGCTGATCTAATGAAGCGGCTATGGAAGTTGATGGAGGAATGCGCTGTTGCCTTTGCTCATTAGTCCATCATGGTGGGACTTAGCGGAGCCTATGGAAATTTGGACTTATATCGCCAGTCAATGTCACCCTCTTCCCCACTGAAGAGGGGTCACACTGAACAAAATGGGGACATTGGCTTGGCAATCAACTACTTCGAGGAATTTTTTAACTCGTTAAGAAAAAAAAAAGTGTATAGCCCACCTCTCGGGATTGCTAAAATCCGAGAGTTTGCATAGATGAAATCATCTCGTGAGAGGGGCATCATCAGCACAATAAGGATAGAAGTGGAAAAGCCAAGGAGGGAAAAAAAAAGGAAATTAAGAAGAAAAACAGTGTCCATGTAATAAGATGACATATGTGTCGGTTCGTGCGTTGGAATATGTGACGAGGAACAGCATTCCCCATGGTCCATCAACAACAATATTAAATTCAGCATGTTGCTCGTAAAGATGAGAAGCATCCACCCTTTAAACCGGACATAAGCTATCTAACTTTCATTCTTTAGTTAGTAGACTGTGATCGATCGTTGTAAAGTCAAATTGCCCGCGACGATAGAATTTGGAAATTATGGGATTGATAGAGAAGATCCGACACGACTCCATCAAGCTACAAAAGATTAGCATTGAATACGATTGTCTCGTGTATGAGAAAACACAGTGATTAGTGACTGGTTTGCAGGTATTGCACTGGTAGTATAATACGTTCGGGGGTGGCTATATAGCCAACAAAATTAGGATCGGCGACGACGTGACCCCTTCTCATTGGTTGCAAAAAGTGGTGACCTGGCTGGGACCGTGGGACACATACAATCTTTGTCAGCAATAAGCTTTGAGAATCGAATCTAATCCAATCCGTGGAAAGGAGCCCGGGAGATATCAGTACGAGAGTAGTTAGGGTTGAAAAAATTTCGGACGCCTTTGGTAACTGGTGGATATAATTCACATTTAATTGCACTAAAGAGGAGCATGGCCGAGGAGCTATCATGAACATTACTTAACAAAGTTTCTCATTCCACAGAGAAAGACAAGAGGTGTGACAAAAGTGACCAAAAGGGCGACGGCTGCTTTATTTATTTGATCGTGCAAAATTGCCATGGATGTGGACGGCCTTCATAAATTTTTTGCCCATACTCTTAACATCAAAAAAGGGTTATCTGGTCTTTTACTGTTTATATTCCATTTCATTTTTATTTATCAAGCTAAGTAACTTTATTAAAGATAAGAATGCTGTTAGGCGATGGCCGGAAAAGACCCGATTAATTTTGAATGAGATGCGGAATCGACACGAATCTCTGAGATGTTAGTTGTATACGGTACCACTTCTCAAGAACTTTCTTTTTAAATATATAAACAAAATGGCCTTTAAAGTTAGGAATCCAAAGTATAAAACCTAAAAGCCAAAGTTTCTCTCCACATCCCAAGATAATGAAACTAGGGTTTCCTTAGGGGCGTGTAGGGAGCAAAGTCTAGGCTCATCGCCTCGCCTTTTTTTCACCTGTGGGAAATTTTCGACTTTAGGTGGCCAAAACACATTAGAAAGGACCCATTGAAAATTCAGCTTTTGAACTTGATTTCGACTTTGCCAAGCCATATGCTCGTGGGGTTTTGATAGCTGCAAAAAAGGTATCATTCATAGGCCCTTGTGCTAAAGGGTCTCTCTTTTTCTTCAAAGGAGGGAATGATTCTGAATTTCTCAGAGATATGATCTCTTGATTACATGCTGAACGCAAAAGACAGCACCCACTCTATAGCCCGAGCGGGGCGGGGGTCCCCCAACTTCCCCATCCCATGTCAAATTTCATCACAAAAATAAAGGAAAAGCTTCAAAAGGAAAAGGCGAGTGAAAAAAGAAAATCTAATAAAGCATCATGCCAACGCCCACATGAAACCAGGGGAGATCAATATTTTGTCTCTTTGATTGGCAAGATTTCTACTATTGGACATAGACCTGGCTGAACCACCATTCAGATTAATCGATCTTGGCAATTAGCTGCATTATTTTATATGAAGTGTCTTTCTTTATCATATCTTACATTCTACCCTTGAATGTTTTGAATCTTCAGCATTTAGCTAGGGCTAATGCATCCACATTCAACACAGATTCCTTTTCCAGTTCTCTAGTGCAACTAGAGTGGGAAAGGCTCTACTTTCATCTTATTCATCCTCCTCATGAAGCGTGTGGACTTTAATCAATCCAAAAAACCACACGTTCTTCTACTTTTAGCCTATTTGTTAGACCCAAACTATGATCTAGCCTCTTAAAAAGAACACTCATCCAATTGTGCCGACTCCGATCTAGACATCACATGTTTTAATATGATAGGGAAAAAAAATCCGGAATGAATCAACAGGACTCTTTGGCTTATTCGGATCTTGTTACATGACTGAATTCGGATCTTGCCAACGGTTTCGCATCTGTTTAAACCTATGCTAATGCTTGTGAAAAAGCGATGGAACAACACAAGCAAAACAAAACGAAACCAAACAAAACAAAAGTCTCTTTGGCTGAAGGAGGAACCCCTATTTATTGGCTTTACAACTCAGAGGCCTAATCTCTTTGGATGCCAATTTAATGTTATATATAGAGGAAAAGGCTGAAAAAGAAGAGAGAAAAAGAAACGGGTTTGTGTGGGGGGAGTATCTATTATCGAGGGAGCGTCTATGTCTATGTCGTCTTGTTCTTTATTTGTTGTTCTTTTAGCTTTGTGCGATTGGTGGATGGACCTCCATTAATTCACATGTGGAGTGGAGAAAAAGAGTCGTCCATTTAATCATCAGCACAATCATCAAGCCGTATCCTTTCCTTCGTCACGCCATTCGCGACTCTTTGATCACTCACATCTCTATCAAATCTCTCCACATACGCAACATGTGTATGTACATATCAAGCATGCAAGAACTTGCCCATATAGGTTGATGTATGAGCCCTTTTGTTGACGGACATGGAATTTGTTAACGAGTTAAATTTTCATTTAAGGAACTTCCTGATTTCCAATGCATTGTCTTCTTTGATGTTCTGTATAACCAGTATGTATTTCCTGAAATAAATATGGTTAGCTAGTGCCATAGGGCACCCATTAATAAGACCCTGTATATATAATTAAATTAGTGGTACTTTGGAGGTCGTCTATTCAAATACCATCAGCTACGTGCAGATTATTTCTGGACCGATTCACAACACTCGTTAGATATTCCACGGGCCTCCAAATAGCTAGACTTCTGCATATGTGGCCCCTTGAATTATTAAAAAAAAAAAAAAGAGCTACAAGAGGAAAGTACTCAAATCTGACTTTCCAAGTTTAATTCGTATAGGTGTTGATCGCTCATTGAGGGGATATTAACCACGTTTGTCAAACTCCACTATCTTCGGCGAGACAACAAAAAGTGCTCGAGAATAGTCTTAAAAAGCATTGCCTCCATGTGTATGCTGTGGAGTTTGGTAAAGCAATGGACTTCCAAAAGGCGCAGCACAATCTTCACCGAGTCTCGCATTAAGGTTTTTATAAGTTGGGAAAAAAGTTGCCCTAAGAAGCCCTGTCGAGCCGAAAGATTCGTACCCGATTGCATGACAAAGTGGATAATGTGAAGAGACATGGACATGGACATGAACATGGACATGGACAATCTTTAAGACAATGTCTAATCTCATAATTAAAGAAATCTTACTGTTAAACTATATCTCCCTTCTTCTCTGTATACGTGGAGATTTTTCCCCATCTCACGCCTACTCGTGTTGTCAGTAATTCTTCACATCGAAAGTGGAATTAGCAAGACACGTGATTGTAAAACAAAGTATGTTCCTTGTTTTTTTTTTTAGTTTTAATGGAGTGGCACGTGCTCTTGGAACGACGAAAGGTTCACTGAATAAAACAAGAACCACCCCCATTGATCCAATAACAATCTCATCGTGATTCCCTAACAGTGCCCGACAACACAGAAGAGCACAAGCTGGGTCGACATCTATTCGTCGTACACATGCCGTTGAATGGTCTCGATGTGTACACATGAAGATGCTTACTGCGAACCACCGAAGATGGCGTGCTGGAAAGGTGGGGCATTGTCTATTTGCGGTTGCTCGTTGTCCTCTTATTTGAGGATTCAATGTTCATGGTTTAACTTGTTTGATTTGGACTGAGGTGCCAAATTTGTTAAAGGTTGTGTTTAGACATGTTGGGGCTTTAGGTTATGCTGGTTGAACCTTGCTCTCGTAGAAACAGTACCTGTGTTTTGTTCTGTTCCGTTTTGTCTTGCTTCGACGTTGTTATAGGAGTTTCGCGCTCTCTATGGAATGTCTAGGTCAAGTTGTAGTTGTAGCCTGTGAAGATCTCCGAGCCGTAACCGACGAGTCCATCGCCCTTGTTAGTATGAGATGAAAATTCCCCGTTCCACAAATTTAGGAATTAAGCATATTATCAAACGATCAATGCCGGGTTTCCTAAAGGGTTAATACCGCGAAAAATAGTTTTTATCAACATGACTCGGTTCATCTTCTCCAACAAATCCTAAAATTCGGGGTAAATTTGTTACAATGTACTAATTTAGGGTTTTTTGTGGTAAAAAAAATTAGTTTTGGATAAATTTGTCACAAATGTATTAGTTTGAGATTTTTCGTGGTAATAATCCATTCCTAGACCTGGTTTACAAGATTAGTTTATCAAGTGACATGCTATGAGCCATATGCAACGGTTAATAACAGTTGGACACATCACTTTTATAAACTAATCTTGATAATCCTAAGATTTCTCTTATCAAAATGATTGCTTTGGCAGTCAGCATAGGAATAAATTTCATTATGTGTACTAATGCCCCATGAAAGAACACTAGATGTAGTCCATCTTTTTCACTCGAGAATTTTGTATTCATGATATTACTCAATTTTGAAAAAGGAAATAAAATAAAACAATTGGTATTCCTTCAGGATAACTTTCATCATCATATACAAAGTATATAGTTCATCTTTTTCACTCAAGAATTTGTATTCATGATGCTACTCAATTGAGGATTATCTCTCGTCATCATATACAAGTATGTATAGAAGCACTTCCGACCGTGGAGACCATAATTTGTCAGAAGTGAAAGTCACGGCCCGGCGTCCTACATTTCAATAATATGTCACAGCAACTTGCTGGAGAAAATCAATTTCGTGGACGGGCCAAAGAGATGGTGATGAGAATTGGTACGTGCCGAGGCGACCTTAGATTCAGACAATTGGAGAGCAATCGAGATCGTTTAGCGGTTCCACACTCTTAGCATAAGGTGCCATCTATGAATCTAAGCGTGATGATACTAAATGCATCGGAATCAATACTACATGGAATTGATGTTACATGACAGGAAATTAAGGAATTGAGACGGTCGAATAATCCACATAGAGACCAATTCGCAGTCCTTGATGGACAATGCAACTACTTGGTAAACTTCAGTTGTGTGCCAAACATAGAAATCACAAGTAGAGAAACTGCATATGTATGTACTTATAACATGGGCATCGATTGGTTTGGTTGAGTCGGAACACGCCTAGTTCAGTTTTTGTTGTTTGGTGGGTCATGCTCAATGGGCTTCAATTGGTCCATACTGTTGTCTTCTTTTACAAAACCGAAGATGATTCACTACGGAATTCATTCTTTTAATGTCTGCCTGTGCAACTTCGGCTGTGTTTGGGAAGCATTTTGGGGAAAGTTGTTTATGAAAATGCAAATACTTTTGAGTTAAAGGGGTTTTTTGAAATGCAAATGGTGTTTGGTAAAATCATACTTTAAATGCAACTTTGATTAAATAGTGTTTGGAAAAATTACACTTTGCAAAACCTTTTAGAAAGATTTTTTTTTAAAGTAAATACCAACCACCGGCGATCGGCCGGCGACCTCTCCGACGAGCCGCCGCCAGCCTCGCCTGAGGTTGGGCGACCTCAAGCGAGGTGGCATGAGGCCATGCGACCTCAGGCGAGGTGGCCTGAGGCAAAGCTGGCGGCCGCTCACCGGCCCATCGCTCGCCCCTCCACAGCAATGCCTGTAACTTCCTTCGGAGAAGATGATGAACAGTGATCAGCAAGGGCAAGAATGGAAAAGCAAAAAATATGTGAGGATATTTTGGGAAGGAAAAAAAATTCACTTACCCCCTTTTTGCCTTCCAAAAATGTTGAAATGCCCAATGCTACCTTGAGCTTTCAGCATTTGAGGGACTTGCATTTTCCAAATGCAAGTCCCCAAATTAGTTGCCAAACACTCATATTTAACCAAAGGGGCTTTGAGTGGCCAAAGCCCATTTGGAATGCTGGGGATTGCTGTTGCCAAATGCACTCTTCGTAGGCTAGAACAGAGACGAAAGGTAAACAATGGTTGCAAGATTTTCTTCGAGCTGGCTTGAAATGGTTGCATCTGCTACGTTTGAAAAGCTAGAAGCAATACTTTACACGGTGTGGCCCTTCTCTAACTTGATAATGTGGTCTGACCAAAAAAAAGTTGATAATGTGGTCGGATTGATTAAATTTGCGGGCTAAGTAAGGACTACAGAGAATGAATGTTTTATTGACATAAAGGTTATGGCTCTTTCTCGCAACCAATCAACGGGCATTTCTCGCATTTTACGAGTTTATCCTTTCTTTTTGCGAATTCAATTCTTTTTTATCGGCTCGCGCTGACGTGGCATCGTTGGCATTGACATGAACAATTTTAATAATATTTTAGTATTTTTCGAATTAATTAATATTTTTAAATTTTTTTTCTCTTTCTTTTTGGGCTTTCTTCCCCGTGGCCGGCGAGCTCCGGTGGCCACACAGGGGAAGAAACCCAGCTTTCCAAATCAGAAGAATTAGAGCTTAAATGGTTCCTTTCATTATGACATGTTGTACAACAAAGACACAATACGCTTTCTCGTCGTCTTAATATAGTCAACACTTCATTCCATACACGAGAGACGAGAGAGCACCACGGGGGCAATGGTCTATGGGTGGCCACCTTGTATGGTAGTCGCTTAAGGACGATAACTACTATGAAGCGGTCTTTGTTAACCGCCTCTCGATAAAGAGAGATATAAATCATTAAGTGAAAAGGGAGAAATAGATCAGATCTAAACACTAATACACAGTGTTTGTGGAAGTGCACGTGTTAGGGGCGTTTGCAAAGTGAGCTTTGGTGTGAGGTAAGACAGTTAATATACCATAATTGACCCGTAATTTATTGACTCACACTTTTAAATGAAAATGATTCAAGCAGGATCTGGTGATGGGCTCGGGCTTGAACTATATTCCAACACACGAAAGGAAGGAAGAGAGAAGGTGGTTTCTTTTGGGTCATAAAGACCACCGCGGCAGGGTTGCCGTCCTGCCTAAATCATTCCTAACCACATCGTGTGGACCGGCGAAATGAGTCGGTGCCTTTAAAAGCCACGTTTGAGTAAGGAAAATGTATAGGCGGCCCGAGGAGGAGAGCTGCAATACGCAGGCCATCCTGGATTCCCGATGTGCTCATCCAACGAAAAGATCGTCAGATACTGATGAAAATACAAAGCTTCTGACACGGCTGACTTAATAACAGTTCGACAAGAGTACTCGTCTATACAAATATCTGAGCAAGCAATTCATTCAGTCCATTGTTTCCCCTGCAATCTCGCGTCACATTCGTCCTCACTTTCCGTGCTGTCTTTTCGGGTCCAGCTCTAGCAATGTGACCTTTTGTTTTCAGGCCTTCTTCTCTGGACATTACGTTCAATAAAAGCTAAGGAAGATCCAACTTTTCCTTCGCTCGGTGCAATTTGGCATGTAATTTTCTCTATTGGTTCATTCGCTATGGTCCTACATTTTACAAATTTAAGTTCTCACGGTGACAAGAAAATCGTGGTTGTCTCGAGCGAAATGGGAAGCTCTGGTGCCGGAAAGAATGGTTGGCTGGTCCAGAGAGACCGGTCTCCTTTTTCCTTCACCCAACATCAAGATCCTCCATCCCATGTTTCTCCTTTGACCTGGCTTCCAAAAAAGACTTAAGGCCTCGTCTCCATTTTGGCAATTATAGGCTCTTTTTTTCTGCTTCCTCCGGATGAAACTGAACTGGAATCGACGAAGCACCGTCGCAAACTCATCGGCTTCCACATTCGTCTATGCTCTGCAAGCTGGGCCGCCAGGATTTCGATGTCCCCACCGCGACGCCCGCCGCTGCCGCAGCCACTCTCGGCCTTTGCTTTCCGTGTTTTGAAACCTGCGGGAGACGTTTCGAATCGTTCGTCAACGTTTAGGGGATCGGTTTCTTGTAGTTGTAACAGCTTAAGCTGCCCCCGTGAAACCAACTGCCAATAATTTATATTACACTCGAGCGTACAGACGATTACTTTACTTTCACACTACTCCTACTAATTTAATAATGCCCTGAAAGATACTGTGCTCTTATTATAAAGTTCTACTTGCATTGGGGGGGACTCAAAGGAAGATCTGGTGGGAATCCATCCAGGCTGTTTAACTAAAGCATTATTAGACTGGGAGAGGAAGGATCTGACACAGATCTCCGGGACAGAAACCCTCGTGGACACATGATGGAAAAAGATACTCCCGAGAGTAAAATTTAGAAAGAGAGAAATTTAATCATCTTGTGGGTGTATTGAAAAGAAAATCATAAGCTTTCTCCTAACCTTGTTGATGGCCTCCATGTCAGAGCTCTCGTCTTTTGCCACCGCTGCGTTTGCTTTCTCAGCTGCTGCTGCTGCTGATTGCTGTTGCCTCTGTTTCATCTTGCCATACTTCTTCGCTTTCAGCACCTTCATCACCTCTATTAACAAATCACAAGAGTTAAAAAAAGGAAAGAAAAAAGAAAGAACTGACATAAATGTATCTCACTCTCTCAATCTCATACCAAACAATGGAACAACATGTTGATGAACAGAACCCAGGAACATACCTTGAGAGGTGATGAGGCGATAGGCGTGGCCGAGGGCGAGGGTCTCGGTGGGGCGGAGAAGCTTCACGCGGGTGAAGCGCACCGCCTTGGGGGGTTCTTGTTGGTCGCTCTCCTTCTGGTTGTCGTCGGGGGCGGGCAACGGGATGATGAGAGAGACGTAGTGGCCAGGGTTGGTCCTCATGACCTCGCTCGCCATCACGGGCCAGTACATCCTCTCTAGCCTCCCGTCCGGGTGCTGTATCACCAGCGCTGCTGCATCTATGGCCTGGCAATTCCCCATCTCTCCAAGCTTTGGAGGAAGAGAGAGAAAGAGAGAGAGTGGAAGGAAGGAAGGAAGAAGAAAGGAAGGCCCTTTCTACACACAGCAGGAGCAGGCTACACCAGCCGAGCCTTTGGAAGGGGGTGAATATAGCGACGTGAGAAGGGGAAGGGCCGTGCGTGGGTCATATTTAAATCAATGCGACGTTACCGCTTTTGCGCAATACAATAGGGGTGAAGACGAAAGGCGTTAAGATCGGAGCAATGCTGTAATTTGAGGTTTTGTCGTACGTGGGTTTCGAGTTTACCGCTTATTATTAAGGCAAAGGCGTGGCATTTCTTTGAATCGAAGCGTTGCTGATGTTCTCAGCGACCGGCACGGGGCCCTGCGGCGGGAGTAGGCCCGTGTGCCACGTGTCAGTCATTGGGTGGACTAGTGCACGTCCTACATGGCATCACTAGTCCCGCCTGATATTTTCTCGCCTTGCGAAGCCGGCATACGAGCCACGTGGAGGGACGTCGGGAGGAGGATGGCTGGTCGGCAACGTTGACGGACCGGGTCAAGACTAGGCCCACGGTCTTGGTTGCTTATGAAGGCCGATCATACTACTTATGAGTGGGGACTACTCACGTGGTTTCTTTTGAATCATTCTAATGTTTGATCTCGTCAAAATGCTAGTGTGTCATGTTTGATGCGGTAATTTTGGATACTGTTCAGGTGACTATTTGACCCCTACTTTTGACAAGAGAAGCGATTTTAACCTAATTTCCCCGATTTGGGGCTCAATCGTGTTGTCAAACGGAGTGCTTGGTCTGCATATTTAGTGGTTGGTGTCTCCGGCGAGCCACGCGGAAACAATGCCACTGTAAATTTTTTCGGCAAGTCAAGCCGTGGGGTAACTTAAACGATCATTTTGAGATCAAAGTGATTGTTTGAGAAGGTTTGATACTTAATAAAGTGTTGCACATGACTTTGGCACACTTGAGAGAGAGAGAGAGAGAGAGAGAGAGAGAGAGGATTTGAGCAAAAATTACAACAGATGCGAATAACAGCATCGACGCGACTAGATTGCCCGCAGCATGACTAGATTGCTACAAGCATGTGCATGCAGGGTTTATGGCAGCATGCGGTGGCGTAAAGCATGACTAGATTACGAGAAACACGTCATCATGTGCTAAATTTTTGAGAAAACGTCTACGAGTAAGCTCAGATCTACTCAACTTTTCTCCGGTTATCAAAAGTATGCTCGCACGGTGGATGTGGCATAAGCATTTCCATAGTCAAGAGTGATTTTGACCCATATGAATTATATCAAGATAGCTCTCCTACAAAATAATCAATCGTCACCTTGCAACATTCAAGAGTGCAACAATGGTTATCTCCATAGTTGTCATAAAAATAGGACTATAGAAGATGGTCACCAATCCCATAAGCGCAACCTGCGATTGATATCTCAATCGCATCGGACGTTGGAAGGAGATAAAATAACATAACAAATCATTGGAAAAAAAAAGAAAGAAAAATATATATATGGCTGGACAACATTTAGGGATTGGACGAAAGGACATCTAGAATACTTTGTACTATCTTTATCCTCGTTGGCCACGCCATTTGGTCGTTTGGCCTCTCTTGCGGACTTTTGTTTTGGAACTTAGCTTAAAAACAGGAGCGGTATTCCCCACAGGGAGCTGAGCGATTCAATAATGTTGGGACCTTTTCTGCATTCTACTCCATTTTAGAAAACCTTGGAATTGTTTGAAGCTTCAATGGTAATGCATACACATCCCACACCATACCGTCCTTATACCTAACTAATCAATAATTAGTCACCTAATACATTCAACCAATCACAATGATGAATCGATAATGATGAGAGCTACATTGGCAATCAATGGACCAAGAGAGGGAGAGGAGCTACGGCATTCATTCACAAGTTAGAAAGTGGTCAAGTCATAAGGCCAAAATCGACCCCATCCACGTATAATAATTGTTGTGCCATCCGCTATAATTGGATCCGCCTCTATACATGTGGGTGACCCACGACCATTGGCTTCAATTATCATGATTGAGGGATCCTTTTGCTTTCATTCACTAGCACAATAGTCCCACTTCAAAATTATTAAAATTGGAAGGATATACTAAAAGGGTACTCTCCCTAGCTTTTTTGATGATATCTAATATTATAGTGTAGTATAATATTGGTCACTAAACATAGTGGCAAGCCATATAAAGGAATTAATTTCCACTATCTTGCACTGGAATATAAATAAGCACCGGGCACCGCTTTTCATGAATTTTTACTCCCAATTTCCATACATTTTCAAGCAAAACTTATTAAGGGACATATCTCCCCCACTACAGTAGCATTATCGAGATATTCCTCAAGATGCTTTACATAAATTACGAAAATCACAGTGACCCCAAAAAAATTGTTATGAGTAGATCATTCTTTTGACTCCCATTTGAAATTAGATGATTAATTAATTGAAAAGCACTCAAGTTGTGTCGTTCGAGGAAATAATAAACTAAAATTTGCAAGAACAAGTTGCCTGCGATCTCACCGGCAAATTTGACTACCAGATTCACCAACTCCTGTTCCGGTGTCGCGCAGCAGCTGATTAGGCAAATTCATACGAAGACTCCTGTTCCCGTGTCGGCTATTCTAAATGAGAAGTTGTTGGAACTTGAGAAAATTCATACGGACAATAATGGTTCACTCTACCAAGAGAGAAGCTTGAATATTGCCGATTAATAGTAGAGATGGTGAATCCCTCCACATCGTTGTGAGGGGGAGATTTGTTGGCTGGGTTCACTCCTATGTTGAGGAAGCCCAATGAAGGTTAAGCCAAAAGGTTCGAGCCCATATGATAATTTGTATGGAGAAATACGGTTTCTTACCATTTTTATGTTATAGCCACAAAGAACGTTCAATAGACACAATTGCAAGAGAGAAAGAGAAAGCAGAAAATTTGTGAAAGAGGGCATTATCTGGCTTTCATCAAGTTGACGTTGATGGTCGATTCGAGGTTTGATTAAGCTGAAATTTTGTCAACATACTCGTGGTGCATTCTTTTTGAATCTGATATTTTCATTTGAAATTCCTTACATTGGGTTTTTTGTGGGTTGAACCAAATCTGCGTTTTTGGAATTATAAATAAGTTGGCTGCGAGGAGAATCAAATTTGATGATGAGATACAAGCATTATGGTTGCAGGGATGGTGGTAGACATTTCGAACATTCTTGTCTAATTCAGCCCTGAATGGTACGATTACCATGGATATAGCTAAGAGCAGTGTTTTGAATGAAGATATGAGAATGAAGACATATGGATTCTCTTCACATTATGATGCCTTGGTTGTTGAGAAAAGGGGAACATTAATAAGAGCCCAGGTGTATTGGGTGGTCTCGGGCCTTTCTCACCCCAAAAACTAGCTTAAAGGGTGATACTTTCTTTTTCACAGCTGATGTGAGATAACTTTAACAATCTCTTCTTCACACATCGGGCCTTGGGTTAGAGTAACGACCACTTGTATCTCCGTGGTTCTTAGATCTAAACTTATTGGCAACCTGAGCTTTGATGCTAATATTGGGTGGTCTCGAACCTCTTTCATCTCAAAAGTTAGTTCAAAAGGTAAGGTTTTCTCTCATATATATAAATTGACCCACAACCCATTCCCTCGACAATCTCTTCTTCATACATCAAACCTTGGGTCAAAACAACGACAACCCGTATCTCTCTTATATGGCTATTGGATCTAGACTTGTTGGCAACCTAAGCTCTGATACCAATGTTGGGTGGTATCAGGTTTCTCTTACCTCAAAAACTAACTTAAAGGGTGGAACTTTCTTTCATATTTATAAACTGACTACCAACCCTTTTTACAATTGATATGAGACAACCTCAACACAGTTATGGTGGCAAAGTGAGTCAACATTTGAAAAGTGCTCAATGATCCAATTGTCCATATTGGCATAAATCGCCCGAGAAAATGAGCGACATAACAAAAGAACGAATGTTGACCCTTTTTAACAAATACAAGGACGATTTTGAAAAGTACAGGGACGGTTTTGAATTTTGGACAAAAGTACTGGGCCTATTTCTGCCATGTTACCTCAGACAAATTATCAAATGCGTAAATCACTCCTTCTTGCTTAATTTCTTGCAATAATTATCGGGGTCGATTTACGTGCCATTCCGTAAGCACCCCCAAGAAAGAGACACTAATCTTCTTCAGGGATCATTGACTCTTGTATACTAAATCTTGTTCCTTCCTGAAGCCAGCTAGAACAGCTCAACAACTTTTGTGGGGGAAAATAGGGATATGTTCACGATAAGTCTTAAAACTTGTAGAAAAAGTGTGTTTAAGTTCTAAAACTTACAAAAAGTTTAAAAAAATTCCTAAAACTTGTCACAAAAGTGCATTTAAGTTCTAAAACTTTCAAAAAGTGCAATCAAGTCATAAAACTTATCATATTGGTTCAATAAGTCCTAAAACTTGTCATATTGGTCCGATCAAGTCTTTATTGAAAGTTGTATTTTTAAAAGTTTTAGGACTCATTTACACTTTTGTGACAAGTTTTAGGATTTGTTTGAACTTTTTGTAAGTTTTAGGACTCAAACGCACTTTTCTTACAAATTTTAGGACTTATTTGAACTTTTTGTAAGTTTTAGGGCTCAAATGCACTTTCCTTACAAGTTTTAGGACTTATTGTGAATATACCTCGGTAAAATATTAACATTTCTTCCCAAGATTTCACATGTGTAGACAACTTATTAACATATCTCTGATTAATTGTCAGTCTATGTAAGCCATGTGAGGTGTTGGGGTCCTGCGATTCGCATATTATATGGCGAAACGGACGAGTTCTTGTACGAGCATGACTCGAGTAGGAGACTACAGACGCTGCTGTTGAATGGAAGATCTTAACCTGTTGTGGCTAGGGAGTGAGGCAAGTGGCGACCATTGTAATTGAAAACGAAATTGCCTCCTGTCCTTGTCTTCTGTTTCAATGCGTTGGGGAGTTTTATATGCACAAGCGGACGGAATTCAGGAACTCGAGCTTTGTTCATACATGGCGGCTCGAGGAGGCAGCAAGATCAGGTCTTGCGTTCGTGTAGCTTGCGCTGTGAACATTCTGATCTCTTCTCAAAAGCTCTCCTTACTAAACAAATGAGTAGGTGGGGTCTCTCTTATTAGGTTGGAAAGTAGCTATCTTCAACATTCTTCCCCCTTCGATGCATAACACAGACACCATTGGGTCGAACCAGAATTGGCAGATAGGAAGAGGAGAAGATGGTACGGACAAGGGTGGAGTAGGAGGAAACATGTGGTGGTCACTAAGGGCTTTGCAAGATCATGTTCATGAACTAGCCACGTTCGTCACGAGATGTCGATCTTCAGAAACACTTTGCTATGCCAAGTTTGATGATCGTGTTGAAATCTAAGGAGAAACATCGCTTGAAAAATTAGAAGCATTTTGCTTCAATTAATTTTTTCTTAGATAACTGGAACTTCACGTTCAGTAGATAAAAATTGATTTTGATTTCTAAGTACTAATGACACGACTCTCTCTTACTATCGAAATAGCCATTTATGATATCTTAATATATGGTGATCTCTACTATTAGGATCAAATAGACTCGCGGTTGCAACTTCACCCTCAAAAGTTATATACCCAACTACAAATTTTGAATTCAAGAAAATTGTTTAAGTATTTCTTGAACATCTCATCTTCAAAATTACAATTAAAATTCTCAAAATATATAAAAACCTTGCATATCGTTTTGTTTTTTCCTTTTTACTGACTTAAGAATCGTCTGCATTGTTTTTCTACGTAAGTGACAAGGGTGGAGATTGCTTTTGCATTCTTCTGCTTATTTTTTTCTCCTTCCTGGTTTTGCGTTGGGCAAAATATATGCCTTTAAGAGTTACCCCTCCTACGAATAGATATTCAGGGATGCAGATACACTTGGATAATTACCAAAAAAGTCACGTATGAATGTCAATTTAGTCTTAAACCTTTTAATTCGGCCAATTTAATCCTAAACCTTTTGACAAATTGCCAATGTAATTCTTCTGGCTAAATTTGACCGACAATGGTTAACTTGGATGCCAGCCGTCCTACGTAGCACGGTCAGCATTGATGGAGTCAATTTGTTTTTTGCATTTTTTAAATAATTTTTCTGAATTTTTTAATAATTTTTTTTTTTAATTTTCTTGTCCTTTTCTTTTGCTTCTTCTTCCACTGGTCGCCAGGCTAGTGACCGACCACAGGAGAGGGCCAATCTCGCTAGCTTCGGGTGAGCCCCAAGTGAGGTTGCTGGCCATCGCCAAGGCCTGACGATTGATGAAGAGAGAAGGAAAAGAAAAAAAAGAAAGGAAAATCTCAAAAGAATTATAAATAATTTAGAAAAATTAAAAAAAATTGTCCACATCAACGCTGGCTTTACCATGTAGGATGGCCGGCGTCTATATTACTTATTGTTAGCCAAAAGTGGTCGAAAGGACTACATTATGAAATTGTCAAAAGATTTAGGACTAAATTAGCCAAATTAAAAATTTTAAAATTGAATTGACATGCGAACAATAAGTTTAGCACTTTTTTGGTAAATTTTCCCAAATCCATCGTATCCTACTTTGATCCTACATGCTCTCTCTACCGTGCTATCGCAACACATATCAATTCAATTTGGAATAAAAATCTCACTTAGTCGGGATTTTCTCTAATCTTACCGAGTAGGATTCTCTCGATGTGAATATGATAAAAACAAAATAAAATGGAATCATAAACTTGAAGAAAACCCACTAAACATGCACAACAATAAAAAAAAAATAAAAATGATTCGTACCTGCTTATTACCATCAATTGAACAGCCATGGTTGCGATCTTAAATCGAGCGGGCCATGGCCTCGAGCTCCGCGACCATGGATGCTACAGACTAAGAGCTTGAGCTCGCAACTATGATGACCGCGATGGACCCTTTCTCTCTCTCTCTAAATTTTGTTTTCTCTTATGTTGTTTGATGTGAGGCCTATCTAACGTCACAATGTAACATCAAGCGAATCATAACTTGACATGTGTATTTCAGTGTCTGTGTCACTCATTTTGCATTATATATAGAAACATAAAAAAGGTAAAAGTCACAAAAAATCTTAAACTATATTTATTGTGACATAATTACCCAAATTTTTTTTTGTGACATTAAAAACTCTAAATTTATACTTATATGACACATTTATCCAAAATTTATATAGTGTGACACATTTATCGCAATCTTCTTTTTGTGACATCAAAAATTTCAAATTTGTATCCGTAAGACACATGTCACAAAAAAAGTTTAGGATTTTTAGTGTCACAAAAAAATTTTGAGGTAAATGTGCCACATAGTTACAAGTTTGGATAAATATATCATAGTGAGTAAAGTTTGTGATTTTTTTGTGGCTTTTTAAAAAAAAAAAAAATCAATCAGTATGAGAAAAAGTATAATGGAATGATTAATGTTGACATTTTTCAAAAAGCCGAGGGGGACGTTTTTTAAAATAAAATAAAAAAAAACAGAAGAAGAAAAAAAATAGAGGGATGATTCTGCTTTTGAACAAAAATAGAAAGGACAACGGCGATATTATCCCTGAAGAAAACAAAATCTTCATCCCACGGCACTTTCTCACAAGTGGAAACTTGTGATCAATGTTGCACCCCCACAAATTCAACATATAACCAGACGATCATGCTAGATGGATCTTGAGTCTTCGAAAGGTACCTTTCCAAATATCTCCAGCCAATTTTGATGATGGAAAACCGACTAATTTTTTCTTTTAAAGGAAAAAACCACTATCGAAACGACAGTATGGATCACGAGTTGAGACATGAAACCCGGCAATTACGCGAGTCCCCTGTGGAATTCCTTTTCGTAACATCTAATTTCTGCTTTACAAGTCATCCCGGCGCAATGAGGGTCGAGATCGGCCCGTCTTTCCTCCGGTGAAAAAGTTTCTCATGTCTTCCTTAGCTTTGCCGCTGCAGGAACTGGCAGACCAAGTGCATAATGCAAGGAGAGAATCACGAGCTGCAGGTCCGCGAGTTCTTTCGAAAGAGTAGGATACAAGTTTCCACGAACCGGAACATGCCCCGAATATAATTCAATTGATACCGGAGGAGAAAAGAAAAGAAGCTCAAATCTCACAAAGACAATTTACAGTTAAAAGATCGCGGCAGGTAGGCTACTCACCCGGTAAAGATCGAAGCGGAATATGACTAGAAACAAGAACAATAGACAACAAAAAAGAGATTATAATTTACTAATGCTATCGTATAAAACACACGACAATCCGAAAGACAAGCACTCCAGTCTATAAAACCTGCTGCTCAATCTGGATTCATATATGCTGTGAGAGAGAGAGAGAGAGAGAGAGAGAGAGAGATATCACAGAGCACAACCTGCTTTGACATAAAGCAGGTGCACGACTTGAATCTCCGCAGGTGAAGTCTCAAACCGACGGGAAGAACTTGTTGAGATTGAAGGGCAGAATGTAGAACTCTTCGCTTCTCGTGTCTGTCTTGAATGAACGGAACCGATCCCACCAGTGCATGCCCCTGTCTCTCCTTGTGGTGCTATCCTTGTGGTGAAGCGTGATGTCCAGGAAGTAAGCCAACAATCCGGCAACGAATGCATTGGACGAGAAAGGCACGTTGATCATATCATTGAACTGCCAAGTTCAATACCCTCATTAGCACCAGAAACCGGGAATCAACTTAGCACCCATAAGTAAATAAACAATTAAACAAGGATTAGCCAGCATACCCATCTTGCTCCTGTATGGACCAGACCATAGCCATTCACCACCGTGTACTCATTGAAGTACTGAGGTATGGACAAGCCCATAAAGACGGAGAAACCGAGCACGAACTTTGTCCTGAAGCTGTTCAGATTACAGAATTGAAGCAAGCTAAGACCGGCGGAACCTGCTCATGCATCATAGAGAGAGAAAAGTTAACCACACTCCAAAAGCACGTCAAAACCAACTCTATATAGCTCACAGAACATACCAACATAGGCAAAGAAGAGACAGTACAAAGCCGCAATAATTGGCGCTGGAATTGAAGCAAAGACGGCTCCGAATTTCCCTGAACTCACGCAAATTTTGTCAGCGATATGCTGGAGATAGGACACTCCGCATTGTATGAATTGGGAATTGTTACATTCATCTCTTACCGAGAATAGAGAAGAATATCATGAAACCCGCTGATATTTGCACGACCCTTCGGCTGCCGACACGTGTCAGGGCTAACAAGCCGGCATTCTCACTACAAATTTTGGGTAATGGAAGTAAGAGAAAATGAGGCTGCCAAGTTGATGATACGCTCTGCAACTGCTAATGATGAAGTGACACAACAAAAAGGAATCTTACACAGTTACAGACGCTCCGATTCCTGTCCCAAAAATCCCAGAGAACAAAATGCCTACTCCCTTCGATAAAGAGAACAGAATTGTAAGTGAATTATACAATCGCAACTGTCAATTATACAACTGAGGCGTGAAAATACTTTATCCACCCAAGTCAATGAATACGGTTTGTCTGAAAATGTATATATTCAGGGACACCGGCAATGGGGGATTGCTGTCCTACTGAAAAATCTTGCTCCAGAAATTATGAAGTTTTCTATGAGATGAAAATGAAAGAATGTAGAAATTTTACCTGCCAACCAACACCTCGGCTAAGAATTGAAGGTGGAATTGGAGTAGCACTTGCATACCTCGACACAGCAATAAATGTACCAGTTGACTGTTCAACAATAATAGAAAAATCAGTTGAAGCCTGATGAATAAATGCCTAATGATGCGAACTAGAAGAATCAGCCATAGGATGTCTAAACTTCAATGATTAACCATTACTCTTGTTTGATGAGAAAGGGAATCTGAATTTCTACTTTTGACAAGACTTAATTTATAGAAATATTTGACCAGCCTTGTATGGTAATAATAATCCTATATCCACAAACAACAGAAGCAAAATATAGTCGGAAGAACTTGGCTATGATCCAAAAAGAGCAGTTAATTTCATCAAACAGGGTCAGGCAAATAGAAGGATCACAAGAAGATTGCTAGACCATAGCGAACCTTACGTGATATTGCTTATTTTGTGTTAGCAAAGAAGGGATAAGTAATTCACAACAATTGCCAACAAGTTGATTGCTTGATGCATTTCTATGTTAAATTTGGCGACTGATTAAAGTTGAGATGCAGTACGAACCTCCACAAGAGCAACAAAGGAAGTAGCCATCATTGCAAATGATTCTCCTGCATCGAATGTGGGAGCTCCCCATTGGAAAGGATATGGAACTCGTATCCTGCATGAACATTGCCAAGCAACAAACTAATCAAAAAGCCAATCGACTTTCTAAATGCATTGCTTCTGCAGAATCAGCTCCAAGTGCACGATATCTCACGGTGTTATGATCCCATGCGAGTTGCAACTTGCCATAACCCTGATAAAAGATTATCTCTCTAGTTGGAATGGAGCGGTGGACTTACCACGGTGCAGCACCGATTATTCCAGCACGGTCAGTACGGCAACTTTGTTGAGTTTTGAGTCCCGTGTGCTTATATGCTCCGCCCACGGTGAGAAGATGAGCATATATCCACACAATTATCACCGAAAAAATAACAGCAAAGCGATCAAATATGTGCCTCTCTCCACGTGTCAGATGAGGTATATACTGCAAACATCACACATACAATTACAATCATCCAAATAATCACCGGAGGAGAATTAAGCGCTAACAGTAAAGCACTCTAGGAAATAGCACATCAGTGTTGACAATGATTAACCTGGGAAAAGATTACTAGAAGGATAATTTGAGGCAGCCCAATCTCCACGCATTTTGCAAGCTAAACAGGTAAACACACAGTTAATGGCATGAGGAAATTGAAGAGCTATTACGACGTTTGACTGAGTGAATCACCAAAATGAATCGCCTACCACAGGGAAACCCAACTCGTACAGCCCAAATCCAGAAAGAGCGACTAAAGGGGCAGCAGATAGCGGACTCAAGAATCTGAAAGCAATACACAATAACAAAAGAGCAATCATTTTACAGTGAGAATTGTTCACACACAAGGAATGGAACAAATAGTATCTTGTGGTTGCCTGTTAATTAAGTAAATGCTGGCAAGAAACAGCCATTACAGTATTTCTACATGTAATTGCTGCAAGAAGCCAGTTCATTTAAGCCTGAGAAGCACAAACCTGTAACTGATAAGGACAACATTCAATTTTGGAAGCTTATTATATTTTTGAACACAAGATGAAGTTCTATGCTTGTAAGTCACATGCAAATGCAACCAGAGTCTTCCGAAACTTTCTCTAGGAAATATGGTCTAAATGGCAATGTGATATGTTCGACTGGAGACTTTTTCTATGTGCAATCCAAAAACGAAAGTTACCGCTGACCTTGCAACATTTCTCCAGAGGCCACTAAAGCCAATGACAATTTGGAGAGTTGAGGCAACAATGAGGGCACCCTGGATACCTCGCATTATTTTCTCGAATCTCTGTATTTTTAAAAAGCTGGTGCTTCAGTCAACACTCAAGTTACTTATAATAGGGACAAGAAAAGAAGTTGACGGGCCTTGTGAACAACCTCTTGAGGATCCAATATGTCACTGTATCGGCCAGCCAATATAATCGAGATGGTCGTAGGCACGAACGTATAGGACGCCCCTATAACAGCAGGCAAACGGGTCCCCAACAGAGTCTGGAATACGGTGTTCAAACCAGCTACAAACAGGATTGTCTGAATCATCTTGGCCTTTTCTTCCTGGAGAGAGAATAACATTGTCTTTCAGGTCAGAGTGATCGCATTCCTTAATAAAGAGAAAGATGAAACAGAGGATTTTCATGAATAGTTGCAAGTAAAAGCCTACATTGCCTCCTCCCATTTGAGGAACTAAAGAAGTTGGAATGAGGACTGTTGTGCCAAGCATCACCAAGTAATGCTGGAATCCAAGGAGTATAGCTTCAGCTGCAGTGAAAAAGCGATTCATACAATAATTCACAAGAATGCTGAAACCCACTTAAGTATTTTCACAAAGTTTGAACATCGTTCAGCTCCGATCAATCACAACCATTCAAGCACTAAACTTTAAATTATAATCAATTTAAAATCAATGTAACAGCAGACTTGCTCTTATATGGGGAACAACAAGACAGAAAGCAAACTCAGATGAATGCTAAACTCACGCCAGGGAGGAGGGCTAGTGATGCAATAAGAGATGTTGGGAAGCTGATCCCTCACTGGATGGGGCTGCAGCTCCTCCTGTTTCGGTGGTGGCGCCGGTCCACCTCCTGGCATTCTCAAAGTCTGTGTTTTTTTTTTCCTCCTTGTTCTCTAACCCAGAAAAATAGGTTGACGGAACCTCAAACTCTTGAGGTGCCCGAATCTCCAAACTAAAAGCTCCAACCCCAAAATCTACCAAAACCCAAAACAAACAAAAAGAAAATATGGTAAAACCCAGATGACTCAATCCCCAAGGAAAGAAAATTCACCAACCTTCTCACACACAACCTGGTGAGTAAAACTCAAGCAAGAATGTCACTTTACTCAGTCGAAATGAAACCACCAGCAAAAAAAGAACTAAAAGATTAGGAACGCTCTAGAAAGAGAGGGGACATCACACTCTTCTCTGCTCTTCTCTTCTTGGCTGCATAAAGTTACACTCCCATAAAACAATGGAAATTTAAGACAAGAAAGAAAGGAAGAAAGCCCGCTTGAGGACCAAGAAAAGCACTAAAGAGAGTGTGAAGATGGCGAGGAGGGCAAAAGCAAAAGGAGGGAACAGGAGCGTCCCTCTCTCACTCAAAGGCCAAAAGCTAAAGGAAAGAAACCAAAATGAGAGAGGAAGGGAATCTCTCCATTCACATCTTTCGAGCTTTCTAATGGCGTATTTAATACGAGGGCGGGGCTCGCCTTTTCTCTTTCTTCAATCGCAGAGAGAGCTAAAGTAAAGCATCTCCACCGTGTCTTGTTTCTCTTAGCTTTGATGCATTACCAGCTTCTTCGATCCAGCTTCATAGAAACAGCGTCAGAACACTTTAAATTTTACCGAAATCATATGGCTTCCAGTTCATTTACTTAGCCGCACAGGAAATGCCTTTTGCATTCTCTCTCTCTCTCTCATCCTCGTCACTTGCTGCATCTGACTTTAAACAATTCGGTGGTTAAACCCTTTTCTTTTGTCCTGAAGATGGAAAAGCTGCTTATTCTTTCGATTGTCTTGCAGAGTCGGGCAAAGAGAAAATAATGTGAAACTGATCGTGACTCTCTCTCTTTATTTTTAGAGCCAAATTTAATGTAAAAGAACCGTTTTTACGAACAAATCCAACGCGACTCTGAGTGTAAGATCCAGGGATCGAGCGACACTTGGTGATGAACTACGCGTATCAGCAGACACGTTCCCAGGCAAGAGAGAGAGAGAGAGAGAGAGAGAGAGAGAAAGGTGACTGTTTTTCCCGCTTGTTCAAAGGAAGAGAAGAGATGGAGGGCAGCATGCTGTGCTGAGACTGATCAAGATCGAGTCTGTCAGGAATCACCAGAGAACTCCGCCGGAGAGTCAAAGGGACTGCTCTGCTCTCACCTGACATGATGCCACTTTGAGCATGCTGTACATCCCCCTGCTTAAAGACACCTCACTCGTAATTCGTACACGACGGACCTGTTTGGGTACTCATCTTTTCCGTCCGCCATGGACGAAGGAAGGATTCTTTCGAAAGATCTCGTGATCATATCACTCTTATCATTTTCGATTATGTTGCGATTGCTCGGGTCTCGATGATCTCAAGATTTCGTAGGAACGTGTGTAAAATTAGAGTGGCATCCTGGATTTTTCAGAGACTCTCTCCTTGAAGAGATAGCAGAGAGATGGATGAAGTAGATGATCAGTGTAAAACTATACAAGCCCTCTCTTAGGAGATGATACCAAGTGTGAGATCAACGTCCCTGAAAGAAGCTTCTCCTAGCTTCTCTGGGGTGAATGATAATTATTTTGAAGGAAAATTTCTACTTTAGAAGCACTTTTGGAATAGAAATACATTTGTTAAAAAATTTCAATTTTTTGCTTCTGAAGCACTTTTTCACTTTCGGAGCAAAAAATCTTTTACTAAAACTTATTTTTTTTTACTCCAGAAGTCATTTTCTCCTTCAATTTGAATTTTAGACCACAAAAAAAGTAATTTTTTTTGTGCTTCTCCAAAATAGAATGAGTTTTGGGCCATAGCTTCTTTAGGGCATTCTTTGAACGCCACCAACAACAACAACCAAGCCTCGTCCCCCTCTCTCTAAGAAGTGCCTCGCTTGCCTCTCCGCGCCGAATCAAGAGGATCTCTGGCCACCCCTAAGCCTTCACCTCTCTCCTGCTTGCTCTACCCACTCGCTTGGCCTAAGATATGTAAGTTTTACCATCGATTTCTTCAATTTGTTAGCGAAATGCTTGATGTGGGTTGGAGGAGGCGAGGCCTCGCCTCGCTATCACTTGACCTCGGCCTTGCCTCACTGTGGCTGGGTGAGGCCAGGTGAGCCTCGACCTGGCCTTGTCGTGGCTAGACGAGGCCAAGTGAGGCTTGATCTGGCCTCGGCCTCGCCTTGCCTTGCCATGGCTAGGCCAGGTCAACCTCGCCGTGCCTGGGTGAGGCTCGGCCTTGCCTCGTCGTGCCTGGGCTAATGAACGTAAGATCTATGGGATAGTGAGGAGTGAAGGCAGGGACACCATGGAGGTTTTCTTGGCAATGAAGGCTGAGAGAGCACAAGGAATTAGGATTTCGAATCTGCATGTGCGTCTGTGTGTTGGGCAAGTTGATGATAGAAACAAGTGCACAGAAGAGGAAGTATAAGATGAGTGAACAATTATGCGAGACTTCACCTTTTCACTCTTTCCCCTACAAGTGCCAGCATAAAACCAAATAGTTGAAGCATTTTTGCTCTAGAATGAGAAAAGTTACCCTATTTTATCAAACGCATTTATGCTCTAGAAATCTACTTCTAGAACAGAAGTAGAAAAATCAACTTTTAGCCAAAAGTTGATTTCTGAAGCAAAATGGTTACCATTCACCCCTTCATTGGCCATGTGGACTCCACTTGGAGTCGTAGACAACCAATCCTAGACATAGAATAGTATTGTCGCTTTATTTGTTTCGCGAAAAATGCATGATTGGAAAAATATTTTTCCAAAAATTACAAAATTGAATGAACGGTAATATTATCATTGTCCGCGAAAATGTTTAGATATAGGTTACTTTTGATAATGAAAACAATTTCCATTGACTAATTATTGTAAACCATACAAACGATACAGTCATCATTTTTAGCAAAATATTTTTCAAATTATTCATTTTTCGCGAAACAAATGAAGTATAATTAAGTGCCTTTTCGATACGTTTATTTTAATTTTAATTTATAAACCAATAATAAAATCATATAATTTTTTTAGAGTCTATTTACATGTTTCTTGATCAAAGTAATGTTTGGTTACGCTTAACGATGAATGTTTACTTGACATCATTTTATTAAACAATATTTGTCATGACTTACTGTTAATTATATACGTTTTAATTTTATTTTATTTTCCCATGATACTTTTCGGTCATAAACTGTATTCAAATCAACTAATTAAATAAACAAAAGAAAACATTATAATATTAATACTTAAATATATAAAAAGTTTGTCTGAAATATAATACGTTATTCATCACGTTCACATTTAAGGGATGAATAAAAAGGAGTAAATTAAAGAAAGTAATATAATTGCTGTGAATTTCAGTGCAAAGCATATTAGCACCTGTTTTAAATTCTTATACTTTGGGGTAATTAACTTATCACTTACAAGACGAGCTTTAAATTTAAAAAATGGAACTTTGAAATAACTTTTTTTTTAGTGATGTCGAGAATAGCTTTAAGGAATTTTGATAGATAGAAGAGATTCGTGACCTTTTGAAGTAAATTTTTTTCTCTCCATTAATCTAAAATTCTATTTAGGCAAAATCACTTTTTTAATTATGAAAAACAAAAAATTTCCGCTTTCGAGAAATAGATTGTGTTGATTTCTTATCTTGAAATAATCGATCCTATATGCAGCCATCCAAATGGTATTTTCATGTGAAAAAATATTTTTTTTTACTTTAAAAAATAAAATATAAAAAAACCGTCTATATAAAAACTGCCTCTTAAGCTCTTACTTTGTCTACCGATTTGCCGGTCCAAGTGTTGTTCATATTCTATGTAGAGGATGTTCCTTTAATTTAGTTATTAATAGAAATATGATTCTTTTCTTTTTTTGGGTCTTTTGAGCAAGTTACTGCATGATGAGCCTGAAAAAGGGGGAATTTTGTGACTGAGATATGAGAGAGGCCAGTGGGCAAAGTTGTGTGCAAGAGAATAACGTTGCCCAGAAAAGGGTGGATTTATTCTTTTCTGGGGTCAAGTATGTGTTTCACTCCTAATTTGAGAACTGTGCCTTGTATATTTAATGAAATCGATATATTAAGCGATGTGGCTTATTATTGTCGAGTACTGAATATGATTCGCTAATTTAAATGTTCACCTGTAATTCACTACGTTATTTAGTGTACAGACTCTATAAGCTAGTCTCATTTATTTTATTTTTTAGCTTTACATTTAGTGTTTGAGATGTAGCTTTTGTTTAGTACCGATTGGTGGTTCATAAATATGGGCATCATTCACCTTTATTTCTAATTAAAGCTATAGGTTAAATGATGGCCGTATTTGTTATTGTGATCAGAGAATTTGTTGGAATTTTTTTTTTCTTCCCACCAAGAATAAAGAAAAGGATAGGTCTTGTTCTTTATTAAGTATTATCTGGCCTCCTATTTCAAAGACAACAACTTGTGACTTGCACAAAATGTCTCTTTTTCCCTTTTCCAGGCCCAGATAAAAGTCGGGTTGAATAAAATAGTTGCAGGATGCGTTCACGAGTCCTCTATTACAACCCTCCATTACCTTAATCTTTGCCAGGTTTAGGAACATCTGCAACAAAATGTGCAGCGAAAATCGGGTTTCTGTTTCACGAAATGTCTGCGCATGCAAAAATCTCAAATGGGTCCACCTTGAATTTGAAATTCTACGGGAAAAGTGTTGTCGTGCGTGCATGAAAGTCGTACGACCATGCAAAGGAAGAATGAAAAGGACACCCAGGCTGCTTTTGCTCGATTGGATAGCAAGTTTGTTTTCCTAGGACGAACTTATTGTAACCTTGTACAAAAAGTATTTGCCTCATTCTTGTTCGAATGATATCGACGTCACAATTTTGTCTCGAGGACCACAATACCCGGCTCGGGTTTTCCACATTTCCAAAGAATTTCTCATATGGACTCTATTCACCAAATGCCTCGTGATCATATCCATTCGGCAACACAGTAATACTTAGTTCGTGAACCGCTCTTCACATGATTTGCATGAAATTGGGTAATTTTCCTGGCTGATGACAGAAGATGAAAAAGACGCCAAAGAGAGAAAGGAATTTTCTAGTATATTGATGAGTGTAACAATGTACATGTATATATAATACAAATTGTGTAAAGAAAAAAGGAATAAAAAGAATGCAATCTTTCTAATGGATATTGCAACAATCTAAATCCCTTATTGGTTTTGATTTGATTTCCACAATCGTCGCATATCTCCAACACTCCCCCTCAAGTTGGCGGCTTGTAGATGTCCAAGACGCCAAGCTTGCTTAGGAGATATGTATGCTGTCTTTGGCACAAAGGCTTGGTGAAGATATCAGCCGGTTGTTTTGAAGTATTGATCCCTTCTGTTTTAATCGTCCTATCTTGGATTTTGTCTCGAGTGAAGTGGCAATCTACTTCAATATGGTTCGTTCTTTCGTGAAACACAGGATTAGCTGCAAGCTTGAGTGCCGCATCATTATCACAAAATAATGTGGTTGGTCCTTTGACCTGTACTCCAAAGTCTAGTAGTAACCCTCGTATCCATACTATTTCACAGATGGTCTTAGCCATAGCTCTGTATTCGGCTTCTGCTGAAGATAGAGATACAATAGATTGCTTTTTTTGTCTTCCATGAGAGTAAAGAATTTTCAAGCTTGATGCAAAATCCTGTCACAGATCTTCTGCTCATGGGACACGTGGCATAATCCGTATCACAGTGTGCTGTCATTTTCATGTTGCATTCTCGAGACAGAAGTATCCCAAGTCCTAGGCATCCCTTTAAGTATTTAACAACCTTAAGTGCTGCATCCATATGTGACTACTTTGGGCAATGCATAAATTGACTGAGTGTTTGAACAGCCTAGCAAATGTCTGGTCTCGTCATGGTTAAATAAATGAGTTTCCCTACAAGCCTCTGATAGCTAGACGGATCCTCAAGTAGTGGATCATTGGTCTTCTGTGAGATTCCCGTGTCATAGTCAACTGTGGTCAACTTAATGTTCTGCTCAATAGGGATGACTGCTGGCTTACACCCAGATAACCCTGCCTCTGCTATAATCTCTAGGACAAATTTTCTTTAGCTGAGAGAAATTTCCAAATTGGAACGGGCAATTTCAATACCAAGAAAATATTTGGGGGAACCAAGGTCCTTGTTGTGAAAGGTAGAATGCAAATATTCCTTAAGTCTTCGGATCGCAGAATTGTTGTTTCCCATGATCAATATGTCATCTACATATATCATCAAGTAGATAGATGATGTACCTTTTGTCCAAGTAGAGTGTGGTCATGTTTGGATTGTCGAAAATCAGCAGCTATAAGTGCAGTGGTGAATTTTGCATACCATTGTCGAGAAGCCTGTTTAAGACCGTAAAGGGATTTGTGGAGACGACATACATTAGACTCCCCCTGTCTCCGTAAACCTTGAGGAAGTTCCATGTAAATCTCCTCATCAAGGTCGCCATGAAGAAAGGCATTGTGAACATCCATTTGATGTAGCTCCAAGTTGCGAAAAGCGGCAATAGTCAGGAAAGAACGAACGGTAACATCCTTGGCTATTGGAGAAAATGTTTCATGATAATCAAAACCTTCGCGCTATGTAAACCCTTTGGCGACTAAGCGCGCTTTGTAACGCTCAACCGTGCCATCTGCTTTATATTTGATTTTGTATACCTATTTACAACCAATGGGTTTTTGGTTGGGTGGTAAGGGTACAATATCCCATGTCTGATTATCAAAGAGAGCATGTAATTCTGATTCCATGGCTTTCTGCTATTTAGGATCTTGGACTGCTTCATGATAAGATGATGGTTCCACTGCCTTAGAGATGCGACTAACACAAGCCATGTGTTCGGGCAATAACCGATTAAATGTAACATAGGAAGAAATCGGGTAATGAATACCTAAAGAATGTGAAGCAGCACAAATATATCTTTGGTCCATGTCGGTGGTCGGGAGACACGAGTGGATCTGCGAAGCGGAACTGTTTCGGCTGGCAGGGCTGGATTGTCAGCAACTACGGAAGGTGGCGAAGTGAAGGGAGAATTTGCTGCAGTATAGTCGCCAGAGGATGAAGGTGATTCTTCTGTGAAAGAATGTGTCGCAGTATCTGTAGTAATAAGAGGAGTTGGTTGGTCAGGTGTCGGGAATAAAAAATGTTGCGGTGCTGATATATCATCTTCAATGGAAGGTCGCTGATTAGTACTCGAGACGCTACTAGAATTCTTTGTATCCTGGAAGGGAAATTGGTCTTCGTGAAACACAACATCCCTGCTCACAAAGAAATTTCTAGTGGAAGGTTCATAAACATAATAACCTTTCTGAAGTGTCGGGTAGCCTAGAAAAATACATCGACGAGTGCGAGCATCCATCTTGGTACGAGCACCTACTGTAGTGGAATAGCAAAGGCAACCAAATATGCGCAAATGGTCTATCGTTGGTTGCTTTTGAAAAAGCAGCTCAAATGGAGTTCGTCCTTCCAGTACCTTTGTTGGCATTCGGTTGATCAGATAAGCAGCTGTGACCACACAGTCCCCCCAAAAATCATCTGGAATCGAGGCTTGGAATTTGAGTGCTCACGCAACCTCTAAGAGGTGACGATATTTTCTCTCAACCACTCCATTTTGTTGTGGAGTGTATGTGCAAAACCGTTCATGAAGAATGCCATGAGATGATAAAATGGAAACAAAGTCATGACTAAGAAATTCGCTGCCATTATCAATACGGATACGCTGAATGGAAACGTGGAATTGATTTTGAAAAAGGGACAGAAAGGTGGCAAATCGAGAGGGAACCTGAGTTTTGGATTGCAGCAGAAATACGCAAGTACCACGCGAAAAATCATCTACAACGGTGAGAAAGAAATGGGAGCCATCTCGATGTGGAGTATGGTAAGGTCTCCAAATATCAATATGGAGTAATGAAAAAATTCTTTCCGCACATGAGGTACTTGTGGTAAAGGGTTTGCGAGATTGTTTGGCTAAAGGGCAAATTGGACATTTCTGATATGGAAATGAGGCACTGTGTCCCAATCGACAATGAGAAAGGAAAGCCATGTCATTAGAAATTGCATTACAAGATGCTTTATTCATAGGAATGGAGAACGAATCGATATTACTAGGTAAATCCATCCAGAAAAAAAGTCCTTCTGAGACTCTACCCAATCCCATCAGTTTGCCAGTCAAATGGGCCTGAAAGAAGTAGTTATCAGAATTGAAAAAAATATGACATGAGTTATCTTGGCAGACTTTCGAAACAGAGATGAGATTAAATTGGAACTGAAGAACATATAGAACGTTTCTTAGAATGATTGATGGGCTAAGATTTACGGTTCCAATTTTGGTTACATGGGTAAAATTTTCATTCGGAAGGTGAGCGGTAATAGGGGAATTTAGTGATCTTTGTGTTTGAGAGAAAAAAACTCTCATCGCAGACTATGTGGTCATTATCACCTGAATCAATGATCCACGCAGTACTGGAGATATTCATCATGCAGTAAGAGGTACCTGAGAAGCTGCTAGTTTTTTCATAAATATTCCAATGCTGTAATGCCTTCAAAAGTTGTTGATATTGATCAGTCGTGATCATTGGATTTCCCCCGTGATGTCCCGTGACCTGATAGGCTGAAAATTCTTTCTTTCCTTTCTCATCGGGCTTACCATGCAATTTCCAACAAGTGTCTATTGTATGGTGATGGCGTTTACAAAATTCGCAATATAGTTTACCTTTACCTCGTTGAATTGGTCCTCCATGATTTCTAGCCGCGTGGAACTTGTTGACTTTGTAAGCTGGAGCTGACGTGGCAGCTTGTGGGCACGCGGATGGAGCTGCTGTGGAGCGTCTGATCGTGGCAGACGAAGGGAAATAGGAGTCATCGGATCTCCTCAGCAGATTGTGGCCATCTAGAACCTTGGATAAATCTTCCTCTTCTGAAAACCCTAGCCCCACTCGTGTGTTTCTTCCTTTGCCGCTCGCCCTCCTTGAGCGGAGCGACCCTCGTGGCTGCGGCCGTGCTTGAGCGGCGAGGACCAAGGAGTCGCCAACCTTGACGTATTCTGATGATGCCAATCTCTGATTTTCTTCTTGCATCGCCAGTTGGAAGATTCGGCTGAGAGAGGGGACCGATTCCATGGCCAAAATCTATGATCGAAAAACCAGGTAGGTGTCGTTCAAAATCAACAGAAATCTGGTGGTCTTCTCTCGGTCCCGAATCCTTTTGTACAGCTCCAAGGTTGCCTCCGGTCCCTCAAATTTTTCTTCGGCTGCTTCCAACTCGTGCCACAGTGCCGAGAGCTTGTTGAAGCATGTTGTTATGGACATATTTCCCTGTTTCAACTCGGTGAGTGCTTGTATGAGCAAATTTTTTTTTTCGCTCAATCCAATTTCCCGTACATTTATGCAATGTTATCCCACATAATTTTGGAATCTTCGGTTGGGAGAAGTCCGGCCGCCATCTCGGGCGATATGCAATTCCCAATCCAAGTACGGATAAGTTGGTTGCATCTTCACCAGTGGCACGCCAGACGCTTGTCGGTAGGGACATGTATTGTTCCATCAAGAAATCCATCTTTTTCCTTGGTTGCTAATGCTCGTCGGAACTCCTGAGACCACCAGGAGTAATTGTCAGTGCCAGTTAATTGTTGGGTAATAAGACGAAGTTCTGGGCCATCGCCGGTGGCTGTGTGGAGCGGGTCGCCGGGCTCCGGGCGGCCGGTGATGACGGGGAATGGGTACGGCAAAATCCTGGGTTGAGGAACCGGGTAGGGATTGGTGCTTGAACCTGGGCTCCTTGGGTCTGTCGCGTGACCCGATTGAGAACTTCCGGGCTGAGGATTCGGGTTTCCTGTGAGCCCAATGTCTGAGGCCCCTTGAGGGAGAGTCCCGGGCCCAAGACCCATGCCCATGCCGCTGCCGACCAGCCCTTGTGGAAGAGCCCACGAACCCATTTGTGGCATCCCATACATCCATGCTCCAGTAGAACCCTGTACAGGCAGCCATTGCATGGGTGGGCTCAGATTTGATGAGGCCTGGATGGGAACTCCTTGCACCGGTTGCTCTCTAGGAAGTTGGGTAAGTGTTTCTGAATTGGATTCGGTAGCATGAGGCTTTGAATGAATTGGTGTAGGAATCTCTTTTGAGGCTCGATTTCTGCCATGGTGTTGGAAAGGATTTTGGTTTGTAATATTATGATGTTGATTCCTGTCTAGAGTTCTGGGTCTGTTTTGCAGGTGTGCTACTGCTCAATAACAGAGATAGAAACGACCAGAGGCAATCAAGGAAGAAAAAGAAAAGAGGCGGAAGCTGTGGTTTGAAGGTTTGGCTCTGATATCATGACAAAAGATGAAAAAGACGCCAAAGAGAGAAAGGAATTTTCTAGTATATTGATGAGTGTAACAATGTACTTGTATATACAATACAAATTGTGTAAAGAAAAAAGGAATAAAAATAATGCAATCTTTCTAATGGATATTGCAACAATCTAAATCCCTGATTGGTTTTGATTTGATTTCCACAATCGTCGCATATATCCAACAAGAACGCCATAGCATCAAACCATTTCAGAAGTCTAACACTCGATGTCTCTGAAAACAAAGGACATAGCCGCAGCAGTCCTATAAAAATAAAGGATTTCACAGTAAGAACAGAATGATTTAAGTAAATTATCTATTGCTCCCGAGTAGATTTTCAGATACAACTTTACACATCTACATCATTTCTTGACCTAATATGTCTTCTCACTTATTTAAATTTGGTAAGTAGGAGAACCGTAAGTACGAGGAACCATTTGTCGCTAGACTGCTCAGACGAGCTTGTCCGAACATTGTGATAACTGCATATAAACGGTAGTTTCAGGCTACTGGATATCAGTAAATTGAGAGTAATGCACTGTTCTCTTGCGATTTACTTATGAGGTCGACAGAGACCGTTGATTCCCATATGGAGTTCGATACCTCTTCAACCAGGTGCAGCACATTTTTTCACGCCAAGAGAAAAAGAGTTTTCAAGAAACCATCACTCGTATTGGCGGGAAATTCTCATCAAACCCGAGTTCATGGACCGAGTGCGACAATGGGAATTGATCTTGTCAGACCCAGAGACAGGGATCCATGTGGAATCCTCATGATCGATAGCCATGATCGATCCATCTCAGTAGACTCGAGTCCTGGCAAGAAACTTCCCCACATGGAGATATCAGAACCATTACAGATTCCAGAATCCATACAGAGAGTTGGCCTTTCAGAACGCAAAGAACCTGTGAGCAAAACATCGACTGGCGACTCTTGACCGTAAGAGCTATATCAAGATTGCTCAACTGTCGAGGGCACCGCCAGTTCTCCAAGGTGCTAAAAATAGAGGTATATAATGATTTACCTCCAGCTAGAAAGGCGAGGAAAACTTTTCTGTGCTCCTACAAGCACAAACAGCAACTATTCACTGCACATTCCTTAGTATTTGCCCATCACACATCATATTTTCTTGTTTTTCCACCATATTTCTTCTGCCTTTTGAATTGATAAAAATCCGTAATAGTTCACCTCCTGACCAAGTAAAGAAGCCCTGTCACCTTGCCTTAACAATAAAACCAGAGTCATTCATCCGAAACAAAAAAAGATGGACCTTCTTCTCTGCAAATTGCCCGAACATAACAGCATCACAGAAGCAATTGGAGCTTCCACTTGGTCTCAGGGTCTACGAGAACACATAAGGCACGAAGATATGGGCAAATCATACTGCAAAATAACATAGTGAATCTTCTACAAACAACAAGCAACCCTTCTCTTTTTACCAGATAAGCAGGTAAAATATAAAGTTACGATGTTGTATCTGCACCGCGGTTCATCTCATTCCCGACGAAAAAGAAGGCAACAGAACAACTGAGGCTCACCTGTGTAAGTTTCTATCATGTCGTCATTTTCTTCAGCACATCTCTACCATCGCGAGTCACACAACATGGTGGCAGATACCATTACACAAACTCTCCAAGTCAAAATACAAGAGGCATACAGCAGACAGATGTCTTTAATCATCAGCAAAGGTGAACGTAACTGTCTCGAGTCTTCTCCATCTGCACACCCATCTCACAATGAACCAGAGATTATTTGCTGCAGATCAACTAAACCCGACATTAATAGGGGAAAGAAGACACTGCTCCTTGTTGCAGCCCTCAGATTTCCCTTGCCAGTGGATGGCAAATCCACCTAGAGTTGGTAGAAACCCATGAATTCGAGTACGCAGAGATGCTCACTGTGTTGGACGCGCTTGCAATCTTTTCCTCTCCAATTCCAACTAAGAATGATCATGGACAATGTTAATAGCTTCATAAGTCAACTAATAAAAGCGGATGACTAAAGTAGTTGCATTCTTTTCCTCACCACTTTCTTAACCCGTTCATTGGCAGCAGGAGTTCCTCCACTAACAGTTTCAGAAACATATGGGCTGCAGACACGCACTTCATTCATCACAACTATGATATTCTTATCCCAGCGCACTGGAAGCCTGTATGTGAGGAAGTTAACGTTAAAAAATTGCTTCTCCTGTAAAGCATATTGGGAAGTTCCATTTCTGCATAGCCTACACTTTGAGAAGTCTCAACCAACTCGAGGCTTCCTAATCAACATTCTTATTGGGAAAATAGGCAGAGTATACTTACTTTTGTTTGGATACGAAAAGTGAGACCAAGAAAAGACCATCAACTGATACCAAATTGGATTCACAAACTAGGATAACAGTTTTCTCTCCATGTGCATTTATTTCTTTTAGCATAATAAAAGAAATAGGGGAAATGCATTAAAACTTGTTGTTGCTTTTGTTTCCTTTTCCTATCTCTAACTCTAGCATAGGCTACTGAGCCATGAAGTCCATATAATTGGATAAGAGGTCTGCTTCTTCATGAGTGGAACATTGACCTTTACCAGCGTAGTCAAAGGCAAAAAGCGCATTTAGGCGCTAGGACCCTGAAACGCCTAAGGTGAGAGGCTAAAAAAAAAGAGCACGCCTGAGCAAAGCAAGGCACGATTAAGCAAATCTTTTTAGCATTAATCACCTTAAACGAGAATAAAATTTACATATTTAAATTTAAACTAGGTAAAAAGTGTGAATGAATTGTGTGCAAGAAAAGTGTGCACTTAGCCATAAGGATGGAGTGAAAAGTAACCCAAACATAATGTCATACAACTTAGAAGAAAACAAAGTGAAACACCAATTTCCTCTAGATTTAAGAATTGTGATTCTAGAAATTTACTTTTTTCTGGGTCTTATCTTCCATCTATCTCTTTGAAATAGAAAAATAAAAAAATCATTCAAAAGAAAGACTCCTTAGGGTTTCCATAACCCACAGTTTGCATCAGGCGAGTGCCATGTGTCCTGTGCGCCTAAGGCTTAGGTAAGAGAGGTGTGCGCCTTGTTGAACACGCCTTGCCTAGAAACGCAGAGGCGAAAAGCCATCGCCTCGCCCTGCTTTTGTGGCTAGGTGCGCTTTTGACTACAGTGACCTTTACAATTCTTCATGTAATGAGCTATAGAAATTAAGTCAGTAACATGTACTAGTCAATTTTATCAGACTAACCAAGCTAAAGCGGGTTTAGCTTTAATTACATACAAGAGCTTCAATAGAATCTTACTCCAAATGCTTATGAAGAACCCTTTTATGGGCTCAACATCCACAACTATCAGATAAAGGTGTGAGTTAGCTAAACACACATAAACCAAACTTAATTATTTAACAAACAACAGCAATGTGCCAGGTGCAACAACTTTCTCTCCAGAATCTCCATTCTCTATCTTTTCTCCCCCTTGTCTGTGATTTGATAGGTAATCGAACTTCTTACTTTTAGACCGACAGTCACAACAAATTAAAGTCCCAGGTACCCTCACCCAAGCATCATTGACTTAGTTCCTTGCCTCGAGATTCAAAGAAGAGCTAGAACTGAATAAGTCAAACATCCTCACTCTGACATGATACAACTCTATGCACCAAAATCCTCGATCTGACAGGTAACAGTAGCTAGTCTGGAGAATTTACCACCAATGTTTCCAATATACAGCCGAAACCAACCAACCTTAGAAGCACCATTTAAGATGATAAACCCAAAGCATTGTCTCGACATCTTAATGCGTAGAGCAAACTTCTTCATCAGAGTAACTATTTGTGTCACCTCATACGCATAATCAAGATTTTTTTTTCTTCCATGAATAACAATTTCACGTCTTACCATAAGAATTTCCCACCTAAAATCACAAAACATAGGCAAACAACTGGAAGGTGAGCTCTTGATTTTAAGAAGCAAACCCCAAATCATCTCCACTACCTCGAGCACATCCTATCCCTAACCATACCAAAAGAGTTAACACATCTTGAATTGAATACTGCAGCATGTCACTATCTAAAACTGGAGAGTATATTCTATTAGAAGCTACGGAATAACCCAAGTAACCATGTAGCAAAAACCATCAACAATATGCAAGTACTAGAGGGGATAAAGCGTGAGACACTTTACGTTTTAGACAATGCATCGAAGATGCTTTGAGCCTCGTTGGTCACACCCACTCCTATCCTCTCAGCATCCGCTTCGGCTTGCCTGCAGAAACAAAACCCCAAATCAAATTTGGAAAACAAAATAACGAAAAAAATATCGGAAACAGCAACAGAAATGACACAGATCACCGACACCTAACCTCAATGCCAATTGTTCTCGAGCTCGCAAGGCGCCGAGATCAATGTAACACTTGCTGAGATCGAGTGGGTCTTCACCACGGCGCAGGAAGGTGAAATGCTTGATGTAATCCGCCTTGAGCAGCCTCAAGTTTCGCCGAGACCCTGCCTTCGAACCCTCTTGTGGCAATCGAAAACGCGAACACAGTCAAGGAATTCAGACCAGAAAATGACAATTGACGCATAAAAAAAAAAAACCCATCAGGGAAAGCACAAGACTCGAAGCACGAAGCCAATTGGGAACGCCCAACGCGCAAACGGTCGAAATAAGAAGGATATGGAGGACGAGGATGTTGGAGGGGGCATCGAAGGTGACGACCTGGGCTTCGAACTCGTCACCGAAGGTGGTCTGGATGGAGAGGAAGCATCCGATGGCGAAGTCGTCCGAGCTGGCGGCGGCGTCCGTGGCCATATCGACGATCTGCGCTCGCTCTGCTGTCCTTTCTCCTTCCCGGCGCGCTCGCGGTCGCTGCGAATGAAGCGAAACGTGGATTTGGGTCCGAATCCGAGTAATGTTGGGGCTTATCTGAGTTTGTTGACTAGAAAGCGGACTGTTTTTGTCTCCCAAATAATTGCCCTTGGTCCATACAAGCGCCGGGTATCATCGTATATTGTGTTCTCATGTCTAACCAAATCCTACCCATGTCATGTCCTCTTACCATGCCATTTCCCTTCCCTACCATGTCGCGAGGGCCGTAGTCACGACCGGACCGCCCCCGGCTCCGGCTACTGTTATCAACTTCGACACTCCCTCCGGCATCGATGAAGCTTTGAATCGGTAATCGATCTCGATTGTAATAACGTTCTCCCTACTCACTAAGTTTTACCTTGCGGCATTTGCCATAGTTTTGAGGTCATCGACCTTACGCCTCGTCGTTAGTATCCATTGTAGCGATATGGCGCCGCGTGTGTTTGTACGCGTCTAAATTTGAGGAAAGAGCATTTGATGGAGTAGCACCCATCAAATTAACAAAAGGAATGAACTTCAACTGTATTATAGAGCGATAACCAAAAGTTCATATGCTTAATTGTTCTTAGGAAAGTAACAAAGCATGAGCAATCAGAGCTTGTTTTTCCTTATCTCATTTTTTTTATTTGATCTTAATGCTGTAATCAAATGATAGCAAGTTTTAATCATAAGTTGAATGATAAGACCGATCCATGTCGAAAGAAAAAGAATTTGGGACAAGCTATTTTCTTAATCCGAACTTTAGAGATCGAGTTGAGAAAAGACCTATAGATACATGACAAGTTCTCACAATTAGGAATTACGAATTAGCAACATTTTGGGATTGAAGATTGTGCACATCTTCCACAAGAGGAACTTATTGTCATGATTTGTAGGTGCCATCATTGAGGATTGTTCAGGGCAAAGGAATCAATGGGTGCTTGGATCATATATGTGCGTATCTAGTCTAGTTGTGTTTCTTATTTTTTGCATGGTGCCATCTCTCAAGAATCCATTTTCCTTTTAGAGGTGCTTAAAAGCTTTTGAGGATTCGACTACTCGACATATCTACCTAATTGTCCCAGATCTTTGGAACATTCCCTCCACTGTTATTGTTGATTTAATATAGAGGTAGACTTTTGTTCCAATTAGCTCACTCAGTGGCCAAACTACGCATGCACTTCTTTGGCGTGGAGCATTGCGGACTTGAGCCGACCAATGCATTACTCACGAAAGGAGTGATACGTGCGGCGTCTTTCCTTGAGTAAGGACCATTGGCCTGAATTGCTATAATAGTGTGCACCGACGGGCTTAACAAATCATGTTCCGTCTCTCGACGAGGACATTGTTCGATGCTTTTACGTTAATTTTATCTTAAACTTTGCCCTTTGACCAAAAAAAAAAAGCAAAGAGAAAATATCCGACAAAAAAAAAAACAAACAAAGATAAAATATCCACCAAAGTCGAGTGTTTTTTCTTAGCGCAGCGTCGTCGTCTCTGATGAATGACTCCGACCTCTTCGTCGTAAGCTAATCCTCGATCGAATCCGAGCTCTCTCTGTGTGTCTCCCTATGGCTGCCACACTTTCCTTCTCTCTCTCCTTAGACCCCCAACACCACCTCCACCACAAAGCTCACCACTTTCTCCATTTCCCATCATCGGCACCTCCCAGTCTCAGACACCCACCTTTCGGTCTCCAGAAAGTCGACCGCTTCGCCTTCAGAACCTCATTCTCATCCTCTCAACCCTCCCCTCCCACGACCGCATCGACCGGGACAACACCCTCCACTCCGTTCCTCGACGACCCGTACAGGACCGGGAGGTTCTTGACCGACGAAGAGTTCGACAAGCTCCGGTCCCTCGAGAGCTTCGCGTACGACCGGGAGCTGAGATCCGGGTCGTTGCGGGTCCGGGTCATGAGGGCCGAGGAGATGGACGAGACCGTGAGGCTGCTTGCGGAGTCGTTCGCGGAGTCGATGCTGCTGCCCGGCGGGTACGTGTCGCTGCTGAGGTTCTTGGTGAAGCAGTACTTGATCGAGCGGCGGAGCGTGATGCCACACGCCGCGACGCTCGTCGGGTTTTACAAGGGTGGGGAAGAGGGCGAGGAAGAGTTGGCAGGAACCGTGGAGGTGTGCTTCGACAAGAGAGGCTCGAACGCTTCTCCGCCGACGCCAACGCCTCCGCGAAACTCTCCTTATATCTGCAATATGACCGTCAAAGAGCAGCTCAGGAGGTAATACTGGAGCCCCACTAATTGCTTTGTAATGCCGTTGAACAGGGAAAAAGGGGATTATCTTTGTTGCGTTTCTTGGCAGTTGGTGCTAGATATGGACACTTACTTGTGTGTTGGTTGTTTTTAGTAAAAATTGGGTCTAGGGTCATGTGGTGGTGAGCACTGAACATGAGTTTTTGGAAATCAAGAGGTCAACTTACATGTGTCTACCAGCTCTGTTGCAGCTCTGTTGCAGCTCTGTTGAATGTCATCTTGTTCATTTGTTGCTTCAACTGAGAATAAGATGGTTCATTGACACTGGCCTTCTTGTTGTAGAATGCAGTTAATCCGATTGATGTTGATCAAGGGCTCTCCCTCTTGATTTGAAGCATAATTTGGACTAAGGTTTAGATTTTAGACTTTTAACCTGGTATTTACCCTGTCTAAGGAGTTGTAAGTAGATAATCGAGTGCAAAAGTCTGTCAGTAGCTTTGACTTTGTTGATAAAATGATTTCAACTTCTTCAATAGCTCAGAGTCATGTAAATTGCGGTAACAAAGTATCAACTTCCTAAATAGCTCAAACTTTACTAGCGTGTCAACCATGCTTTGTGGCCAAAAAGTTTAGTGGAAGTTGACAAATTGTGATGAAACTGTCCGAGGATGTCATAACTACGGATTCTAAGCGGAGCTCATTTTAACTTTCAGGAGAGGTATTGGCTGGCATCTATTGAAGGCTAGTGAGGAACTTATTTCCCGAATGTGTTCCTCAGGAGAGGTGTACTTGCACTGCAGAATGATTGACCTTGCCCCATTCAACATGTATACAAAGGCAGGTTACAGAATCGTTAAGACAGACAACATACTGGTCCTGTTGACGCTTCAGAGACGCAAGCACTTGATGTGCAAGAAACCTCTAGTACTAGACAGCCCTCTGGAACTGGATAAGTCTGGCCCTGACCAAGAACTACCTCTTGATGCATGCTGAGGTAATGTCATAGCATATAATTTTCCCAGTTGCCAAGGAAAATCACAGTTCCTTATATTTCCCGTCTGTAACATGTGAATCAATCATCTTTGTACAGTTTCCCACTTGAGTGATGATCTTGGTTTGCCTTCTTCAAAATGCTCTCTTCCAAGTTTCTATAGATGTCCTGTTTCATTTTCCCACTCCCTTGTAGGTTCAGCTGGTTCACATTGGTGTCTGTTGTTCAAGTATTCACTTAGGCGGACCCTTTGGCTCAAAGAATCTAATTGATCTCTTATTCTTCTTTAGTGCAATTTCAAAATAACTTCAAGTTTTTAGAGATCTACGGTTTCATCTCTGCCTGTATCATTTTTAGAGATCTCCTGTTTCATCTCTGCCTGTATCAACTTTGACTAAAATTTAATGCATTTTTACAAAGAAGGAATCTTCATTACTTGCTTACTTTTGATCTTGCTGCTGTATGTGATTTCTGCCTTCATTTTGGATCATCATGATATATCTTTTTGGAATTGGATTCACCACGCATATTCTTTAAGATATGGTATGAGTTGTAGACAATCATAATAAAGATGAGGTTGCACGAAGCAATTCAAATTATCAGGCAGTCTCTAATGGGGACAAATCTCTGCACATTTGAAAGAAAAATTTATGGAACAAGGGATAATTATATACATACCAAACTAACTTGCCATTGCACAAAAATTCTACTTGAAGCTGGCAATAATTCATTAGGATGTTCCCCAAAATCTCCTTAAACTCTCTTGATTACATTGTGCATTGCACATGGTTTGTGCTCTTTCTCTTTACAAAGGTTACTTTACTAAACACTCTTTTAAGAAGCTTAGGTACATGAAGGCCCAGAAAGTGTTCTTGTAGCAAAAGAGGTCATATTCCTTCATAGAGACATTGTCATATCATTTTTCTTCTCACAAGACATCCCATATCTTAGATGGTTCACGTTTGTTCACAGCAGTCCCAAACCTTTCGAGTTAATGAAGGATATTAGGTGAAGTTCCTTTACACATTCCCCCATTGAGGGTCTCTCGCTACTCTCAGGTCGAACACAGCGCGATGCTAGGTTAGCATACATGGCTATGGATTCCAGTGTGTACAAATTTTGAGTGAGGTCTGGATCCATAATTTTGCGCAATTTTTTCCGGCTGTTCAGCAAATTCCTTACCTGCAACTCAAAGTAGATTTTCTTTTGTCTTATAGCTGTTCTAGATTGCCAGGGAAATATTGAGTTACGAGTTGAAATTTGTCTACCTGGAGTACTAGATTCTGATCATTTGGACCCTGATTTAAGTCCACTGCTCTTCGTCCCGTCAAGAGTTCAAGGAGCACCACACCAAATGCGTACACATCACTTTGCAGAGTGAGTTTTCCTGTCTATTGCCAAAAGCCCACTTTAAGCCAACTGGGAACAAAAAGAAGGCGAATTATGCTAAATTTATCTGTGATTTGGGCCAAATTCAATTTGCCAAATTGTGGATTAAGAAATTGCCCTGTTAGTCATCCTAACTTTCAGTTTTGGCAAATTTGCAACCTTAGAACCATAAGAAAATTCAATAAAACACAATATGACTGGTTAACTTAGTTTAATTTCTATGTGAGAGTGGATTTGTTGGGTTTTTTGAAACTTTTCAGTTTCTGAAAAATGGAACATATTAATCCCTCAAAATTTCTAAAAACTATCACGAACCAATCAGGAAAACCCTGGAAAGAAACTGAAAATTGCAACTTAAGAGTAACACATAAACGTGTTTTATAGGTGATAGGAAAAGAGTGCCCCTTGGATGGGACGAAAAACAAGCTACACAGTCAAGTTTTATAATTTCAAAGCACAGACCTGAACAGTTGAGCTCTTCCTAGATGCTTGATTTCACTCCAATTGAAGTCCACCACAATTGGAGAAAAATGCAAGTAAAAAATGTCTAGGTTGAGTAGTTTCTTTTCATTTCAAGAGAGACTTTAAGGGAGACTGATTGTCTAAAACTGAGTTGGGCACAGTGCAACTTTTGAAACCGCAAGGTGATGAAGTTTGCAGGCAGTTTCTTTTTTTTCCTTTGTGTAGCTTTATTAAAACCTTTAAAGTTCTAAAACCATTCATTTCGCATCTTCCTCTTTTGTAATATCTCTTGAAATGAAACCATACTAGAGATCTTTTCGCTGTTTCCGTTGCAAAGAGATGTATACGACTGTTCTGGAAGTTTGAGTATCTTATTTGCCTAGTGTGATGTCTAGGACTGATTGTGGCCAATTCTATTGTTTCTTTGCCTAGTATGCTACCATGTCTAGGTCTGGTTGTGGCCAACTCAGTATTTTCAAATCATTGTGCTAGCTGCACCTGGCATTAGCTTGACTGTAGTGTTTTTGTCTTTTGGGGGGG
>BCNH02000002.1:15780678-15809503 GCA_001662345.2 Metrosideros polymorpha var. glaberrima | reverse complement strand
GGGGGGGACAGCATATGAATTTTGGAAATTTCGGATTAAATATGCACCATGTTTAAGTTTAAAAGGGTAAAATGAAAGATTTTCAGATTATTTACGCAAGAGATGGGTAGAAACGTAAAAGAAAGATACATAACAATCATCTAATAATTAACTCGTTTTATCGTGTTTTTCTATGAGGAAAGTCAATTTAAATAGAAAATTTATTTAATGGGTAAGTTCTTTATACAACCATACTAGTCAAGAGAGTCTAGCAGACATAACTTTCTGCTTTAGGACCCGATGACCTTCATGCTGTGTTTAACAGCAAACAACCAACTTCAGTACTTGATCCACACAAGGGTTGTTGGGATTGTAAAGAACATTATTTCCAGCCTGTTCCATACATGGTAAATGCAACCATTCCAAGCCAACTTGAGGAGGATTGAGGAAAAACCGGGACCCTTGACTTGCTGCTGAAGCCATAGAAGTTCAGATTCCCAATCTCCAGGAGTTGTAACAATAGAACAAAGATGCGAAACCCCTCTGCCGAAGCTGGGAAGAGAAACAACGGCCAAAGAACAGATGGTTTCTAGAATCATTGCATTGCCTTCAGAAGAAGCAAACTAGATAAGTGGAAGCAGCAACCAACTCCCAATTCTGTCGAGAGCTTATTCAAGATTGCCATCCGAGGGATCAAAGCAAACTTGGGAACATTAGGTGCAAACCTAACCAACACACTTGAGGACTCCTGTTCCTAACCAGATCCCAAGTGGAGGAAATGATCAAAGCTCCATCGGAAGACTGTGTAATCGACTCTTTTCTTCCAAAGCAGAATGTGGTGTAAGTGAACCACATATTGCAGGCTAGGGTAGCAACAACAGCATAAGGTCTAGTACTATGGAAAGACCACTAAGAATCAGATATTACGTCAGCAATCCTAGCAGAAATAGGCGATGCAGCATCATATAACGCTCTGTGAGGGTAGACAATGAGAAGGATCCCGTTGGGACGCCAATGATCAGTCCAGAGATCAGGGCACTGGCCATTACCAATCTGGTATCTTGTAAAAGGCTTAATCAAAGAACTGCCTTTCAAAATCTTCCTCCTGGAGTAAGCACAATTGCTATTGGGAGTGGCAGACCAGATACCCCCCCTTCTCAAAGGATAACTATAATCCAAGCGATTCAAAGAGACCAGATTTTAGCGCAAGCCTCCAAACACACTTTAGAATACAGGAAGTATTCCACAAATCAAAGCTTTCAAAACCCAAGTCCTCTCTCATGTTTAGGAAGACAAATTTGGTCCCAACAGACACTAGTACCAGATCTTGCATCACACCTTCCCTTCCAAAAGAAAGATCGACATTTTTCATTAAATGGCCTTCACAAATTTCGTAGGAAGAATTTCAGTCTGGCACCGAAAAGTGGACTAAGCTTTGGATCACTGCCTTAATCAATTGAAGCCTGCCAGCATATTTGAGTCTTCTAGCAGGCCAACAATCTAGCTATGATACGATTGATGAGAAGTTTACAGTTCTTATCAGACAATCTTCCAGAAAAAAGAGGAACACCAGATATCTTACAGGCAACTGGCCCCTTTTAATGCCACAAATCTGCAAATTTTGTTGAAGGATCTTCATCATAGCCAGAAGTGCAAACCTCTGTCTTGTGACGATTAACCTGCAAGCCAGATACACTTCGAAAGAATTGAAGGATATGGAGTATATCATTCAAAGAACTAACATCACCTTCGAAAAATATCATTAAGTCGTCAGCAAAACAAGGGCATGTTAAATGAACGCAAGAGCGGGATAGATGATATTTGATCTTTCCACTTTGGGCTGCAGAGTTGAGAAGCCTAGATAAGGCTTCCATAACCAACACAAATAGGTAAGGGGACAGTGGATCCCCTTGTCTCACACCCTTTTTCCCAGGAAAGAATCCCTCCAAGGAGCCTTTGATACTTACGAAGAAAGAAGGCGATCTTATACAGTTTGTAATCCAGCTCACAAATGTATCAGGCATACCAATGACTTGCAAGATTCCTTAAGTCAGCTTAAGTCATGCATCTCGAGGAAGTACCAGTTCTATGATAGCTTTTCACTTGTACGTGAGCTAATAAAATATTATCTCCAATGCATCTGCCCTACACAAAAGCAGATTGAGAAATGCTGACGATTGAAGGTAGTATTTTGCTAAGCCTATTATCCAAAAACTTAGTGATGCATATATAGGTGATAGTACAGCATGAGATGGGCCTAAACTCAGCCATCATAGAGGCAGTGACACTCTTTAGTTCAAGAGAAATAGCTGTAGTGTAGCATCAATCTTCTTGGGGGCTTCGAAGATAAGAAGAAATTAGAGATAGAAGCACAAAAATCATCACCGACCACACTCCAAGCTGAGGTAAAGGAAAGAGGTGGAAAATCGATTGGGACCTGGAGCTTTATCACCATTCAGCGACCATAAAACTTCCTTAATTTCCTCATACGTAACAGGCTAAATGACAGGAAGTTGAAGCTCGGCAGGTAACTTATACTGCATGATGCCTTCCAAAGACAACAGAAATATCAATACAATCAGCACCAGAAGTTCCAAGAAGAGTCTGTTAATAAAATACATCCTCAGAATCAATGTTCCTGTGGCCCTCAATTCTTGTAACATCTTCAGAATATAAAACTCTTAAAAGTCTGCTTTGAATTTCTAAGCTCGGGAGATTCATGAAAGAAGCTTGAATTTTGATTACCAAGCTGAATCCTGTTGACTCTGGATTTTTTTCTAAGGAAAAAGTTCTCGAGCTTGATTAAGTAGTGAAATTTCTGCTCGATATCGACTAGAATAGAAAGTCGAGATAATTACTACGGCGCGTCATTTAGCTTATACAATAAAACTAGTGTACCATACAAGATCATCCGTTGCAAAATTGTATAATTTTGACAGGTTGGAAATCAAGTTTAATTCCAACCTTCGTGGTACTTAGGGGGTCCAAGTCCCAATAAGATTTCACGGTTAAGATTTGTCTCACATCCGATGCCACTCACTCACCACCATGTAATTAGTCCTATCAAAATGGGTACCTATTTCTTAACCCATATTTAATGAGTTGGGTTGTTATATGGATTAATTATATTCAATAAATGAGCTTAGAATTGTAAAGACAAAAATAATATAGGTACTAAATGGGTCCATAACTTATTTAAACCCAAGCCACCTTTATGACTTTGTATTCACTCTTTCTCGCCCTCACTCGATCTCACCATCGCTAGCTCTGTACTGTCACCTGAGTTTCAGTATGGTTTTCCTAAATTGGGTTAAACATGGAAGTGTTTTAGCATATAAATTGAGTGGGGTTCGAGTAATTGGATTTGTATTACATGAAATATATCAATTTGGGTCGGTCCATTTTTGACCCGACTCACCCGTTTGACGGGTCCACATGTAATGAATCTGCCACACAAACATTAATAATTAGACAAAGACAACTCACCTGAATTTAGGTGAGATCGTAATTCTCTATTCAATCAATCGGGTTGTCCCCATCTGATGCGACGATTAAACCTGGTTAGCTTGTTCATCCGCGTCATTCATGTCTTCGAATCCGAATGCGACCATCTACATACCATATGTTGACCATTTAGAAGAGCTTGCTGATGAGCACATTTCTTGACGACGACTTTTTAGGCGTTCCTGGGAAGAGTCTGTCATTGAATCGTCGCTATGAGCCATTCAACTGAGCATTGGGTGATGGAAAGCGGTCATCTTTTGAGGGTCCGTCTTCTGAATGGTATAATTACGACAGACGGTGGTCCGACAGCAGCTGTGATCGGTTGATTGATCGTGGATGTAAATGCTCCTGACCGAGCACTTACTGCAGAATGGTGGTGCTACTGCCACGGAATTTTTTTGAAAAATAATTGGTTTGATGAATTTAACACCCCCCCAAACCATTCAGTAAGAAACGCTTTGTCACCGTTCCAATGGGGATCTGAACTTGTAAAGGATCTGCCATCTGTTTGATGAAATTCCCGAACCACTTCTTTTTTGTATATCGGATGGGCGGTGTCTCTGGGCATGTTGGGGCTTGGGGGGATTCCTGGAGGAATCGTTCGTCAGAAGATTGGTATAACGCCCGAGGGTCCCACCTGCACAATATTGTCCGCTTTGGGCTTTGCAACCCTCACGGCTTTGTTCTTCCAGGGGCTGCCCATACAACTCCCCAGAAAAGGCCTTGTACAAGTTAAAGACACCCCAACACCTTATAAACCGGCCCAAGACTCCCCCCTAAGCGATGTGAGACGAAAAGCTGCGCACACTCCCTCAGCGGGATGTCACAATTGGTAGCCCTTTGATCACAATGAATAGATCTCAGTTTATCATAGAAAGTTTTTTAGATGTTCGTGTGTCGACACTCTTTCATGGAAACGACTATAAAATATATTTGGTACGACGCATTATGACGGTGGATGAGTCTCTTGATAGATCATATCCACTAGGGTTGGCTGTGTTAAAACTATATCGAACATCATCCCGCCGGTGGTGTAACCGTAAGCATGCGGCTTATTGTTTGCATGTCTTTCATAGGCTCGTGCCGTTTTTATATTCTAAATAGTTGTAACACTCCCTAACTTATTGAGTTAACGAAAATAATTTTGAGAGAATTAGTCAATCAAAATCAGAAAAGAAAAGGGTGAAAGTTGTTATCCACTGAAAATGCAAAATCTGCAAATCATAATAAAAATATAAGACTGTCCGTATTAATCAAATGAGTAATGTTTTATTCACCACTCATCGTCTTTTTACAAACTTTATTTCCTCTTTTCTTTTTACTGATATGCTCAGGCTATTTTTTTGAAAAGGATATTTTGTAATGAGTATAAACCTTGTTGGTAATCTTTGTTAATTTATGTATGTCAAGTATACATTATAATCATAAAGAACTCACAATTTTAACCAAAGAACGGCACTGAAAAAAACAACCTTGAACTAAAGAATTGATTATTCCAATGAGTTATTAGAAATAAAACTTTAGAGAGAGACTCAGAATAAATAAACTTTATTGGTGCTCTTTTAGATAGAATTTGATAATTAAATTTATTAATGTACTCAAATCTTAGATAATTCTCATACAAAAGAAACGAATATGTAAACTTCTTTGGGTTAAAACACCAACGGAGAAGAAACAACGATTTAGGAAAGGTTGATAAAAATCAGTAGATTGATTGATCTACATTGAAGGTGTATTTTTTTTTCTCTTTCTTCAATCTTACCATTAATAAGGTCCTAGTGAGGGCTACTCTTTTTTTTTTTTAAGTGAGGGCTACTTTGAATGAACCATTTAAATTTTAGGTCTCTAAATTTATTTAAGTGGTGGATATAGCGTGAGGGACTTCCATATACGATCCATGATAATGGAAACACTCCATTTTAATTTTACAATATATCTACTAAAGGACTTTCCAAATGTACGTTTACCAAACAACATTTCTTCCGAAATTGCATCTCAATTCACTTTTCAATTATAGTTTACCAAACAGTATTTGAATTTACCCAAACCTCTTTAGGCTAAATGCTTTTGCATTTCCTAGGGATATTCTCCCAAAGCTGAACCAAATGGGGCCTTTGTCTTCAATAATAGGGGTTCAGCAGTGACTTCTCTACCTGTTTCTGCAGGCGGACATTTATTCCACCACCGCATTGGCACGATAGAGTCAACAGGTTCACTAGGAAAGGATCATGAAAATTTCCACAGCTTTAATGTATCTACCATCCGTGGCACCGACACCATGCTTATCAGCGGAAGGAACGGCGATGTTTTGCTAAGCTTATGAGGCATGGACAATTGATCTCAGTCATTGATCTTGGTCCTGATGCAAACAAAATGCAAGCTTGCTTGGCCCACTAGCTTTAAAAGTTGCTGTGAGAACACACTCACCTTTTTATTACAGACAAACGTTTATGTGATGGTTGGTTGTGGGCAGTGCAGGCTGGTGATGTTGTCTATTTATGATACTGATGTGGGAGGCAGATGAATGGCAGTTGGGCTAAGTTAAAGCCCTCATACATAGATCAGAGCAGGAGTAGTATATAAAGACATCTTGGTATGTCTCTAAAAAGAGCGACTCTGTGTGTTCCCACATATTCATCTCTCTCATTAGAACGTTAAGAAATGGGTGGCCCTTTAACTCTTGAGGCAGAGGTTGAGGTCAAGTCTCCTGCAGACAAATTCTGGGTGAGCATGAGAGACTCCACCATCCTGTTCCCTAAGATCTTCCCCGAACAGTACAAGAGCATCGAAGTCCTTGAAGGAGATGGGAAGGCTGTTGGCTCAATTCGCCTCATCACGTATGCTGAAGGTAGAACGATGGTGATCATAGTGAAGTATCTTCGTCGCTGTTTTTTTTAGATTTCAAAGCGCACTTACTGCGAGAGTCTTCAGCAGTTGAACTTGATCCAACATATATATCACCTGTTAAATGGGGGACTTGGCTCTTAAGTGTACCTTCAATCTAAAAACCTTGTAGCTACAGATGCCATGAGTATGATCAGGCGAATTCTTTAATGAAGATGGAACTGATGTTTAGTAGCGATCATTCTCAGAAATCTTGAATATGACAGCTACAAAAGGAAGGCACGCGGTGCTCGTCTATAAAATAAAGGAACTCCCTTTTTTTAAATTAGACTTTGAGCTTCTGTTGCCTATTGGTTTGTGCTACTTCCTGTGACTTTGGACTGCAATTTTGTAAGAATGACTGAAAAGTAGACAACAGACGCTGTATGATTAAGCTAGTGTAATGACACTGAAAGAGGATGAGTGAGAAAAAAAACAGCTTGAGACTCCATTGCTTTCTTTACCAGTGTTCTTTGGCCAGATACCTTCTTTTCTTGTGAGCAATCAAGATAAAACAGGGAAGATCCTTTTGGCATGGGTTGCACTTATAGCGGAGCATCGTAAAAAAAAAAAGAAAAATTGTCTATAATTGATTAAAAGTGAGGATCTTATCACTTCTCTTGACAAATTTGTCATGCTCTAGGTTCTCCACTTGTTAAAGTATCAAAGGAGAAGATCGATAATGTGGATGAAGCAGGCAAGTCCGTGACCTACAGCATTGTAGATGGTGATCTCCTGAAGTACTACAAGAATTTCAATGGCTGCATCAAGGTACTTCCTAAAGGAGAAGGAAGCTTGGTGAAATGGTCATGTGGGTTTGAGAAGGCGAGCGAAGAAATTCCCGATCCCCACGTAATCAAGGACTTCGCAATCCAGAATTTCAAAGAGCTCGACGAGTTCATCCTCAAGGCATAGATGCCGCCAATCGTCTATTTGGATTTGCGCTAAAAATTAAGTAAATAATGTGGAGTTAGGACTCTGCACTTTTATATGCATCTAGTATGAGATTCCCCGGCTGTCTCTGTTTGTATTTACTTGGAGTTGGTGTGTTCTCTATTAAGCTCTCTCTACTGCCTCCTTAAAATACCTTCTCCCTCCCTCGCAATCTAGATCTTAGTAGCAGATGAAGTTCTCAGTGGTAACCGAACCCCGTGCATCTGCCTGATGAATCATTCCGTGATAAAACTAGAGATCAGTTTCGACCAAAACACTAAAGAATATAAGCCATTAAGTTGAGAAAAAGCGAACCGAATCGGATCAGATGACATCTCCATTTACTCCAGTCGAGCCACTAGTCATCTAATCTTTAGAGTTTTTGACTGAAAAAGAAAAAGAAAACTAATCTTTAGAGTTAATCAACAAGCGAGAGGACATCCTTTCCAATGCTGGCATGCAATGACATTCCTAATGGTTCCCAGCAGTGTTTCAGTCTAAGAAGCTGACATGCATCATTCTATGATGCACACTTAAATTAGGTGGTCTAGGGATCGTCTTGATTTTTCCCCCGTAAATTAGGATGGGAAGGAAAGATTAAACATCCCAAGTCTTGAAAGTGTTCAGCAATATTAACCTCAGAAAAGCATGAGAGGCGTTTCAAAAAAGATCAAGTGCCTCAATATTCTGCTGAACAGGCTTGATGGCCTCGTTGGCTCTCAAGCACCACAATGGCTGTCACCGTCAGGAAAATTTAAGCATCATGAACGTTGGTTTACCTTCAAGAACTCTTCCATTTCATGCCTCCTGATCCCAACCTTTTGGCATCATCATGATATTCAGGATGTGGGATTGGACATTTTGAGCCAGAGATGGCTCCGAAAGCTGAAAGCTTTTCGAAATCAGTTTCGTGGAGGGGAAGAGAGATAATCAAAGAACCGGACAACCAAGAGAACCGAATTACTGCAAGTGCGATGCTCCGACCTGTCTTGTGCATAAACATCTCCAGCAGGTACAACATAAACTTTACTATTTCCAGTGTTACATGCCACGAAAGGCCGGTCTGGCGACACTATCTCCCCCCGCCCTTTCGGCTAAACAGAAAGTAGAAGATGGAAAAGAAAAATCAAGTTGTACATTACAAAGTTTCTCATGATAACATACAAGCCCAATTTCTGATTGAGGTGTTATCTACAGAGTATACATGTCTCCAACAGTAACCAGGACCACTGCCCAAAAATTGCATCTATCTCCAACTTCTGGCGAGAGGAACCAGCTTGGCATGAGTCTCCTCTGTCAAGTCCCTCGAGCAAAATCAAGCAAGAGATAACTAGTAGAACTAATGCTGGAGGACGGTCCTTCTCTCACCATCGCAGTATGTATTATGTACAGATTCAGCAACCGGTAAAGGCACATCCATTAAGCAAAAATTGAAGAACTCACTTTTTGAGGCTTTCCAGGAGCATTGTTTCGTTTCCTTCGCATATACCAGGCAGGATCTTCTATACTCGAGTCTCATCTTGCAAAAGAGGTACTCTGTTGTCACAAGAATCCCCATTTCTGTTGTCATGATCGTCACGTGCTTCGCCCTCTCTGATTTGTCCCCACATCAATGAATAATATCCTATTCCTACTATGAACGCTCCTATGACGCTGCGATTAGCCAACAACATACTTACGATTGGATCATTGACAGAGGCAGAGCCCAAATGGATACATAAAATTACAATGTAATATATTTCAACCAAGGCACAGGCAGTTAATTTCTCACACTTTTGCAATGTTGAGCTGAATAATTAATGAGAGTGCAAGGCAAGCCCTAGCAAGAATATATACTTTAGTCCTCTGAATTGGTAAAAATCAATTAAATAAATAAATAAAATATTCAAGCAGCATGTGCGCAATCTCTGCCGCCGTGAAATGGAAGCATATATTAACCATTTAGGACATTATTTTGAATCATATCAGCCTCCCATTGCAATGTGTTATTGATGGAATAGAAACAGAGAAAAGCTCTGCAGGAAAAAAATGTGCTAGATGCTATGCTTTCAAGTTCCCAATTTGTTATGAAAAGAATATTCAAATTCCTCTCCTGGACCAATTTTTAGGTCGTTTCAAGCCTCACCCAGTTGCATCAATAGCCTTTGAAAATCATTTGGGGTGACAACAAGACATGATTTTTACCTTCCATAGTGAAGGCTATTTGCAAAGAAGCAAACAGCGAAGAAGCACGCATATAGGATCCCGAATGGCTTAAACATGGGAACATAGAAAGGACCCTTTGCTTGAGTGCACCATATTTGAACTCGGGGCCGAATCACTCCTCCGAAAATCGCCTGCGGCATGCATAAGTTATAGTCAGAGGTTATCATAACATGAACATATTATCTTTTTATCTTTAATTTCTGTTAATTTTTGCTTTGGTAAATGATACTGAGTGAGTACTAAGTAGCTATGTACTTACGGTTGAAATTATCAAGAGAAGCTTCAAATCCAGTTTTAGCTTCCATGCGCTTAGGTTTCTCTCTACAGCAAGAGAGACTACTGCACACTGAAGAGTTCCCACTAAACTGTAGAAAGATACCACCTTCATCACTTGTGGGTACTGTGTCAATGTTCCAACCTGACTAATAAAGTCAACATTATCAAAAAGCATGCAAAAGAAGACTGATTTCTTTTCTTCTTTTTGTAGCTGAATAGACTGTTGGAGTTTTATCAAGAAATGAAGCAGCACCTGAATGATGTTCCATATAGAGACAGATAAAGACGCACCAGCGAGCAAAATGCCACCGACAGCCCAATGCTCAGGTGTCGAGGAGTAGACGATTAGTTGTTGATATTGAAGTCGATTGGAGGACGGAACCGAATATTTACTGACGACAGGTCCCTTGTAGAGATCGACAAATATTGCCCCCGCGACTGAAATTGAGGTACCAATTACTTTCGCTCGGATGCTTGAGCTTCTCCAGTCTAGCTTTATCATCCTAATAGTGGTAAAGTATCGTTCATTCACTATTTTATTTCTAGAGGCGCGCGCCTTTTTGAACTCCCAGCAATTCTTGCTCAGGACTTTCGACATAAGATCATGATGTTAAATATTGGACAGAGAAGGAACATGACGGTTGAGAAAGGGTGAAGACCTGAGTAGTATTGCCAAGAGGAAGGAAAATGTCGGCACCAAGTGTCCCATTGCGCACACAAGAATCGGAGAACTGAAATCTAGGCCGATGAAGGCGAGGTACTGAGTTATGGTTATCCTGCAAGAGCACATCATTAACGGGTTACACTTCATTCTTGAGGCTGAGCCCACTGGAGAAGTGTGGTCCGCAGATTTGAGGCATTGAGGAAGAAAGGAAAAGGATCAATAACTCACAAGACTTGTCCATTTTGAAGAACACGCTGAAAGAAAGGCAATGCTAGATGCAGTGAATTCACTAACTGAGGCAGCATTTCCTTATTGGTTGCTCAAAAAGCAGATTCATATATTGCCTAAGTCTAACCTTGTTTTGACATTCAATTAAAACTTATCACATCACTCGCTGGAAAAATTATGATTAAGTTTCTTTGTACATCTAGCAAGCAGAGGAGGCAAGAGACAAGGGGTCAGGAGCGAGGGCGAACCCAGTCAAACCCAAGAAGAAGAGACGCAAGAGTAGAGTGGGGGTGAAGACTGCTTCCCCTGTTCTGCAAGCCAAAACATATAGACAACCAACAAGCAACCCTTGTCAATTTATCATTTGCTTTCATGGGAAAAGAATCGTACACACACAAAAAGAAAAAAACCCGCAACCTGTCTCTATGGAAGAAGAAGGAATAAGGGAGGAGGATGAGGGAAGAGAGAGCATTCGTGTAGAGGACGAAGACGAAAGGGCTCGTGCCGTTCGACATGGCCGTCTTGGCCAAGATGGTCAACCCAATGGTGCAACCCTCCATGATCACCATCACCACGAACTGCGCCACTTCCATCGCATTACCATCCCTCATCACCTCTCTCTCTCTCTCTCTAGCTAATAAGCGGAAACCTTCATCCTCTCTTCGATTGGAAGATTCTAACCAAGAATAGATGGACGAAACAATCTCAAGATCAATACATAATTCAGGCACGCATCCATATGTACATGTGTTGCTCTAGCTAGAACATGGTGTAGCTCCCCCGGAGAGAGAATGCCCATGTCCTTGGCCTATATCTGAGAATGCCCACCTGTATAAATTAGAGAGAGAGAGAGAGAGAGAGAGAGAGAGAGAAGGCAACCCCAACCCTTCGAGGAGTTGTAAGGGTACTGAGAGGGAGAAAATGCTATTTCGTTTTTGGAAAAGACTTGAGTGAGCACACGCCTGCTCTCTATTTGTGATTGTCACATGGTCCCTTCAATAATCCTGACGGAGCACACGGCAATTCTTGACAATTTTACTAAGTTATATAATTAATGGATTCACGGACCATATGTTAATTTTATATTTCTCTATAGGGTGTATTATTGGTTCACATTAAAAAATGTCCCCTCCCATGTCTTCGGGCCCGGCCAACTTGCTGTTTTATTTTTTTATTTCTAATATTTAATTAGACGGTGAATCACGAAATCTGTTTTATCTATATATATATATATATATAGTATTCGAGCATCTAACTCGGGTATATCAGATTAAGATTAGTTGCTCTTCCTCACCCATAGGGTCCAATGACATTTCCTGCTGACCATTTAAGCCTTAATCGTCGGCCAATTCATCACGATTCATGTGGACTTAGCAGGGTCGGACTGCTGCCTTATTCAAGTGATTTTCTCTATGTCCCCCATGATGAGGTCCAAAGAATCCAAAGTCGATATTTCAGTCACAAATGAACCCGTGGAATTTACTTCAATATTGAATTGACGAAATCTCGTACGGATAGAATATGTTCTCGGAAGAGCGGATATGATCATGGGGTTCAGGCACTAGCCGAAGTATAAATAGACGCCGTCTGAAGGTTGAATTTCATGTTCGATCAGCGCAAGCTCCCTAGCCATGATTCCCTAAAACTCTCCATTGCCCAAAAAGCCAGGGGTCTACTCAAATCATATGAATAAGAAAAAGTCAGCTTTGGTCTCGTGGGAAGTGACTTATCAATCAATTATATACGAGATTCTCCTGTAAGATGGGCATCATAGGTAACCGGATTCTACTTCTTGACTGATTCTCATTTCGACCCTTCGGAAACCCTGAAGTGCCTGTTTGATTTGGCCAAGAAGCCGATGTGCAATTTCTTGCAGAGAAAACAGAGTCTTCCTCTCATGCGGCGGAGTGGGGGGCAACGAGGTTGAATTGAATACAGCTAGAGTAAAGACCACACCGCATGCAGCAAGTATCTTCATTTTCAAGAACAAAGAGACAGATGCAAGGTGATCAACCCCTCAAAGGCATTAAGAGCCAGTTCGTTCAACAGGAATAGTGGGCAAAGACAAGATTAGAATCCACACTGTAGGAATACGAGTAAGACAGCATAAGACCCAGCATGATCGTGCCTCCCATGTTTTGAGGACAGCTCCACACAATTTATATGAGCATGACTCGGCAAGGCAGTCTATGGACATCATTCATTGGGGGAGAAAAACGGATGCGATAATGAGACAGAAACTATAGCTTTTTACCTAAAATGGTCGCTAAATGCGATAACATTCATGATAAACTGTCACTAAACGTTAAGCTTTAGACAGAAAAATACACATCCTTCAATAGTAAGACAAATATCTTACGAAACATAAACAGATTCGCAGTTTTTTCATCACAGATAAAGGAAACAGGGAACGCGTGCATTATCACAGATATAGGTATGATTACACAAGCATGCACGATTACACAAAGCCTAACTGATTGGCATGTTAAAAGAAGCATCTTAAAAGTCGATATTGACCACCGGTGCATTGATCTTGTTCTTTGGATAGAAATCTCTTGATTAAAAATGCCGCTAAACTTAAACAATGTTGTGCATAACAATAAAATTAGCTAGATTATATGTACATGCCCAATACCGACTCTTTTGCATCAAGGACAGAAGAGATACCAAAATTGTCTCCTCTGGCTCGGAAGCGGCAGAATCGGAATCAGTACACTGAAAATAAAAAGGCAAAAGAAAAGGCTAGACATTGTATTGATATAGGCCCCTAATACCTTATATTTAAAGAAAAATTATTAATTGCTAAAGCGACTTCTTTTTCAATAAGAAATGTCAGCCGGGATAAAGATTCTGCAAAGCATTCAACTCAAACAGAAATAATCAAAATCAGAAGTAAATCTCTCTTCCTTTGTTGCCAATATCCACCAATTGCAAGTTGAACCTAGGAGAAAAACGATCTAAGTCGCAAAACTTTTCCTCTGCCAATACAATCTACTTAAGACTTCTATGCTGACTGAACCAACATTAGCCTATGACCCCAGCCTAATGAATTTCTGCTATTTACCTAACACATACACTGACCATGAAAAATATGGTCAGCCACGAAGATCAACCACCATGATATCTTTTCATTTTGGCAGCAAGGATTTCCGACAATTTTGAACATTCAACCATTTCATTTTATCACCGCCATATGCATTCCAGCAAAAGCGATGGTAATCAAGCATGAAGTACATAGATTATCTTGAACACCATATCTTACCAGTTACCACAGCAGGCAACAGTGTGATCTAGATTGCAGATAATTGAAAAAGAAAAGGAAAAGCTTTGAGTTGAGAAGAGCCTCCTTTTTGTCATGTCATCAAAGTTGCAGCTGTCTCCAGTCTAATAAAGCAAACGCTAGTCCAGCACATTAAACAAACTTGACTTGCTGAAGATGTTCAGTAGCCTTGCTTTGTTTTAATTGAACATGAAAGGGATGCCTAATCCACCACATATCCATTACTTAACCACTAAACCAATTGCATGCTGTTTGAGCAAAAGTAAATTGATATAGAGGAATGATTAAATGGAGGATAAAGGCTGACTTTCTCTCCACCAACAATCGACTACTCTGTAGGGCTCAACAATTCGAAACTAACAGGCAAGCTACATGGTCCTTGGGACTACAGAGTCATAATTGTCTCTCTATAAATTTGACCTTCTGGCATCAATTACCTCCAGCCAATGGCCAAGCCAGAATCGTGCCTCAAGCCTAACAAAAAAAGAACTTTTTTTTTCCTTTCTTCAGTTTCTGTGTTTCACACAAAATGTCCTTGAAACCCAGTACAGGATAGAGAAGCTGCGAAAACCCTTCTGATGCTGACAACTTACATCTTTATGTATGGATCAAGTATCATTTTCCATCCAAAGGAATTTCTTCTTTTATCCCAACTTACATGACCAGAAACAAAAATTTTGCTAAATATTTACATTTCTTCAACAATCGTTTGCAAAAGAGGGAACTTTTTGTTGTTTGGTTCCACATTACCCATGGAGGTAGCAAGACCCGTTTTCTCTTCTTTGGCTTTACCCCACATCACAGAATAAAATCCAACAACAATTGCCACTGATCCTACCAAACTGCAAAGATGAAACATGTAACTCATGAAGCTGTCACAGTTACTAACACAAAATTAAATTCTAAAAGAAAGGGAGAGCTATCACTTATCAGTTGCAAGAACAGCAGCACTGTACACATAGGCATCACAAAGATTGATTAAAGCAAGTACAAGATTAGAAATACCTTCCAAGATAACAGTTATCTCCCAAAAATAGAACACCCGCAACAGCTGCAATGACAATCCCCAGCGGCTTGAACATTGATACAAAGACAGGTCCAGTTCTGTGCATGCACCATGTACTTACACCAACTTGGAAAGCAGAGCCAAAAACAGCCTACATCATAACCGCAAAGTTACCAACTAATTTTGCAAAAAGAAAACACAGGTAGAAAATGACGTCATGGCAATAAACAATTGTAAGTTATTTCGCTACAAACAGAGCCCCAGCACCAATGTCCTTGCAAAATCGCTCCACTACATGAAATGCAAACAAAAAAGGGTTACCTGGAGCAAAATTGCTCCACTACATGAAACAAAGACAGAACAAGTTACTACTTAACATTTGATATGATAAGGATAGGCTTCTATAGTATAAGTCAATCAAGCTCCAAATTTAGCACAGAAGAATATTTCAGCAGACAACCCTACTGAGTAAAGAACCGCCATCAACCGCATGTTGTCCTTTAAGCTCCAAGCACTTGACTTTCCTTCCACAAAGAAAGATATGGCGGCAGACTGGATGGCCACAAAGAAGCAGTAGAAGAAGACTATAATCAACTCCGCTGGATATTTTTTCAGCACTGATGCCTGGAAGCATTAAGAGCAAAAGGCTAACTATTTAGACTCAATATGGTTTGACTAAGCGTGACGTCAAGTGACTTTCCTCTGGGCCTTACCTGTACAATTAGCCACGATGAAGTCATCACACAATCAGCTACAAGAAGCAAACCTCCTAGAACCCAGTTTGATTCTGGTGTCAGAAGTTTATGATGCAAATTGAAAACTTCAGTTTGCAAGTTTGAAAGAGAGAATCTCGTCACCATAGCTGGCCCCTTGTACAAAGTGACGATAAATGCACCGGCAATGCATACTATGGTTCCAGCACACTTGGCCAAGCTACTTGAACTGCCCCAGTCTAGTCTCTCCAATCTGAAGCACCAACCACATAATTCTTAATCGGCAGGCGAGACAACATGAAATTTCCAGAGTCCTCAAATGTACCAAATCTTTCATGTACTACTAGGGGAAGTGTGCATAAAAGGTTATTCCAAGAAATCCAGTCCATCATTTTTTGCACTCTAGCAAGTAAAAAGTTCGATGTTACTTATTCCCGGTCAGAATACCTCTCAAGGACCGTTTAATTTTTCAAGCCAAAAGAGGTGGTGCAATCTTTAGATTGGATATCAAGTATGGAAGCTATAAATTAGTACGAATAACCAAGAGCAACAAGCCAAACAACTTCACAGAATGGTCAACCCTTTAGTTCGTGATTCGATGTTTTCAGTGCAAGCTACGTAGACGAGAGCTTACCTATGGAACTGGAAAAGGAGACAATCTACTTAGGAACTATACATTTAAATTAACTTTCCCAGCGTAATTTTCGTCAGTTTACCTATTAAGTGGCACCCCTAAATTCAGGAGCACATTACTGAAAAGTTTTTAAATAAGCTGATCTTTTGTATTACAGGCATGTTATACTCTCTAGCCTAACTTAGGCTTTAGGAATCCAGGATATAGGTTGAAAGCATAATTGTATTACGAACTTTATTTAGTTAGTTAGTAGCCAATTTTGCACTTCATTGGCAATTTCGAAACAAAACTACCATAGACAACATTTTACAATCATAAAATAAAGAAAGAACAAGGCAACAGAATGCTTCAAACGATAGCCGGGTCCCCAGTTAATGATCTCACAATGCACTCCTAGCAGTTAGCACACCTCTTTCATGGCAAGCGGTACTCCCCACTCCTTTTCCCATTCATCTCAGTTACAACTAAGAGCATACAATGATCAAGGCATTTGTGAAATAGGGAAAAGTTCTACTTGAAAATCCACTAGCTTACTACATGCGACAGACAAAGAACAGAACAATAAAGAAGTACTAAGCCAATCATAACTGCTGTAGTGACCTGAAAATGATGGCAAGTACGAAGGTGAAAGCCGGGATGAGGTTGAGCAAGGCCGAGGCAAGCGTAGGCGAGCTGTAATTGATCCCAGCGTACCCAAGTATCTGTGCAGAGCAACTGTGAACAAGAAAAAAGAACAGAAAAGGCAAAACCAGTATCAACAGGAATTCATTTAAGCAGTGGGAATTGACTGAAAGACAAACGAAGGCACGAAAAGATTTCTTTATTCGAAGCCAATTGAAGCTGTTCACTTCGAACATACCCAAGGAAGCCGAGCACGAAGAACTGAAAAATGAGGGATAGAGTCAACGGAGGACGTTCCGATCTGCACACAGTGGGGAAAAACCTCAAAAATCAACCAATAAAAACACCGGTACCTCAGGATTACCAGATAGACAGGCATGCAAAGAGAGAGAGAGAGAGAGGACCTGTGGAAGAGGAGGGAGGCAGGAAGCAAGAGGAGAGAAGCGAAGGCGTTGGAGTAGAAGACGAAGATGAGGTTGCTCATGCCATCAGACATGGCGGCTTTGCCCACGATCATGAGGCCGACCTGCGCGCACTCGGCCATCACCATCCCAACGACCGGCGCGGCGAGTCTCACCCCCATTGATCGTCGCTCCGCCGCAACTCCAACGGAGGAGATGGAACTGGAAGAGCGTGCGTCGAGCAGAGCAAGAAGCGTCCTCACTTTTGCCTTTGACTACCTGTTCTTGTCGACAGTGAGAGGAGAGAGAGAGAGAGTATCGAAGGAGAGAAAAAAACTTCTAAAACGTGGGCCATTCGAACACGTGGCAATTAATAAATGGAGCAATGGATATGGTTTTTCGTGATACCTAATATTTATTTGGTCAAGCGTCGTTTGGCTGAGAATATGATTGGTCCGAACGTACGGGCCGATTCTTAGCATTGAACGACGAGCACTTGTCAGTGAATCTCAGCCGTTGAATCACGTGAGATCCGCGTTATTCAAACAGCTAAATCCAGTGGGCTCATATGAACCTGGACCATTTTTTTGAATATTCGACACCAAATATGAGCAAAACCAAAATCTCATCTTTACCTATTCCCACTTTCTTTTTCTAAATTATTCATTATCTTAAACCTTTTTTATTTTCATGTATTGTTTCCTCATCTTATGCATTTACTTAACATTCATAAACTCAAGAAAAATACGATTACGAGGCTCTACACACATATATAAATCGACGACTTGAAATTAGCATATTCGAGTTTGCGTTGATCCTATTTTTGGAAAATAAAGCTTGTGGCTTGAGCTATATGAACAAAGCTCAACCCCCATGAGCTTTGTTCATAGCTCGCCATGACTGCAAGCACGAGCCATCTATAGAGGAGTGAACTCGTGACCATGGCGAGCTTAGTTCTAAGCTCCAGCTCGAGCTCCATGCGCAAATCGATGTCAAGCAAACCTTGATTTGCGCTATTATGGAGGTCAAGATCATTGTCGACCTTAGGTCGAAGTTTGACGATAGCTTACACGGTGACACCAAGAGAGAGAAAGGAGGAGTAGAAAAGAGGGAGAGATTTTAGAGTTTTATTTTGGATTAATACCACGAAAAATTTCAAACGATTACACTTGTGACAAATACACCCAAAATTAATTTTTTGATCATGAAAAATTCCAAACTAATATACATGTGACAAATTTACTCCAAACTAATTTTTTGACCACTAAAAATCTCAAACTGATACATCTATGATAAATTTACCTCAAATTGATACGCATGTTTGTCCTCTATTAGTCTCCGTTAAATTAAGTTAATACTACGAAAAAAAATCCCTTATTGGTATACTAGTAACAAACGAAGGGTAAAATCTCCAATTGGTACACTTCGTTAACTATCACGTGTCATCAAACTCATCAATTTGACGGAAAGTACGTGAAGGATAAATTTGTTACAGGTGTATTGATTTGGGGTAAATTTGTTATTAGATGTAAAAATTTGGGAATTTTCGTTGTCAAAAAAATTAATTTGAGGTAAATTTGTCGCACGTGTATCAATTTGAGGTTTTTCGTGATATGAACCCTTTTATTTTATTTTATTTTTCTTTAGAAAAGAGGTAAAGAAAGTGATTCTAATAATCTAGGAAAGAAAATGGCAGTTTAACAGAAAACGGAATAAGGATCGTGAGCGGTAGATACAAGTTAAAATCTCATAATGAAACTCAAATTGCGAAATGTAGATTTCTAAAAGCGAGTATGTACATTAACGAAAACGAGTTCTATGGCGATCGTGGGCAGAAAGATGTTTGGCTTCTAAAGTGAAGACGAATAGTGAATTTTAAAAAATAAAGTATTGGAGATAATAAAACGTGCGTTGAAGATGAGGAGACATGCTAATACATTGATTAAATAACATTGTGAGTTTGCATCTTGGAGATCGATCCTCTTCACAACTAATGCCGAGGGTATATTTTTATAACCTACCATAACCACTATTACAACAAGTAATTATCGCTAAGTGCAAGTTACCAGTGCACCTTTTCCCTAGGACGCTCAACCGCCGATCTACATTGGCGCCTCCCTTTCACATCCTTGATCAATGTGTTCTCCTTTTTGTGTCCAATTCTCCAAATTTCAAAATAGCTAATTACCTGTAAGCTATGTAGTCATGGTATTTGCCGAACATCCTTCGCTCCTCGTCGATATCAAGATCATGCAATTAGAGTTGACCATATCATATAGTTGTCGATGTTGGATTTCTTTTCAAATTCTTCATTTTTTTTTTTGCTGGTAATGCCCCTATACTGGCATTTCCACATCCCTTCCCCGTTGGAATCATCAATTCATTTCGAAAAGGCAAAAGGGAACGCCTCTAGTAATGTGAACGCACCTTTGTGATATTCCTTTTGATTTTTTTTCTTTTGGGCCAAGAATATCTACACGCTCAAAGACTTGCTTTGGAGCAAAGGAACCTTATGGCTGGAGGATGCCAAGCTCTCATCAACCCCACCGCCCTCGATTGTCTTCTCTTCCTCTTTAGACTTTCCCCACACAACCGCGTAGAATCCCATCACAATCACAATTGCTCCAATCAAGCTGCCAAAACCAAAGAAGGCAAGTGAAGGACCAATCAGACATTTTGTATGAATTAACAGAGAGCCTTTGACAAATCTCCAGAGTTGAGCATAGCCATTTAAAAGAAATTGAACTGAGGAGCAAGGCGATTTATGGTTTATATCTCAAGAACAACTGTTGCTATGCTTGAGATGAGCTCATGAATGAGCTTTTTCTCTTATGAACACATCTCTTTTAATCTCTTTTAATCAACTAGATTCTTGATTATAGAAAAAAGATGGGGTATAGGCATTTCAATGGAGAAGAAGAGAGTGTATTTGTACCTTCCAAGGTGTAACTTTTCCCCTAGAAATATGAACCCCAATCCAACAGCAAATACAATTCCCAAGGGCTTGAACATGGAAACATAGACAGGTCCGGTTCTCTTCAAGCACCATGTACACAACGTGATTCTAAAGGCACCAGCAACTAGAGCCTGCATTTACGATATTAATTTGACTGTTATCTTCAAACTCGAAGTCGGATCAAAATCTAGACTTTAGGAGTCGCAAAATCACTTGCTTACCGTGTACAAAATAGCGATCAAACCCACATCGAGTTTCAGAATCCAGGACTGCGGTTCTCTCACTGTAATGAAGGATAATAGCCCGGCAAGGATTGTCCCAAAGAACATTAGATAGAACATTATGTTCAACACCACGGGGTAGTCTTTTAGGATAAATGCCTGTGAGATTAAAGATTTTTTTCACTTGTCTATTCTTTTTTCGCTTCGTTTTAATGTCATTTGTATTCTCAAGAAACAAGTAGGGACATTGGTGTAGACCTGTACAATGTACCACAATGACAACAAGAAAGCTTCGGCTGTGAGGAGAAACCCGCCGAGGACCCAATTCGATTGTTGCGAGAGAAGGAAAAGAAGGCGACGAGGATGGACAAAAGAAGGCGGCAAAGGTGAGCGGATCATCACTGGACCCTTGTAGACAGTGATTACAAATGCACCAAGAATTGATGCAATGGTTCCCACAAGCTTAGCTTGGCCGCTTGTGCTTTTCCAATTCACTTTCTCCATCCTAATTTTTAATCCATGAACAAATTAACGAGTAAGATAAGTATACATCCTGTTTTTTTTGTCAAATGATGGTTCTTCAAGTGCACTGCAGCTAATGAGAAAGAAGAGAGGAAGAACCTTGAGACAATGGCGAGAAGGAAAGTGAAAGCTGGGATGAGGTTCATCATGGCCGTGCCCAGCACAGGGGAGCTGTAATCGATGCCGGCATACCCGCATATCTGTGACGCGAATCTGCAACATCCAAATTACTAAAAAATTCACCTTGTCTTTCGTATCAGACTCTCGGCAGTTGATCGAGACCTTTTGCTTCAAGAGAATTCCAAGAAAAGCAAATCCCAAGTCTGCAAATTCATGTGTAATGAGGAAACTTCACTCACTCACCCAACCAGAGCGAGCAAGAAGATCTTGCGAAGCACAGGGAAAGTGAGAGGAGGACACGAACCTGACCTGCCAAACAGAGCGAACAAACGAGTCATGGACTTAAACCCTTTTTCCCCCCTAAAACTGACATTAATGGAGTTAGCGAGTGGAGGGCAGAGCACAAACCTGCGAGAGATGATGAAGGGACAAGGAAGGAGGACGAGAGAGGAGAGGGCGTTGCAGTAAAAGGCCATGGTGTACTTGTTGAGCCCATCGGACATGGCCATTTTCGTCACCACCATGTTGCTCGCTTGAACCAGAACCACCATAATCATCCCCACAAACGGCAGAGAACCCCTCGCTCTCCCCTCCATCTCTCTCCTCTCTCTCTCCATCTCTCCTCCCAGATCGTGGGAACATAGCTGGAGGACATTGAGGCTTCCCTACGTTTTGCGGGACAGCCATTGATTCGATGCTTTTTTTTTTTTTTACTTTAATAATGATGGCGTATAAATATCTCTCCCCCAACTTTTAGCGTGCTGAGCTTTAATTTGCATGTGAAGCTGGACGGGTGGATTTTGTCGACAGTGAAAAGAACGAAAGGGAGCTTGATTCATGTGGTTTTTTTTTTTTAAGTTTCTAGTATATTAAATATGTATGATTGCTATTGCATAATGTTAATGCCGCTTTTCTTTTCCTTTCTCGGCAGTTGTCTCTAGTTCATTAGTGGCCCGCATCTACGAGAAGTGATAGTTTATAGGGGTGATCGGTTCTTGATCCGGTATCCAATTTCCAAAACCCGGGATCGACCGATTCGCTGCCCGCCTTTCGTCCGCCGCCATCGTCGCCGTCATTTGCCTCCACTGAATTCCACTGCTATCAAGGAAATAGAAATTTTATGATGTTATCAAACAAATTTCTGTTTCGATAATAGAAATTTTATGTCGTTATCAAACGTGTCTTTTTCTTAAAAACTCGCCCAAAAATAAAGTCAGAAATTAATTTTTGGAACAAAATAATTATCATTCGCGCCCTTAATGGCCTAGATATTATGAAATTGCAACCCTTGGATATTAGGGTGACCCGTGAAACTAACCCCTTACTAGAAAATGCATGGATCGAAAGTCATCCGAGAGCTAAGAAACAGATCCATACTAGGGCAATTAGGAACCACCTCTCATCATAGAGCAAAAAAAAAAGAGCATGTAAAATATATACTTTATCTTGAATTGTTGGCACTAAGACTAGTTTCAACTGTCCATGCACAGACTTATGTCTCGACTTCACATTTTTTGGCGTATTGTATCGATGAGCATGCTGATCGTCGTGTAAAGACTCGAGGAAATGTCATGATATAGCTTGGGGGTCGCATGAAGATGTATTTCGCTCTATCTATGATCTTATTTATCCAGATTCATTCAATTTTTTTGAATTTGAGTGAATATCAATGAAGCGAGTTACAAAAAGATAATGTGGATATATAGAATTTCGATATTCTATCTAGAATGGGTTGCCTAGGACTCGAACCCGGAACTAGTCGGATGGACTAGATAATTTGTTTGTTAAAATACTTAAAGAAAATCCCTCTACAAACCATGCTTGCATTTTTCATTGCACCCGGCTTTCCCTTCGTATACATAGAAAACTCGGTGTCTTCCCTAGAAAGGACTCTAAGAAAAATAGAATACTTGGTCAATCAACCCTAACTCAACTCTTGCTACATAAATATTTCATAAAAAAAAAAATGAATGATTTTTTTTTATCTCTTAATTATTTAGAGATAATTTACATTTCCATAATCTCAATGCCAATCATTCATAATTGACTAGATCATTGATAGAAGTAATATCCAAATACACGGGACGAAAAACTCGTACAACGGATTAGCAATCCGACACTTTCGTCCACTGAGCCATCTCTCTCCCAATTGAAAAATAATAATTACTATCTTACATTACAAAAAAAGTAAGGCTTGAAAAAAAAGATCCTTTCTTCATCTCTCTTTATTATTTTTTTTTGGAAAAAAGCCACCAAAAACTCTAAATTTTGCTCTCTGTAACACATTTACCCTAAACTTATACAGTGTGACAAATTTACTATAAACTTCATTTTTTGACATAAAAAATCTCAAACTTTTATTCGTGTAATACATTTATCCCAAAAATTTTCTAACCCAAGGGCATTTTTGCCTTTTACCTTTTTATTAAAAAGAATATTTAAAAAAAACAAAAAAAAAGTGGAGGATCAAGGGGCAAGGGTGCAAGGGCGACAAGCTCTTACCGCCGCTAGCCCCGTCGCCGGAGAGGGTCGATGGGTCGCCGGGGCCTCGGTAAGAGCCCAACGACCCTCACCCAAGGTCGCCAGCCCTCGCCGAGGCCTCGGTGACCCCCGCCGACCCTCTCCGGCGATAGGGTTGGCGGCGGCAAGAGCTTGTCACTTAGGCCCCGATTTTTTTTTTTTTTTTTAAATATTTTTAAATGTTTTGAATATTCTATTTAATAAAAAAGTGAAAAAAATTGAGGGTAAATGTATCTTTTTACTTCAAGTGAGGTAAATGTGTCACACAATTATAATTTTGGGATTTTTTTTATGTCAAATAAAAATTTTAGTGTAAATGTGTCATAGAGGTTAAATTCGGAGTTTTTGGTGACACAAAAAGAATTTGGATAAATGTGTCACACAAGGTAAAATTTAGAGTTTTTGGTGATTTTTTCCCTTTTTTTTTTACTATATACAACTTTAATATATACTGCTTTTATAAGCAATCCCACTTCGATAAAGAAAAGGTTCTGAAGAGATGTTTCGAATAGTTGTATGTAAAACTAACTATAAGATGCTTTTTCCCACGATGATGCATAGTGCATAAGCACTATAAAATGTCCAAAGTACTTAGCTTGAAAGTGCGCGACCGCCACCGACCTGGCAATGCACGGACGGGGCGACCCGCCCATCACGAGCGGCTTTACCGGGCCCACGGACCTAAGTGGGTCGGGGAAGCTGAGAATGGAAGCCCACGGATTGCAAAGCCCATGAGGCCCAATGGTCCACCTGCCCTCTTTGCCAACATCTTAACGTGCGCACCCCATACATCGTCGTCACCATCACATACACGCGCACGCTCCTTCGCATTCCCAATTTCCCTCTCTCTCTCTCTGCAGTTTCGCCCGCTTTCTCTCTGCATTTTCCCTCTCCCCAGAGCGACGCTACGAGTTCGCCATGGGCGAGGTGAGTCGGCTCCCTCGAGTCTCGCTTCTTCCTCTTCAGCTTGCTCCTCCGTGCTCGTGTCTTCCTCTGTTCCGACGGTCACGTCTCGTTCAGGAATGCGTATGACGAGGTTGCTTTTGCTTGCGCAGAAGAATGAAGGACGCGACGGGACGAAAAGAGGAGGAGGAGGTAAGGCCAACGAGCAGAAGAACGCGCATGTGGTGGTCGTCTTGAAGATGGACCTGCATTGTGGAGGTTGCGAAGCCAAAATCCACAAATTCCTCAAGAAATTCCCAGGTCTGGTTTGTACACAGTGCATACGGCTTTTTCCCTCCTCTTTTTTTTTTTTTTATAATTTCCTTTCCCGGTTGAGCTTGGGGTTGAGAATGTGTTCCTGGGTGATCGGCTCTGTTTTTTTTTTTTTTTAATGTTCCTCTTTCCCTTCCTCCGGGCAACCCGATTATCTCTGCATTTTCTCTCGTCATTCGTTGAAAAACCTTCGGATGTTCTCGACCTCTGATCGCTCCCTGCCATTGCTTCGTTTCCGATGGAGCCACGGACGGAATATCGATATACATCAGTGAGCTAATGCGCTCTCTGCTTTCTCAATCTGCTCCGGTTTCTCTCGGGCTGTCATTATCTGCTCGGAGTTTCGGTTTTGTCTGTAATGCTGAATCGAGGACTGGTTGTTTTTGCTTTGCTTTGTGAGGGAAGGCGCGGAGAAGACGAAGGTGGAGGGAGGGGCGATGAAGGTGACGGTGGAAGGGAAAGTGGATCCGGCCAAGCTCCGCGACAAGTTGCAGGAGAAAACGAAGAAGAAAGTGGAGCTGGTCTCTCCACTGCCCAAGAAAGAGAAAGACCAGGCCAACAACGAGAAGAAGGAGAAACCCAAAGAGGTAAATCGCCCTCTTCCTTTCTTTTTTTTCTTTTTCCGATTTTTTCTGGGGATTCCGCGTATCGCGAGCAATTTCAACGCTTTTCCAATTTCCATTGATAAGCTTGTTTGCTTGCTGCGTTTGTTTGATTCCTTTTTTCGGTTTCAATCGAATGTACATTGTCCATGAATGTGAACACGTCCCGGTGCACAATTCTTCGGTGCAGCCTCCGGTGACGACGGTGGTTCTGAAGTTCAGTTGCCTCCACTGCGAAGGATGCGTCCAGAAGATTCACAGGATAATCACAAGAACAAAAGGTTATCCATTCTTTAATTCGTTCGATTATAACCCAATGATGGTACTTGAGTTAAAAGCATTCGGAACTGCGACCGTGCAGGAGTTCTCGACGTGGTCTTCGACAGGGACAAGGACACCGCCGCGGTGAGGGGGGCCATGGACGCCAAGGCGCTGGCCGAGAACTTGAGGGAGCAGATGAAGAGGGCGGTGGAGATCGTCCCGCCGAAGAAAGAGAAAGGGGGCGGCGAGGCCAAGGACAAGGAAGCCGGCGGGAAGAACAAGAATGCCTGTGGCTGCTGCAATAAGGGGGCGGAGATCGTTGCCGGTGGCGGCGGCTGCGGGAAAGCGGAAGGCCAGTGGATGCATCAGTATCAGGGGGCATGCGGGTATGGGGACGGGTACGTGTGTGGGGAGCCAATGCACTTGCGTGCGCCGCAATTGTTCAGCGATGAGAACCCAAATGCTTGCGCCGTCATGTGAGATAGACGAGGCGGAGCAAAAGATTGAGTGTAAATAAGAAGAGAGAGGATACAGTAAAAACAGAGTGAAGCATTGATGAGTTGGAGCTTGAGGGGACTGATCAATGTGTAGTTTGGTCAAGTTTACGAAATTGTTACCCACTTTCTTGTTTTCTTTTAGTGGCTTTGAGACGCGTTATACCGTTCAGTTGATTTGTTGGCTGGTTTTTGCCTTCTTTCTCTTGCTTGTTCCCCTTCCTTCTTTGCCCATTTTATCGTCGGGGCTGAGAGAAATCGCATCGGTAGGCGCTAATGTCAATTAGCCAAAATTGGGAGGGATACCTACTGATAAAAAATTGTAAATAGATATCGAGTTTAGTACCACAGGAATCATTCCATAGCGGGATTTTGCAGGGGGAGCAGAGCGGCTCTACTTTTGGAGGGACGGGTGGCGCAGGTAGGAGCTGTAGAAACCTGCAGAAATCTGTGGGGGATGCAAAGAAAACTAATGGAATAGTAGCTCCCCTTTTGAATGGGGGCTGCTCTGGCATGTGTCGCTCCCTCCCTCCCTCCTCTGACACGTACGTGCTTCTTCTTTTTTCTCATTTTAATTTGTAATGAATAAGAAGGAAAAGAATCCACGTTGGTTGAAGTAATTGCAGGATGTGGCAACCTTAAAAAAACAGAATCGATTTTATTTTCCGATGAAAATTCGCATACTAAGGAGGCCACAAAGGATAATGGCCTAGTAAGTAGTAACTACTGTGTGCCACGACTACTGAGAGACCATGCATCCCCTGTCTAATTTTTCTTTTCTTATTGTTTACATATACATATTTATACATAAGTTTTAAAATTGGCCTCCTCTACTCAACTTTGGAGGGACGTAGGAGTCGTTTATTAATGGATGGTGGGGGGTGAGTTCCAGAAGAAAGCACCAGTCCTTCCCTGTCCTTTACTAAGCCATAAAGCCTCCCAAGTACCTACCTTTTCTTTTTCTTTTTTATTTATTTTTTGGTCCCAATGATAAAACAAAACCAGAAACCTCCAATTAAGGGGACTCGCCATGTCGAAACTTATGCTTTTTCCTTTTTCTTTTTTTTTTTATCGCTAAAAAAGACTCTCGCAAAGAGCCCCCACGGCTAATTTGATACCATCGGCTCTGTTTTGCGCCCCCAATTCCCTGTAGCTAGCGCTCCAGGCGACTCGTTTGCTGCTCCATCGGTTTCATGCAATTAGTGGGGGGCAAGTAGTACCAGCTGCATCAATTGATCTCTAATTGCAACCGCTACAACCTTTGATTTGAATCGGTTAGTCCCAAGTTCTACTCGCGATGGCATTCGATTCGATTCCCCAAGGTTCAAGCAATAGAAATTAAAGCCGAAAATCACCAGAATCAAAACCTTTCTTGACACGGTGTTTATGCATTGTACCATCCCTAAGACTATTGTCGCATGGCGTCTTAGAAAGGAAGGAAAGAAACCCAAAAAACTTTTGCAAAGAACAGCAAGTGTAAAATCACAATAATAATCAAAAGACGTCACGAGGTGTCAACCCAATCAAATTATGGCTACTCCTAATCTTTATAATGTCTTTTAATGGGAGTTGTTCTGGTGGGGGTAAGGTAAGGTTATACCTTTTGGTTTTCGAATGATGCATATAGAAAGAGAAACGATGAATTCCTGATACAGACTCCAGTTTCAGGTGACCAAAGAAGAGGTTCCTTTTGCATCCCTTCCTTCAAGAGGTGGAAATTTCCATACGGAAAAGGAAAAAGAGACCGTTTTCCTACGCATAGAAATGACATTTCTCTTTTCCCATTAGACTACCAGAAGAGGAAAAATATAAACACCCCATGAATAAGGTCATCCAGATATATGTAATTATCACCATTATAATAAGTATAGTTGGAGCTTGTTAAAGAACTTCAGTTGAACACATCTCTTCGTTAACCCGAACTCAATCCCCATGAAAAAATTGTAAAAAAAGTTCTAAACATATTACTCTTTTGCCAATTCAGTACTAAACCTTTTAAATCTGTCAATTCAGTTCTAAACCTTTTACATTTGTGCCAATTTAGTTCTCTTTGGCGCACCGGTCGACCAAAATAATAATATTTTAATATTTTTCGATTTTTTTAATTAATATTTTTTTTTCTTCCTTCTTCCTTCTTCCTCATTGGCTTCCTCCTTGCTATTGCTAGTTTTGGCCAGCAAGGGTTGCCGGAGCTCACTTCGCCCAGATCTGGGTGACGCCACGGGGGCTACGGGCGAGGCTGTGCGAGGGCAACCCCTCGCCTGGGCTGGCGAGGGCTTCGCGGCCCACTGGAAGAAGATGAGCGAGGAGCACCCATTTGTGAGCTTTGATGAAGGCAACAAATGGTGGGCTTGGTCGAGCATGATTCGAGCTGGAGACTGCGAAAGTTGGAATTTTGAAGAGCGAAGATGGACGATTTAGAGGATGAGAATGAAGAGAGACGGTGGTGGGTTTGAACAGGTGAGGGGAGAATGCTGCGGAGGTTAGGGAGACAAGAGTCTTCATCCTCAACATGGATGACATAGAGAAAGAGAGAGAGAGAGAGAGAGAGAGAGAGAGAGAGAGAGAGAGGGTCACCCTCGCTGGC
>BCNH02000002.1:15695069-15780511 GCA_001662345.2 Metrosideros polymorpha var. glaberrima | reverse complement strand
AATACAAAAGGTTTAAGACTAAATTAGCAAAAGTACAATATATTTATGACTTTTTAAACAATTTTTCCCGATCCTCATGTTCCCAATTATCTGCTTTCGATCTTTCAATTTCAGTACAGGCATGTTCTTAGCAATCATGCCGGCACAAGAGCCGAGCCCCGCCCTACCGTCGCACCCATGTGTTCAGGTGGAGCTATTTGCTGAGCCCTTTATGAACCTTTTCCTTTGTCTGCGCTGTCATTCATCTCAATGTCTTCCTGATTTTTGGCTTCATTAATTAAGAGAACTGAGCAAACAATCGAAGAGCAGTTAAGACGGGGGTTCAAAGAACTAGAGAGCCCCGTTTGCAACAGCCACGCTAGCTCTTTCTTTGACCGCTCTCAGTAAAGGAAACTTGCCATCAACAACACCAGACAACAAGAACAGCAACGCTGAGATGACAGGACTTCAAGACTAATTTTAGCAAGATCTACAGTTTCTGCTTGTTGGGTCACTGGGGAGAGGTTAGGTGTTCACAGAGACTTGTAGCATCCATTAGAAGACGAGCCATTTAAAGCTTCTGCATTTACTGCTGCGAATTGCTATTCATAATATCCCAGTAATGACAAAGGGGAGGGGAAGAAGATAGGAAAGGGTGCTGAAACAAGCATTTGTATCGTACCTGAATTTCAAGCACTCTTCTTTTCTCTTGTGAAATAAATGGAGCTAGTAATTGCAGAAATGGAGTAGAAGACAAAAGACCGGGAGTCTAGGGGTATCATGTTAGAGTATCATGTTAACCAACTTATCCAACTTTGGGAGAAATTGAACAGGATATGTTATTGTTACTCGCTATGGGGATACAAGCATTCGCCTTGGCACCACCCTGGTTTTGTGCAGCAGTTGGTTCGGTTTGGCTTTTCCTGATTCATCCGTGAGTAATCAGAGACATTAGATGGCTCGATTGGGCTAACGAATTTCGAGTTCGACAGGCTAGTGTTTAAAGCCAAAAGGTTATGGCTTGCAAGGCTCAAGGCAACCACGGAAAGGTAGGAGGACTAAAACTGACATTGCTTACTGTCAATAGACATGTTATCAATGAGATATTAACAAATCAGTACATTGTTACACGGCTGTATTTGACTTTGGAAGCGTTTTTACTATCCTAGAGCCAAGGTATCGAGCTAGCTTTTACCTCAACAAAAGTTCTTAATATCACCAGCCTGGTAGATTCCTACCGGTGAACATTAGCCACCTGAAAATCGTCTCCTTTTACAGCCTAAACCTTATGAACATAATTCACAGCCTCCAACTCATCCTCAAAGTAAGTAGCAAACTCTCACAGCCAATGTTAGAGAAGAATCAATTGTCATAAGCAGGACTTTCTTGTAAGATTGAGGTATGGGCACAGGATTTCACATTGCTGGTTTCTCTAAGAACGAATGATGGTGGTCCGCAGCATCCGTGAGTGAGATGCGGATGCATCTTTATCTCATAAATGAAGATGAAAGCAGCAACAGAAAAAAACTACAATTTGTTTCCCCATTTAAAACAGGACATATGTACAGAAACTATGTATTTCCCAATTATAAGACTACAAAGCCGTAGTTGCCATTCATTTGTACTCAAATGGGCCACTAATGTACTCAGTCCTTGTTGAGAGTAACATGTCTAGGCATTGTTTGCATCTTAACATTCCCAGCCTTGGCTTGAATCAGCAGCCCACTGCGGGGAATTGCGGAAAAAGATGCCTTGAACTTGGATATTCAGAATTGAGTGCACCTTTTCTGCACATCTTGTGCATGATCGTGCTTCTATGTGACCGCATTTGGCAAGATGCTGAATTTCCACGCAGATCAGAGACAACTACGAAGTTGTTCAATATCTTGGTCAAGTATGATCCTCATTTTCGTCAAGTATGAGTTTGACTCCATTGTTTTTTAGTGCATTGACGACGGCCCAGATCTTTGTTCTGTTCTTAAAGCCTTTCTTCTCTATCTCCTTGTTTATGTCCACGTGAATGCCCCTACCCAATCCATGCTCGAGACCCTCCACCTTAAGTCGCATTGCCAACACGTCTCCAATGACACCTGCAGCCTTGGCATTGCAAGATCTGCAACACTCCAGAGAGTTCTTAATGGAGTGTTCAACTGTTGATGCTGTCGCCACAATCCTCCCATCATTCCTGTCCACGACATTGGCCGTGACGTACTTTAATGATATGAACAACCTCAACACATACCTCTTTAGAACTGTCATTTGTCTTCAGGTGATCCTGCAAATATCTAATGACAAAGACCATTTGAAAAAAACGAAAATCAACATTCAGCAGTTATCATCCGGTAGGGAACTTGCAGAAGGACAAAAACTTGACCCTTCAAGCTGAAACTTCCAGTGCCTTGCCATTTGTAAGCTGCTATAATTGTATAACCAGCTCGGTAACGGGAGACATTTTCACAATATCATCTCATTCTAGCATCTGTACCTCCTAAGTTCTAAGATAATTAGGATGAAATTCACTTCTGTCCAAGCCCTTGCTGTTTTTTCCTTTGAAGGGAAGCTTAAACTTGTCCTTCATGCTACTAAAAAATAACGTGCCTCATCAGATGATTTTCATAATTATATAAAGTGAAGAGTTAGACTATTGAACCTCACATCTTCCCTGAAGTTATGAGTCTTGTTTCTGTAAGACAGACTTCTTTGGTTTGATGTTAAGAGGTGTAACTATGTGTCCATCAATTAACTAAGGCCTTTGAGAGTTCTCATATAGTCACAACCTCTCTGTTTATATTTGACGAATGTGACTATAATTGACTCCCTGTTATGATTTTCTAACAAGTAGGAAGGACTTTATATTAGTCACATACGGTCATCATATTTAGAGTCCCAACGAGCATCGTAATAGATGGATTTATTATAGAGAAAATAATCCAGAGCATCAAGCTGATATAATACTCTTAACAGAAACAGGAGGTGCATTATTGAGAAACTTGGACAAAGCATAGACGAATAGAGATGCACTAAGGTTAAATTGAACTAAGCAGAGCACAAACCCGACAATCATGTGCTATTACGCACGTAGCTGATTGAATTAAATCAGACTAATCCACACCCATCAACAAGAACACCATGGCGGTGTCAGCTCTGGTCTCTCCAGTTTCCATTACTCTCACATTCTATTCTCTTTTTCTCGTTCCTCCATACATGACCCTCCATAACCCACCAGTCATACCGGGTGGAGCGCACCCGATGCATCCTCAGCACTTCGATTTCGCGGGTGCCATGGGACCCGAATGATCTAAGCCTAGGGAGTGCATTTGTGCACTCTGCACGACGCTATGTTTTCTCTGTAACGGGCAGCTGATCGCCTAATTTAACTGATACACTAACTTCTCCAATGCTTTAGAGTAGCACAACGCAGGAAGCTTATGAAATTAAGCAAACCCAGTAAACTTGTGTTGTCGTTGTAGGGGTACTTCCAGCTAATAAACAACAATGTTGTGACCAAAGAATCTGCTTAAGTCCTGAATTTCTCCTTACGGGTTGCGATACATATGTTTACTCCATTATAGCACTCCAATAAGAAGAAGAATCGAGTCGTGGAATAGGCCAATCCAATGTAATCCAAAACTAAAGATTAACCAGGAACTCCGAGTGAAGTCCAAAACTTAACAATGCAGAAAGCAAAAGAAGACAAGAGACAGAGTGAATTTGGGGAGGAAGACTTACGGAGAAACGAAAGAGAGCGATTGCCAGCAGGAGGGAAGCAAAGACTAGCCTCAAATGGAGCACAAGAAGCTTCATATGGAGAGACAGAGTATTGGGCCTTGAAGACAGATGGTCGAGTCTGATATAATTATGGGCTTTGCCTGCATAGATCTTGCCTAATTCGAGTGCTACCCCAGAGATTTTAAATTTCGGCCCGTTCTATATCAAAGTACGTATTGCAATTGAATAAAGGGAAAAAGTCACACACACACAAAAAAAAAAAAAATTCTAAACTATGCCCACTATGATGCATTTATCTTGAACTTTTTTTTTTGACATAAAAAACCCCAAACTGTGCCTATTGTGACACATTTACCCTAAACTTTTTTTGTGACATAAAAAATCCCAAACTTTTACCTAAGTGAAATATTTACTCTCCGTCAAGATTTCGTTTGATGATTTTTCAATCAAAACAACATCGTTTTTATTTCCCTTAAGTCACATGGGCGCTATGTCAACACTTTTTGCTTTCTGACGTCCATGTAGGCATGTTTAACGATTTTCATTAACATAATTTTGATAGAGGGTAAATGTATCGCAGAGATACAAGTTTGGGATTTTTGGTATCACAAAAAAAGATTTTAGAATAAATGCCTCACAGTGGACATAATTTAGGATTTTTTTGTGGCTTTTGCCTTGAAATAAAATATGACAATTCTGAAATTGAAATGCTCGATTTTCAATGGGTGATGCGTTGTGTAACCGATACAAAAGCTGCGTTGCTTTTCTTTTCGATCAAGAGCCCTCCAACAAGAATCGCTCGGGTCAAACACCTACGAATATCCCAAGTTAAGAAACTGCACTCTTTACATAAATACGACATAGACAGAGACATCCTCATTTTTCTGTTACCACTTCAGAAAACGAGGAATGACTAGAGTTCCCACCATACAATGCAGTTCTTGCGACATACATTCCATTAGCGTATTGTACACCGTATGTATTCTCACATGCCCGTTTGGATAATGTTAATACACAGAGGGTGTCTCAGGATCAGTTCATACTGTGGTGTGTAGTGCAGGGAATGAAAACATGTTTTGCATCTCCTTCGTGCAATAGACGTAGTAATGTGGGCTGTTAATCTTTTATGCATCGATTGCATACTGCTGGTCCAGAATGGAGCTAATTTTCTTTTCTTTTATAGGGAGAATTGCGCCAGAAGTCATGTATGTTCAATCTAATACGCAATCAAGTCCTAAACATTTCGTTTTATGAAATAAAAATCTCCAAAATTTTCGAACTAGGTGCAATCAAATACTTCCATTCTCATATGAATTTTGGGGACGTGGTTTGTCGGAATTTGACGTAGTGTTTATGAATATTTTCCAGCGTATGTGGCACTGATGTTGCCCCACGTTAGAAAAGGTCAACTCTTCAGAAGGAAAAAAAAAGGTGAAAAGTTTAGAGGAAAAATAAAATAAAAAGGACAAAATAAAGAAAAAAACAATCAAAGAAACCAAGTGTGAGAGAAAGAGAAACTCAGAGGGAGCATTGTGAGAAGTTTGAGGGCACCCCACATGATTACACCAACTTGATAAGTTTCAAGACTTAATTACACTTTTTAAAAATTTTAGAACTTAATTATACTTTCACGACAAGTTTTATGACTTAATTATATTTTTTAAAACTTTCAGGACTCAATTATACTTTCGTGACAATTTTTAGGATTTTTAGTACACTTATCCCAAAAAATAAAATAAAAAAGAAGAGAAACCTATTCTTTATATATCTTTAAAAAAAAGCACGGTATTACATTTCTTGTCAGTTCTTAGCAAAATAGAAAGAAAAGAAAAGGACATCATAGCAGGTGATTGTGGGATGGAATTGGGATCGCCGAGTATCGGCAAGAAGAAGATGGGGACAAACAACGTACGAGTCCAACATCTTTTCTTATTATTCATCAATATTTTACCCACGTGAGAAATTGATTCAAGCTCTATCTTCTTGTTGTATGTGGTGAACATATATATAACTCAAAAATACAAGCATGAAGACTCGTTTGCTTGAAAGCACATGAAACGCCATGCAAACTTCATGAATCGGTGACACTCGGGCATTTGGCTTGTACATGTGGCCCAAACCTAGAGCAGCATACACGTAATTGGTGAAATTCGAACGAGTGGCCTCAAGTACCTGAATTGAATACCTCTCGAAGCCCCCAAACGATTGTGCCAAACCTAAGGTATCTACATCATTGCCATCACTGTTCATAACAAATAAAATTTTCCCTCTCTTCCACATATTGAAGTGAAACTCGATTTCAGTAGTTAATTATTTTTCACTAGCTAGCAAATGGTTTTGTCGAACCACACACCAATGTCTTTTTTCGAATTCTCTCCTCCCAAGTATAAAGAAAATTAAAGTAATGGATAATTTCCTTAAATTTCATGAAGTTTTCTCCACTTGCAATTTAGTTCGCCAGCTTCTCATCATGTAACAAAAGTCGCTTACTAGAGTTGGCCATCAAAAGTATGTTTACACGTGCAAATACTCTCTACAAAATTTTCCTTTGAGGAAATTTTTTTTTAATACATAGCCCTTGTACTCTTTCTTGTACACGACCCGTATGTATACCCAAAAATTATATTTAACTGGGTGAATCAATGATGATAGATATGAACTGTGTATAAAAAAAAGAGCGTACGCGCTATGTACCGTAGAAAAATCATCTTCTACAAAACCCTCAGGCAGATGGATCACCGCAAGGGGTATTTCAAAACCTAATATCTGATAAGTGTGGAAAAGAAATCATCCAAACAAAATAAAAGTTCCTTGAATTCAATAAAGCAAATCAAATCGAACCAAGGTCGTCTTGCATTCAGCTCATCAGTAATTAAATCAAGCCTATCAAGGGTCAAGGTCTACTTCATCTTGGATTGGACAATTTATCTTCAACTTAGGTTATAGATCCTAGCTGAAGCAACTTGTAAGTGAAAGCATCTCATCGAGTACATCAAAAAGACTTCGAACTCCATGCGAGTAACTCTTGAACACAAAACTTTATCATACTAAGGCCATAGTGTCGGTAAGTAGATGAAGGATTTGCTCTCCTACTGGTCCACAAACAAATTCAGTAGGTCCATCGCCGGCTCCATCCGAACCGAAAAGACCTAACGAGGTGGTTTTCTTGTACCTATAAGTTTGTCGGACCTACCTGTCGCCCGTGCTAAAAAAAACCAAGCCTCAACTGTCTTCTTTTCGAAGCGTTAGTTATAAGAATAGATTTCGCCTTGATTTTTTACTCAAACAGTGTATTATCACAAAGCAAAGTCCTTTATTTTTAGACAAATGGACATTTTCCTACTTACCCTTTAGCGTTCTACTGTATCATCTTTGAAGCATCCTATATTTGGATGTTCTGCCTCCACACTATCGAGATCGCAACTATCGTTAACCCTAGATTAAGATAATCCAAACCTTCCTTTTGTTGCTAATCATGAGGCGTATGATAATTTTTCAAGCATCCCATATTGGATGCGACAGTCATTAGGTTCCATATACACTGAATAATCATTGAGGCACGTGTGTTTGTTTTCGTGAGGCCAAGTTGACGGCCGTGAAATCATCGAAAGATTTTGAAGTTATATCATCGGAGTTTTCCTCTCATTTATATTTTCACTTGAGACAACCCTAATGGGACGTGTGATCGAGCAACTCAATCAGTTTTGAACAAAAGTGGCTAGCATTGATAGGCTTGACTTCGCTGGCTTTTACAGGCAGAGAGAGGCAGTTACATGAACTTCAAAAACATCATTGAACATAGACAAAGGAGGTTTTTGCGAGAGTGACCATGATATTCCATAAATGTCTCAAGCTTTTGGACATTGCACCAAGCATATTAGTCATGGCATGAACCTCCAATGAAATTTGAAGTAAGTAAGTACGTTATTCATCACATGGACATCCGATGACTAAGTGCACTATATGGCCTCCAAAGGGCTCAATCGCAAGTGAATACATGGGGACTAGAGGAAGAGTCACCATCATCAAATATGTTGGCACCACTGATCTATAAGAAGACAAGGCAAAAGCCTAACCTATCTCGTGCTTTTGGATACGATAAGTTCTAAGAGAGATATAACGATAGTACTGACCAATTTGATCCACGCGGACCCGCACAAGAATTCATCTCGGTCGTCGTTAGTATCTCCCCTAGTCGATTCCTCCTCTTGCCACGCTAAATTATTGACTTAAGGGTCATCTCTCTAGACTCTAGCTAGCCAAAATCCTCTCAAGCTCACTAGGCTCGCAAGGGATGGCAAGTGCACCTTCATGGTCAAACCCATATTCTTCGGCTGCCTGCTCCAAGAGCCTAAGGAATGTTGGGTGCGCTAGATAGCTCAAGGGGATCACGAACCTCTTGGGTTGGTCTCCTTTCAAAGCCACCACCGCGAAGTGACCTTCCTTCACGTCGTCGGGCACAACGTCGCCGTTGTTCTCGCGCTCATTCGCATCTTCACAATAGTCATCCTCTCGGTGATAATAAGACGACCATGGAGATGGCGATCTCCAGCCGAGCGATAGGCTCTTTTGTAGCTTCTCAACCACAATCTTGAGCTTCACAATGCCACTCTTCTTGCTACCACTCGTTCTACTAAGCTTAGCCATTTGGGATTCCTTTTTCTCTTTTCCTTCTTTTTTTCTTGGAGGGGGGTGGGAGAAGAAGAATCGAAAACTCTTAGTAGTGTTGTCTTATGAGTAAATTTTGGTTTGCGCTTTGTTGTGGAACGTCGTCCGCTAGAGGGCTATATATATATATAGGGATCAGAGGCACATGAGAGAGAGAGAGAGAGAGAGAGAGAGAGAGAGAGATGGACGGTTGTAATACGAACATCATAACAAGTAGGGTTAAGACTTCAGAGGAAAGAGAGAGAGAGGAAACGACACAAGGTGAGAGAGACTGACTGGAGAAATAAATACTGGGGAGACCAACGCATGTGAGTAAAATACACTTTAGCTTTCAACTTACCATGAAACGTCCCTTTTCGCTTGTCACGTCTGCCTTCTGAATTATTGACTCCTCTCTCTCTCTCTCTCTCTCTCTCTCTCTCTTTTCGAGCTTAAACATTGATCTCGATGACCTTTTGCATTTGGTTCTTATAGATTAGCATTTGTCTAAAGTGAAACGAGATCGAAGTACAAAGTAAAAGGTAGAAAAGAAATAAACACGCATGTTTACTTGAATTTGGAAGGCCTCACATAGTCACATCTACGGCAGTTTTATCGTCGGCACACGGATGTTGATAGTAGAGAGTGAAAATGGAGTCCTTCTACAAACGAGGATAGTTATAACAATCCAAAGTTATTTGCCCTATCACCTTTTGTTTGGCAATGAGTAGATTGGCAATGAGTAGACGAACGAGGAGAGACACCGGATAAAAGAACGTGTTATGTATGCATATATCCGCGTTCATATTTTCTTAGGACTCATACCGGTCTCGAACTATTACAGCAAGTACGTCCTCCAAAATAGGTTTTGGAAAAACACGGGAAAGTCAGTACCACACGTGACGACGGTGATAAAAGTTCGTGAATCTTCCGTGCATATTCAATTTAAGCAAACGAGAGAAACACGAGGAACAAGATTTAGGTCAAAAAACACACATGCATTGTATATGAACAAATCGTTTCATGTGCGCCGTAGTCTGACACACATTTAGATGCGAGCTCTGTAAAATTACTGTTGGAAGTAAGATCAACGCTGATATGTTTCACGCACAAGAAGCTGCGTCTCGGCATTGTTCAATTAGTATAGTCTTTTCGATTGCATAGTGGCAGGGATTTGATTTCGTGCGCATGGAGAGGACGAAGAAGTTTCCAGGGACGCGAATGAAGAGAACAATCTCTGATAAACTTGTGTGGCTCGCATGCACATGGTCCTGCTCTGTACGAATGACTTTTGGCATCAAGTTTCAGAGAGAGAGAGAGAGAGAGAGAGAGAGAGAGGGAGAAGGACAGACATTATTGTTATGGGAGATAAAAGAGGAAGCTTGCATTTGCATGTCTGAATGTAAGCGTGCGTGGATGCTTGTTCCGACTGTTGGACAGCAAGACTACAGCTCAGTAGAGATTTCCTTCATGATTATCTGTTGCTACTAATTAATCCTAATTGATTTTGATTGTCATTGATAGGAAACTAGAATATTGTATATTGAGAAATCTTTTTCTTCCCTCAATTAGTTGAACATTACGTATTATAAATAGGGCTGTAATTATACAATGTTGATATGTGAAAGCAATACACAAATCCAATTCTCTGCAGCTATTCTCGGCTGTTTGCACTTGCTTTCCATCATTTTATATTCTTTCATGGTATCAGAGCTATCAATTGCGAAAGCATCATAGCCATGAGTTCCAATCTAAGTTCCTCAACAGAATCGAGTCTTACGACTCCCGCTGCTGTTAGCATCTCAATGCCGTCCAGTTCAACAATCTTATCTCTCACCAACCCCGTCATTCCATCATCTGGAAATCTCATGGGGTCATCCGGTTGTCCAAATCTTGGGGTGAAATTCACCGGGGACAACTACGTGGTGTGGAAAGCTCGAATCCTTCCCTCCCTTCGAGCAAATAAACTAATTTCGATTGTCGATGGAACTCTACCATGTCCTCCACAACAGATTACTCAAACCAATACAGATGGTTCTTCCAATAGTGTGCCCAATCTCGAATACGATAATTGGTATACACGAGACCAGATTGCTCTCGGGTGGATCTTAAGCACGACAGCCGATTCAATTGTGGGTCAGTTATCTAATCTGAGCACCTCTCATGCCGTGTGGAATTTCTTCTTTGCATCTTTCATTGCCCAAAACAGTGCGCGAGCTACCCAATTGCGACTGCAACTTCAGACGATGTGGAAAGGTAATCAAACCGTGACTGAATTTCTTCAACAGGCTACCTTTATATCTGATTAATTGGCCTCGATTGGTGAGATCATCTCGCCACAAGAGTACTGAACGCATATTTTCCGAAGCCTAGGAGCTGAGTTTCAAAGCTTGGCTGTTGCAATTTTGGTTCACACTCAACATCAACAAATGACTAGGGAGTCTTTTCATGGCCTTCTCCTGGCTCATGAAGCACTGTTTGAGCTCCAGGAACCACAAACCACCCAACCAGTTGCCTTCGTCGCGCACAACACTAGCTTGGGCCAAAATTCTCATTCATAGCGTGGCCCCGCTTCCAATTTCAACAGTCCCAACTCAAATACGGGGCAGCAGAGGAATTTTAATCCTCATGGACAGCAACCTAACTTTAACAATTTGGGCAACTCTCAGTACTGAAATTTCAATGGCAACAAAAATCAAAGACTCAGCAATGTGAGGTGTCAGATTTGCAATCGCCTAGAACACAAGGCCGTTGCTTGTCACAATTGGTTCAACCAACAAGTTAGGTTCTCTGGAAGCCATACGCACCAGCAGCAGTCACTTTCACCACAAGTTCAATTGGCTGAGATACCTCCTCCACCATCGGTGCTTTCTCCTGATGCCTGGTATCCCGACTCGGGTGCCACACATCACATTACCAACAATCCTCATCAGCTGTCCTTTGTTCAGCCATATCATGGCACTCAACAGGTCACCATAGGTAATGGGTTAAGTCTTCCCATCACTCACACGGGTATCCTTATCACCCGTGATTTTCGCATGTCTAATATCCTGGTCGTTCCGTCTATCACTAAGAACTTAATTTCTGTTCATCAATTCTCTACTGAAAATTCATGTGACTTTATTTTCTCATCGAACTGTTTCTTTGTGAAGAGCCGTCATACGGATAGGATCCTTCTCTAGGGGGCATTAATCAAGGCCTCTATGCACTCTCATCATTGTCACCTACGTCTCCAACCTACTTCGTTTCTCAAGTGGAGTCACTCACCCATTGGCATCGTCGTCTTGGTCATGCCGCATTTCCTACTATTTCAAGAATTTTCAATAAGTCGTTAAGTTCTATTCCAGTTTGTTCAGCTTGTCTTTCTAGCAAGAGTCATAAACAGTCTCATCCACCAACAACTAATAGGTCCAAGGCTCCCCTAGAACTAGTTCACTTTGATGTCTAGGGACCTGCTCCTGTCATGTCGTCCCAAAATAATAAATGCTATGTTTGTTTTACGGATATTACTCTAAATTTTCTTGGTTTTATCTTTTTTACTCTCATGACCAATTCTTATTCATTGTCACTGTTTTCCTCACCTTCGTTGAAAATCAACTCAACACTGAGATCAAAGCTTTTCAATCTGACTGTGCAGGAAAGTTTATCTCTGCACCATTTGTTCAATTGTTGTAAGCGAAAGGTATTTTTCACAGGACCTCCTGTCCACGCCTACCCCTTCAGAATGGCTCAGCTGAGCGTAAACATCACCACATAGTTGAAATGGGACTCGCGATGCTCTATTATGCTTCTGTCCCCTATCATTATTGGGACTTTGCCTTTGAAGTAGTTGTACACATTATCAATCAGCTGCCCACACCGGTTCTACAAAATAAATCACCATGGGAGATCTTATTTCATATGGTTCCATCTATTGCTCATCTCAGAGTTTTTGGTTGCACAATGTATCCTAATCTTCGACCCTATGCGAAGAACAAACTGCAACCACGATCACACCGGTGCATTTTCTTGGGCTACCCATCAGGATACAAAGGATACTGGTGTTATTCCCCTCAGCATTGACGTTTTTACATTGTTGCTGATGCAGTGTTTGACGAATTAGATCTCCCTTATGCACAAAACACTCCGCAATCATCTTTGGAGGCCGCCGCAAGCATTCAACCACTTATTTCTGCTGAGTTGTCTAGAACTCCTTTGCCACAACAACCACCACGTGAGCCCTGTTCTCCCTCTAATTGTGATTTGCAGTTTGCTAATTCTTTGCTACAGAATCAATGCAGTTCCGATGTGTCCGAAACCTCGTTGCCTGAACCCGCTGATGGGTCTCCCTCTCAGTCCGCAGCTTCACCAATCCTACCAACAGCTTCTCTGTCGAATCCACCAGTCCAGCCGACACATCCTATGGTGACACGCCTTCGTGATGGCACTTTAGCTCACAGACACATTCGCATTGATCACACTTATGCGATGGCTACCTCTGTGTCAGATTTTGTCACACCTTCTTGCTTTAATCAGGCTGTGAAAGATGCAAATTGGCGTGCTGTTATGGCGAATGAATACACTGCCCTCATAAAAAATCAGACCTGGACATTAGTGTCTCCTCCTCCGAATTGTAAACCCATTGGCTGCAAATGGGTGTTCCGGGTTAAGCTCCATGCCGATGGTTCTCTCAGTATAAAGCCCGATTGGTTGCCAAGGGATTCCATCAACAAGAAGGCGTCGACTACAATGAGACTTTCAGCCTTGTTGTCAAGCATGTGACAGTTCGCACTGTCCTCTCTGTTGCCTTTTCTCGTGGGTGGCATCTCCGACAACTTGATGTGAAGAACGCATTTCTTCATGGTCACCTAATTAGAAGAAATTTTCATGGAGCAGCCCCCTGGCTTTGTTGATTCTACTCATCCTCGCTATGTCTGCAAATTACAACGATCTCTTTATGGTCTCAAACAGGCTCCTCGCGCCTAACATCAACGCCTCAGTGCTTTTCTGATTCAGCTGGGTTTCATTCCTTTAGTTGCCGATTCCTCACTCTTTATTCTTCATACAGCTTAGCATAGTATCTTCTTTCTAGTTTATGTCGATGACATTATTGTCACTGGGTCACCTAATGCGCCCTTGTCGGCTCTCATTAAATCTCTACAGTAGGAATTTGCTATTAAAGATCTGGGAGAACTTAATTACTTTCTTGGCATTGAAATATATCGGACAGACCGAGGCATTATTCTCCATCAGGCTAAATATGTTGCGGATTTACTTATGCGGGCTAAAATGACCGAGGCTCGTCCTGTTTCCACGCCATGTACCACTTCAGCTGGTGCCTCGTCTACTCATCTTGGTGTACCCTTCTCCGATCCGCCACTTTATCGCAGCATTGTAGGGGCTTTACAGTATCTCACGCTCACTCGCCCAAATATTGCATATGCTGTCAACACAGCTTGTCAGTTCATACACTCTCCCACTGAGATCCACTGGCAATTTGTTAAAAGGATCCTTCATTTCATCAAAGGCACTCAACATCATGGTACTCTCTTCACTCCCAGCTCTTCTTTTTAGCAACATGCTTTTTATGATGCGGGATGGGCTATTGCTCCATATACTCGTCGCTCTGTTGGTAGGTTTGGCATCTTCTTGGATTCAAATCTCATTTCGTGGAGCTCTCGCAAACAACGGACCGTTGTCCGATCCAATACCGAAGCTGAGTTCAAGTGTCTTGCTGACACCACTGTAGAACTTATCTGGATATAAGCTCTGCTACGCGATCTTCATGTTCGTCTGCCCACTCCTCCTGTCCTTTGGTGTGATAATCTTTATGCTATCTATCTTACTGGCAATCCCATCTTCCATGCTCACACTAAACATGTAGAGATTGACTACCACTTTGTGCGTGAGCGTGTGGCCAAAGGACAGCTTCATGTTCAATACATCTCCACTCATGATCAACCAGCCGACATCTTCACTAAAGGCCTCTCCACTCCTCGTTTCCGTCTTCTTCATATCAAGCTTACTGTGACTCTTGCCACATCAGCTTGCAGGGGGATGTTAGACAGCAAAGCTACAGCTCAGTAGAGATTTCCTCCATGATTATCTATTACCACTAATTAATCCTAATTGATTCTGATTGTCATTGATACGAAACTAGAATATTGTATATTGGGAAATCTTTTTCTTCCCTCAATTAGTTGAACATTATGTATTATAAATAGGGCTGTAATTATACAATGTTGATATGTGAAAGCAATACACAAATCCAATTCTCTGCAGCTATTCTCGGCTGTTTGCACTTACTTTTCATCATTTTATATTCTTTCACCGACGTCAAACTCTCTTTAATTTCTCCTCACCAACCGACTCGAAAGTAACTATTCCTTCGTGTGGACAAGCAATTACCAGATCGGGAGAGTTTTAAAATTTTCCAACAGGTGAGGTCGCAAGAGCTACATGTCTCAAGATGAATGGAGTTGGGTATTGTCGATGTGGACCCAAAGGTACATAACATTTTTTGAGAAAATTACCAAAAACAGTCATTAACTTAATGCAATTGTGCTAATTTAGTCTATCTGATAAATTTTGGCCGGTCGGCGCTGACGTGAACGCCAACCGTCCCGCGACATGATATTTTTTTATTTTTTCTTTCTTTCTTTTTCTCTTCCTTCTTCTTCCTTTAGCCGGTTGCCAAGGCGACGACTGGGGAGTTCAACCTCACCGGCCTCAGGCGAAGCTTGCCCCCACCGACCACTGGCAAGGGCGAGCCTTGCCTGCCCCTGGCGAGGCCGAGCCTCGCCAAATATATACTCATTAGCATATATACTTGTGTTGAAAAGTTGGGGCTGCTTCTTACGTGGCAAAGTCCTGGATGCCTCAACGACTTACTCGACCTGTCTTTCCAAACCCACCCCATTTTGCCATTTGGACTTCTAGGGCATTTAAAGATCAGATTCAATAAGGCATACGTCCAACTTAAAATACCCTTAAAATGCGTAGTCATGAAATGAGAATTCCAATCGAGAATTCTCGATTGAAAATAATGCCTAAGTGTCAGCGTCTGAATGCTAACTTGTGTTGTGATATTTTACTAGTGACTGTATCAAATACTTGTTGAATCTATAATTAGGTACACCGCTATTGTAGCTCTCTCTCTCTCTCTCTCTTTTCTATACGTGTAGTTATGAAATGGAACTATTCATCTTGAAATGAACTCATTTATCAAACTTAAAAATGTACATGTGATGACTTTTGCACGGTCAGAGTATCAAATACAAGCTTGTTGCGGGGATTATGCAAACCAAATGGACAACTAGTTTGTTCGGAAGTATAATTAGCAACTCATCGTGAAAAGTTATCTGTGTGTCTATACTCAATTTAGTCGATCAATAATTGAAACACCATATATACATCACATTTTTTCAGAGGGAGGTTAGTCTACATTAAAGTAAAGTTCTACTACCAAGCTCTTATTTATGGAGGTTAGATAATAAAATTAACCTATCTAAGTGACACTTACAGGCAAAACCCTCCAAGACACAAAAATACTAATTTCTTTTCTTGCCCCTTCTTCTTCTTCTTCTTCTTCTTTTCTCTCTCTCTCTCTCTCTCTCTCATTGCCCATAGCCGCACTATTGGAAAAATTGTCAAAAGAGTCTTAAACCTATTGTATTTTTGTCAATTTAGTGCTAAACCTTTTAAGTTTGTCAATTCAATCCTAAACTTTTTAAGTTTGTACCAATGTAGTCTTAAACTTTTTAAGTTTGTCAATTCAGTCCTAAATCTTTTAAGTTTGTGCCAATTCAGTCATAAACCTTTTAATTTTGTGCCAATTTAGTCATTTTAGCTAACCGTCACTGACATGGACAATTTTTAATAATATTTTTAAAAAATTATTTTTTGATTTTCTCTTTATTTTTTATTTTTATTTCTGGTTTTCTTCCCTTGGCCAAGGAGCTATGGCCGTCGAGGGTTGTCGGAGCTCGTCGGCAACTGGGCCAAGGCCACGAAGCTCTCGCCCTGGCCTCGCCAGTCACAGGCAAGGCTAGGGTGAGGGAAATGAGCCCTCGCTAGCCACTTGGCGAGGGTCGCAACCCTCGCTTTGCTGTGAGCGAGGGTCGCTAGCCCTTAATCGGTGGCCGGCAAGGATCATGAGTCGAGCTGCCGATAGGGCTTCGCGGCCCTCTCCTGTGGCTGGTGAGGGCTCGTAATGCCTCGGTCGATGGCCGACGGCCCCTAGCTGATCCTTAACAATAAAAAAAAAATTGATAGAAAATTTCAAAAAAGTTTCACATGAGCATCGGCTATGCCACGCAGAATAGTCAGCATCTACGTCATTAATTTCCAGCCAAAATTGGATGGATGTGCTACATTGATAAATTGTGAAAATGTTTAGATATAAATTAGCAAAATTGAAATATTTAAGATCGAACTTTCCCTATTCTTGTTGTCAGGATATTTTTCTTTGATATTTTCCTCTATTAGAGATAATTAGAGTATTTTTCTTGATTCTCCGCATCTAGTAAGATTGCGCATATATTTCTCTTTGATTTTGCATATCCTTGATTGATATGTTAACTTAAACAATCATCCACTCACTGCGTTTTTGTCCCTAGACGAACACTACCACTAGACTCACTGCTTTCAGATAAACTAGATGATCAGCCATCTGCCGTGACGACGGTCTCCCATGAAACGGTATCCTCTTGCTATATAGCTTGCACAACATACCCTCTTCAACACATCGAATCGCTTCGGTGATCCACTTGGACATTTTTTGGATCTTTTATTTAAATTCAAGTTGACATTTTTTATGCACCTAGAGTTTGAGGGGATGTTAAGATATATTACTCTAGGCTATTTACTTATGTTAGAGATAATTAGAGCATTTCACTTAATTCTCCGTATCTTTCAAGGTTGCATAGGGGTGTGCATCGATCTCCGTCCAATCTAGGACGAATTGGTCAGTTCTGGGTGATTCTCGAGGGGACCGATCCAATTCCCAATTCCACATAAGGAATTGGACTGCCTAGACCGGACCAACTGACCGGCCAATATTTCTTAATTTTTAATCTGAAGCAAACTCTAATTAGTAAAAAAAAATCTCTTTTAATTTTGTGAAACTCCTACTTGTAGGGAATAAAAGAAACCAAAAAGAAGAAGAAGAAGAAGAAGAAGAAGAAGAAGAAGAAGAAGAAATCACCGGTTCCAAGACCAATCATAAAATCAGACCAAGCAGGGTTTCACAAACTGAGAACCGACCCACCTTAGAACCGATCACCTTTAGGATTGCACATATATATCTTTTAATTGTGTATATCCTTGATTTATATATTACTTAGATAATCATCTAATAAAACCGATAAATTGTCTTATGTATTTTTCATTGTGTAACATAGAAATATATATATACACATAATCCATATTTCTCTTTTTCGCATATTTCTTATCTAAATAATAAACCACGCCTTCATCTTTTTGCAATAGGTGCATCCATGGAAAAGTGGTCAACTGATGAGGGGCTCATGTCTTGCTAATTTGCTTCTTCGACTATCGTCGCCATGTGATATGACTCTTTTGCACTAAATATCTTTTCAAACTAAAGATGCACTCTTGCGTTTCAAGACGTATTAATGCCTGAAAGGGACTCGACAAGCATATTCGATAAGAAAAATTTTCGATTTCGAAGTATTACTGCACATGTCAAAACAGAAATTAACGGCCTGGAAAGCACAAGAAGTATTTTAGGTGACACTTTCTAATAAAATCATTTCGAAACGAGGGCTTCTATGTCTATAATTTCCCAAAAAAGAAGAAGAAGAGATATATAAATCTTTGAAATTTATTCGCCGTCGATTTCGCTTGGTCTACCTCATTGATTATCGTGATGTATTGGAGGAGAAAAGGGCAGTTCTCTAACGTTATCTTCAAGAGTTGTCAAGGGCACCCCCTCCTATAATGCCGTCGACACATGGAATCATTTCTTTTCGACTTCATATAATTGGGACATAAGCACTTTTCAGTCCACGTAAGCACATGCGCATGAGCTGGGCAATGAATCAGAGAAGCATAGCGAGAGAGAACGTCCAACGTGGATGCTCGTTGTGGGGGCCTCTCGCCTAGCTGTCATCAGAGATATTTTCGGGGCAGCATGGGGTTTCGATTTGATGAAAAAGAAACGACCCGGACAGGGGAAAGCCAAGACATTATTGAAGAAATTGGACCCCATTCTTTGGGTCATCATGTTCTCCAACTTCAACCATTGCACTATGTCGCAATCTAAATTTCGTTAAACTTAAGCTAGTGAATTATTAAGTTAATTAAATGAAATCAACTAACCTAGCTCGAGCTCTCCCAAGCTCGACCAAATCTCGACTTAGATTCATTTAATTATCATTCAAAAGATGTTTAATTTGAAATTGCCATTAATCATTTTTTATAGATTGATTAGATACCTAAATAAAGTATTGGGAGAAAAATGCTTTATTTCTACGAACCAGAGATTATAAATTTGGAGACTTGATTACGCTAGATATTATCAAGGAAACCTATCTTAAGATATTCTAAAATTCTAATCAAGATAACATAGAATTTCTATCATATTTTAAAGTAGGAAAATTATCTAGAAAATCTATTATGATCCTAAAAATTAAATTAGAATTATCTAAAGATATCCTAAAAATATTCTGAAAATTTTAAGTTAAGAATGCAATCTATCCTAAAAGATGCAATCTAATCTAAATGATTTTTTTAGATTTTTAAAGCATGTGGACATAAATAAAATAGAGATAAAATCCATGCAAATAAATTCAAATAAGGAAAGCAATAAACAACTTGATATTTTTGCCATTTAAATTCGATTATTAATCTAAGGTCTTATAGATTAACGTATCGGATTTAAAACCGCGGATTAATAATTGATTTAAAGTCTTATAGAGGAAATTAAAAATCCATGTGCGGTTGGCAAATTAGGGAATAATCCCTAATTTAAATTACCTATTACTTAGAGATAATGTTAGAGATAATGTGATATTCAAGATAGGCAACCGAATATATCAAATTAATTAGAGATAAGAAATTTTACCTTTTGGGATGAACTTTCCTAATTCAAATCAGAAATCGGATCGGCTCTGATGGGATCGCGGACGGTGGGGACCGGCCATGGCCGGTGAGTCGGACTATCGGTGATGGCTTGCTCGCAGATTGCTTCGCTGGTTGCAGCAGCTTCCTCGCGGTGGTATTCGTGATCGTGGGATCGGCGGCTCACGTTGGTTGGATGGTGACGCTGGAATTGCTGGACTCGTCGGGTTCCACCTGTTGGATGCTGGGATATTTAGATTGCGTGGCGCTTCAGGGATAGACTGAACCGTCCCTAGATGTCGCTTGAGATTGCTTGGACCGCGACGTGGAGAAATCGCTGCAATTCACCAATTCCGCTGGAGATGTGGCTACGTTGGACTTCTTCGGTTGGTGAAACTGGATTGCAGAATGTTGACCAAGTGACCACGCATGTTGGTGGGATTGCTAGACACCTGGACTTCTTGTTGATCACCAAGGGACCTGTTGCATCACCCAAGTGGAAGAGCACCATCGGAGAACAGCCAAGGACCAAACAAAGTATTGCTTTTTACGGGATTTTGAGCGCTTATCGTCACGGGCTGGTAGCGCCACGGACGCTCTCTCTAACTCTCCCTCTCGTGTTTCCTCTCTATGTATTCTCTGAATTTCCTAAATGAATATGCCAACCTAAAACCTTAAGACATAACAATATTTATATAGACAATATTAGGTCAAGTAAGAGGTTTCAACTTTCTGTTATTTACAAATTCGACCCCAAATTTAATTATCTTCTCAAATCAATCGTTTAAATCACATCAAATTGGCTCCTATTTGTTGAATGAATTTCGGTTCACTCACTCCTTATGCTATATGATTCAATTTGGCCCGGTCCACGTGTCCGTTTCAGGTCCAATGCTACCAACTGCCTGATTTAAATGCAAAATGCACATATATGTTTATGCTGAAAATTAAGTTGAAAACTAGATGAAATAGTTTAAATGTTTTTTGCTAGGGGTCGGGGTCGATCCCTAATTTTTATGCAAACTAATCCTAAATGGGGAGTCAAAATTTAGATGTCAACACATTAATGACATAAGATAAATTGATTATTATGCAACGCTTATGTCACGCGACTGCTCGTTGAGACGTTCTATCGTATCAATTAGGGGTTGCGGTATTTATTTTTAGTTTTTTTTTTCTTTTTTGAATTTGCATTAAAAATAAAGACAGGACGATTGGATATGCGACACGACATGGATATTCTATAAACGATACGTATAAGACTTTGTTTCTACACACATGCGGTGGGGCAGTTAAGGTTTCTTTTCCTGCATTTCTTTTGTTGAGTTTTCTCGATCTAATCTGTTTGTTTCAGGGACCCCCTCAGGTGGGTTTTCGAGAAGTGGATCGGCTTGATCAGTAGAATTTTTATCTTTTCCAGATAAGAACAAATACCTTTCAACGTGCAAAATGTGCCAAGTTCTTTAGAAATATTATCCAGAAAGGGAGATCTTTCTTTCGTTTGGAAATACGACCGATCGATCATAATATGTGTCCAATAGGCATACACGCTCGCTCGACCCACTAGCCTCGAAAGAGGAAGGATATTCAACTCTATGCTCGACCAAGAATCGAGATAGTCGCGATCTAAAAGCTCGGCAAAAGATTTCTGTTCTATTCCAATACTAAGAGAAGGACAGGGTACTCTATGAAAAGCTCACATTTGTTCAAGGTGATTTCCAGTGGGATATGTGGAGACTCCTAGATTAATTAATGTTAATTCTTGGAAAATCAGATATTAGCATATAGATACGAAGTGGGTTGTGAATGCAGACTGCAGAGATCGTGAAGGTCTCTGCCAAAAGAGCAGACAGACAAGGATGGGGATGGTTGAACGGCTTTTAAGAGGTCGGTCCATGACACGTAATCAATCAGGAGGATAGTGTCTAACCTCTACTCTGTTCCGATGGGCATCAATCATGTCGGTATACCCACCTGTCCCAAAATAAATAAAATAAGATAAATGAAAGGGGTTTCAATTTCATCCCTCCAGAAGACCAATTTCTATTGGAAAAAACAAAGAAGCATCCCTTTTTGCCCAGTAAAAGTGACTAAAATGATCCCTAAACTTTGGTCTAATGCGTAATATCATTCCTAAACTTTTTATTCAAAGTGATTCCTAAACTTTGGTTTGATATTCCATATGATCCATAAACTTTTAAATATTTTTATATAGTTTAAGGACTACATTGCATTTATTAATAGTTCATGAATTACATTGGACAAATTTAAAATCTAAAGACGACATTGCATCAGGCCAAAGACCATATTGTACGGATTAAAAATTTAGATACGACATTGCACATTAAATCAAATGTTATGGACCATTTGTAACTATCCCTTTTGGGAGCTCAACAAGCAAGGATAGTACAATGTACATTCGATAATTAGCCAATCAAAAATGGGAAAAATTACCTAAAAAGTTCTAAATCTATTGCAATTGTATCAATTCAATCTTAAACCTTTTTTTTTTGCCAATTGAGCCATAAACCTTTTGAATCTTTTCTAATTCAGTCATTCGACCAGCATTGAAGAAGACAATTTTTAATAAAATTTTATTATTTTTTGAATTATTTTCTTTATCCTTTCTTTGCTTTTCTTTATGTTTTTTTCTTCCCTTCCTTTTTCCTCTAGCCAGTCGCCAGACCTCGATGAGTGGCCAAAGGTGATGGACGGCAAGGTCAACCTCATTGGTCGCTAGCAAGGCCGAGCCTCGCCATCACTAGGCGAGGACAACCTCGCTATAGGTGCAATCTAGCGAGGTTTGACCTTGCCCAGGGCTGGCAGGGCGAGCTTCGCTAGAGGTCGAACTTGTTGGCCCTTGCCTCTAGTAGATCGCTAGGACTCAGCGACTTGTTGGAGGAAGAAAGAAGAGAAGGAAAAAAAAAAGAATAAAAGAATAAATAATTCAAAAAAAATATCAAAATATTATCAAAGATTGTCCATGTCGGCGCCGGCTGGCCAAAATTGGCTGGATAAACTGAATTGACATAAATGCAAAAGGTTTAGGACTCAATTGGTAAAAAAAAAAAGGTTTATAGCTGAATTAGCATAATTGTAATAGATTTACAACTTTTTTTAGTAATTTTTTCATTAAAAAAAATGGGAGAGAGATATGGAGAGTAGTTAAAACATCCATCGCACCAGCACGGCTGGGGACTCCCGAGTCACGGTACAACGTACAAAACTGATGATTCTAACCCTTCATTGCTTGTGAAGGTTTGGGGGTGGGGGGACATTGGTCCCATGACGAGGATAGCCCTAATCACTTCTGTGCAGTCCCTGTAGCCAGGTCACAGGCACAGCTTAGATCTACTCAAAGGTCCGACACGAATGGCAGAAAGAGAAACGTCGAATGGAGAAGAGGATCAAAAGTTTTGCCTCCTGATGTTCATGACTTTCCTTAATAGAGAAAGAGCAGGAACTGTCAAGGGCTTTTCGATTGACACCGTACATCGGCCACTTGAGTCGCCTCTTCTTATTTTGATTTGAGAGCTAGGAAAGAGATCGATCCGCGAGGTGTGACCCGTCGTTCGCCATCGCTACGTCGCCATCGTCGTTCCATACTTGGCTATCATCTCATTGCGAGTTTTTGGAAAGCAAACGAACGCTGCACATCGAGTGCAAATTACAACCTGTCGAGCCCATCTTGTGTTCTGCTCAAGTGACCTCATAGTGCACCGCGGTTAAGTTCCAGACGTGCTGAATGATTACATGAAATTTGGCTATTGGGGCTCACCACCGGGGTTTTGGTTTATGATGGCTCCACCTTAAAGTAGGTAGGGGTGAGCGGAGCCGGACCAAACTGATCGATTTTGGGCGGTTCCCGCAGGAACCTACGGAAATCAGTCCGTTTTCTCGGTTTATAAAATTTTGAAACGGTGATAATTAGACCGATTCTCAATTTTAGGTGTGGACTAAATCGCCAGACTAGACCGATATTCTTTTTATATATAATTCTTATTATTACAAAACATTTCTTAAAAAGTGATTGGGATTAGTATGTGTAAATTTCGCATTCGCTTTGAGTCAAAAGCTTAATTTCCCATTCTCTTCGCTCAGTCTCATGTGGTCACGCCTCCCTCGATCCCTCTCGCTCAACGCCATCTCGAGTCTCGACTCTTGCCTTCCTCTCTTGCTCTTGCCTCTTAGTTCGCCTCTCTCACCAATCGCCTCCCTCTCTCATTCTCGTCACTTAGTTATCGCTTTCTCGCTCTCACCTCTCACAAGACTCACCCTCCATCGCTCCTTCTCTTGTAGGTTTCTTCATCGTAATTTACTAATTCTTGTCGCTAGGTTATTTGTTTCAATGCCTTTTGAACCATTAAATCAGGACGTGGATTAAGGGGAATTTTTCACTTTCAGCAATTGTTGCTCCGATTATTGAGAAATTTGAGAAGCGATTGCCGGGATGGAAGATCTTTTGAAAGGAGGAAGATTGATCCTCGTCAAAAGCACTCTCCACTTTTCCTATCTATTTCATGTCTTTCTTTCCAATCCTTTGCTCGGTTGCCAAAAGGCTAGAGAAGAGAACAAAAACAACGTTCATATTTGCATGAAGAAGAGACGCACTTGTAGTCTTACAGAGAATAGAAAAAAAAAAAAAATCACAGCCGGCTCCTAGTTCCGCAAACTGAAAACCGACACTAACTGACCCTACTGGTCTGATTCCAAATTCGAGGATGGAAACTGATCCATCCTAAAACCGATCACCCTATCTTAAAGTTCTGCTATGACTAAAGTAGAAAAGCGCATGTGACCCAGACATGTCAAAGCCCGAAGGCAAGTGGGCACTTGGTCCACCCGACTATTATCCTCCATGGTTCCACAATTTCGTCAGCCATAGAAATAATCGACCTTTACTACTGTAATCTTTTCTTTTGAGCTGATTTTAAGTAATTTAATCTTATTTATATGCTCGTATATTCATTGGATGCTGCAGTATATTATAATTTCGATAATCCAGAGTCAGGAGATGGCCATAAGGTAAGATCCAGATATCAGATATGAGGAACACAGAACAGTGAGAAGGCACAAATGCCATCTATTTATTTCTTATTTGGACATCATATGACACAGGAATTACATCAGATTCCCGATAGCCAATACACAAAGAATTAAAAAAAAAAAAATTCACGTCTCCAAAACTCGAAAGAATGAATGACGTCTCCGATGCTTCACTTCCGAAAATGCAGGTATTCGATCTTGTATGGATGCTCTCAGTGTTAAACAAGTTTGTTAGTTTGAAACCTATCTAGGGGACATGGTTGTGATTGATGACCCCGTATGAATTGTTAGTAGTACTAGTATCTACCTAAGAGAGGTGTTGACTATCTACAAGATACGTGCCCGAGCTCAAGCACACTGCTTGAAAGCCATCGTGCATCTTTCTGGAAGGATATAAAAAGCTGTGCCTACAAACAGAGGAGACTATAGAAGACTAAGGGGATGAATGCGTTGTCCAATTGTGCCGTGTAGGCCTCCAACAAACCACTCGCAGTTACAGCCAGCAGAAGAGAGAACCAGTGCTGCACAATTTTGGAAACTAACATCAGAGGTGAAGCACAACTTAATTGCTACTAAGTACCAAGGCGGCGGAAACCCAAAAGCTATCGTATACTCAAAATCTCCCAGCAGACAACGAAATGCTCTTAGCAGTGACACTCATACCCCTATGCAGAACACATGGTTCCAGTTACATGGACTTTGCATGCTGATCCTTGTGGGTATGTAAAAGAATTACCACTCTACTGAAAATTCTACTTCTAAAAGATCATTCAAAGAGTTTTCTAACCCTTCTCTAGCCAATAATTCTAAGGCACAGAAAACAGCCCTGTGTGTGTGCACAGCGCGCTTTGCCACGAGAGTACATACAAGCACACATGCATACAAGCCCAGAGAGAGAGAGAGAGACCTGTGTCAGAACATAACCCGTCGATGCCAAAAGCGGAAGGAGAGCAGAACACGCAACCAGGACAGAAGTTATACCAGCTGCAGTACCCTCAATTGTTTTCTCTGAATAAACAGTAGGTTCCACACGTCAGTTACCTCAACAGGGAGCCAGCAACCAAATTAGTAAGAATACTTACTGCCACTTTTGCTCCACCTGAGAACCCCATATTTGTGACCAACCAATGATGCCTGAATATAATTGCAAAATGAATTATATAGCCAAAATGCAGAATGCCAAGTAGCAAAAAGACAGCATTTGATTAATTCTAAACATACATGCTTCCACATCTTCCCTATTACACACCAGATGCACAAATAGATGATTATTGTAAATAAGCAACTTATAAAGATTGTCTAATAGATAATTGGGCTTGGTTCACCAAAATGAAAAAGGAAAATTAGGTTCCCAGGATCTGTCAGTTACCATCACTTATCCAGTGAACTTACTCAGTTCATTCAGTTCTAGATTCAATTTGGAAGATCTCATGCTTTTAGGTCAGTCTTGACCCTTAGACTAATTTCAGCAGGCTGCACCAGGTGATTAAGCTAATATGTCTCCCGTGATGAGGAAGTAACTAATTACACCGGAAATTCAAAATCAAGTAGATTTGTTATAATGAAAGGATAAGGAGATAATACATAATTAACAAATACAAAGTCATATGCCCTCACCATAGTATCTCCAATTCCAAGGCTTAAAATTCCAGCAAAAGGAGCAAGTGGGCGATCGTTGTATCCGAAAGACAGCCATATGGGTAGAGCACATCCCAATAATAGCGAAAAATGGCTAATTATCAGACAAATAAAACAAAATCAGCTAAAGTCACCTCTATTATATTACAGAACCATGAATTTAAGCTTTAAGGAAATTGCACCTGACAATAAGAAGATCAGAGTCACGGTGGTCAGTGAAAGCATTCATGAACTGATGAACAAGTTTTCCCAAAGGCCATATTCTCCAAACCTGAATAAGAAGGCAGGGTCTGAAAAGTTATTGCAACTCCGTAAAAAAGGGGCTATAGAAAATAATTTATTCATTTGCAAAACTATGGGCAACCATTAATTTCAGAAACAGAAACAGATGAACCATAAAAAGGATGTAGATAGACAGAATAGTTGCACATTCTTCTTTACATGGTTAATTTTAAAACATGGCCACATTGACTGGAAGGAGAATCCTCACTTTCTGTCTCCAGCTTCATATCATACAGATTACAGACATAAGCTTTAATACATCACTGGATATATGTTAAGGAATATAGACAAAGGGACAAGAATCAGGCAAACATAAGGAGTCCAAAATCTCATGCACTTACTCGAATTATTTCTAAGATCAGGAAAACTGCCAAAGCTGCCCCAAATGCAAGATCAAGAAATTCAGGCTGAAAGTATCGGTCAAGCCATCAGTAAGTATGAGAAAAACAAACTGCAAGTAGAATGGAGATGACAGGGTTACTGTGAAAATGATAACAAATTCTGCTTCAAAGCCAAATCACCTGGAAGATAAGAGCAGGGGAAAACATCGAAACAGCCATCAGATGGTAGTATTTCCTGAGAAGTATCCTTTCAACCTTGCTATTCTTCGAAATGTTGTAAAACCTAATAACTGATGCATATATCAGACACACCCAATAGACACACAGTGACAGTCTTTTCACCGGTTCCCCAAATACAAATGAAAAGACCCTGCAGTCACAAAACATTCAAGAATAAGAACATATTGCCATGAGATGAAGCTGAATGATTTATACTCTGTGCAAACCATAAATAGTGATCAGCCACTGTCTAGAATCAAGAACCCAACTCCCAAAAAAGAAAGGGTTGCCTACAAATGGGGATGGAAGAAAGAAAAAGACAAAACCCAGACTGTGCTGTTTAAAATTTGAAGTACTTCCAGCCAATCATAAGAGACTTGCAACATGAGAGAGTTATTACCATAAAAAAGGATGTGACTGAAAATCTCGAGCGAACTGCATCCAAGAAGGGGCGATAACAATCAACACACATGCAAGGGATCCAAAGAATAAGAGAGATCTTCTAACTTCACTTGGTGCCCTTGCATCAGAGGTCATAGTCGAAGGGTGTTCCCAAAGTCGCAGCAGCAATTTAAAAGCAAGTGGAAAAACAAGAAGAGCAAGTAGCATGCTCTGCAAGAAGAACATATCCAATTAATATCTCTTCAGACCAGAAACTATCAAGCGCACAAACACCCAACCATCATACCTGGATGATTATGCTCCTCTCACTTCTGTTTGTTGAATACCATGGAGAAACCAAAATGAATGAAACAAATCTTTCATTAACCTGTTGAAAGTAAAGTGGTTACTGATGATTTGATACTAGTAGTCATGCAAGTCGCCAAGAATGGCAAAAGAAAGATCCTAATTCTCCATAGGCTGAAAAAACCTCTGTAAAAGAAAAGAATCCTAACCTTTGTGAAAGTACACGCTAGCATGTCACCAGAGTAGAGAACTATCCCGGCACTCAACAAAAGGGCTTCACCTGAAAAGACGGAACAGAACTAAAAACTTCAAGAAGAGAAACAAATATTTCTCTGAAACCAATAGAATCTTAGGACACCTCTACTCTATGCCAGCCATTCCCAATGATGAAGCATCCACAGGGTTGGTCTCTCTGCCCGTGACTGAGCCACTAAACTCTACTGCTCTAACGTTCTAGCCTCAATTGTCCTCAAAGCTAGGGCCGACTAAGAGACAAAAATCTAAAGTTCACTTGTTGAGGGCGATTGCCAGAGGCCTAGAAAAAATGCATACCAACAGAAGCACAGGATGGAAATGTATTCAGAAGATGCTGTATTAGTTTCACTGCTGCAAATCCATGACAGACTACCCAAAATAAGTTGAACGCAAGTTGCAGACCTGCAAAAAAACCATGAAAGCATCAAAACTTTAAGCATCTGTAGCTGATCAGCAAAAAGATGCCATATTTAGACCAAAGTTATACAAACGCACCAACTCGGGCAGTACTATGAACATGATTTGTCAGCGCTTATGTTAAAGGCCATACAAGTATGCATAAAAGAAATGGCCTAATTTCCTAAAAACCTTCCAACTTTATGTCCAATCCCAATATTGCCCCGAACTTTTTCTTTTGTCTAAAAAAAAATCCAAAACTTTAGGACTAGTCCCAAATCTGTCCTGAACTTTTCTCTGTCTCGAAAAAAACCACAAACTTTAGGTCTAGTTCTAAATCTACCCCGAACTATTTTTTTTTTGTCTAAGAGAAAAATCACCAATTTTTACTCCAATCACGAATCTGCCCCCATTAGCCCTCTGTCCAAAAATCGTCGTTAGTCGTTCGTAATTTTCATATCTTAAAATGGTTTTATTTTGAAGATAATTTAACATGTCACCTCACTGATATGAATTTGTTATCAATGTGGAAATGTCATGTTGATTTATTATAGACAAAATAAAGTTCGGGGCAAATTTGGGACTGAACCTAAAATTTGGAGTTTTTTCTGAGACAAAAAAAAAAGTTTGGGGCAAATTCGGGACTGGACCTAAAGTTTGGGGTTTTTTCTGAGACAAAAAAAAAGTTCGAGACAGAATTAGGACTAGACCTAAAGTTGGGGTTTTTTTAGGGAATTAGGAGTAAAAGAATTATTACCTGTAAATTGATCTTCTGAAAATTGAACAACAGCTAAGAGCAAGAGGTAGAGGGAGATCTTTGATGACATACTTACCGGAGTTGGACATAATGGCAAGGGAGACACAACATAATGCAGCATAGAGGCCGATGCAACATGACATGAGCTTCGAATTAGACTGGATACTTGAGGAAGGGGGATAAGCCTTGTTGGGTGAATGCTGCAGAGCTGAACAAAGGAAAACAAGCACACCAAAGGAGCTGACTGATGTAGCCCAGTATAGCATCCTCAAATATTCAAAATCTGCAACAAAATGGAAGAGTTAATGATTACTTGTCACTTCTCAGCGGTCGTTGAGTATAAGGATAAATCAGGTATTGTGCAGGGCAATGCTGATAACAAAAGGAACGTGCAATGCGTGTACACACAATGCGAATAGAAGCTACAGCGACATGATGCTTATACCTTCATAGCTGACTTGGTGGAATGAGACTGCTCTAGATAGCTGTATCAACTTTGAGATCAAAACAGCAGGAAGAGTAACTGCCCCCAAGAGTATTCCGGATGAGGCACCAAGCCTGAAATGAAACACAAGGCCAAGCCATTCATCAATTGCTGACTACTTCACTAACTCAGATGTCGAAACAAAAGTCAAGCAGAACTTCCATTGTAAGCTTATGACTGGTGCTGGCTCAGGCGCTCCCACTTGAAGATTTGAACTCAATTTGGGATCAATTGATTTTGCAAATAACACAATTAAAGCATCTTCTTACAGGATTTAATCGCGCTTAAATTGTGGAGTCTCGGCAAATGAGAGACACAAGGCAAGCGTAAGCCGGTCATCGCTCGGGAATCCAACTGCTTAAGATTTCAGTAGCCTAAGGTTCAACAGACTGACACAACAATAATGACTGTAGCAAATGTAAGTTCAGATGCTCCTGACTTGATGGGAATTTTCGACTGAATTTGATCAACTTAAACCTCAGAAACCGCACAGCGCAAAATTGAAGTGCAAGAACAGCTAAATTATCACATCCGAGCATACAAATTTCGTTTTGAATTGAAAGAGAAGGGAAAAATCAGAACATCAGAGAGAGAGCCGCAAAAAATTTCACCTGGTCTTAAATTGGAGGAGGGACGACGAGTTCTCGAGGCGAATCTCGACGGAGAAGGAGGCGACAGCGAGGAGACAGAGAGCGAGGCCGTGAGAGAGGAGACAGAGAGGGAGAGAGGAGACGACGCGCAGCACGAAGAGCAAGACCACCACTCGCTCGCCGTTCATTAGCGACGAGACCGCGGCGATCGACGCCATTGTGGTTTCGCGAGTTCTCAACTCGCGAGGCGTCTAGCGGACGAAGAACGTGAAGAGACTGGGGGAATCCATGGGAGAAGATAAGAATTTTGCAGGATCAGAAACTTTGAGGAATTTCTCTTCTTCCTCTTTCTCACCGCCGTGTTCTTGCTGTTGAAGAAGGTGGAGGGAAAGCTGCCCCCGGAGGTCGTCGTGGCGGAGGTCTTACGTGGAAATTCCACGTGGCGGATCTCGATACGCAGATACGGCCACGCGTTTTTGCCCAGTCAACGAGCCCTAGCCGCGGGAAGAAAGCTTGAATTTGTCAAATTCGACACCCAGCGCTACGAAGAGTGAGTAATATCAGGTCCATATCGAAGTTGCTTAGAAAAAAAAGAAAGTTGCTTAGCGCATATTATAAGGCTCACATCAATACAATCCCATTAATCGAATTCGGGTGCAATAACAAGATCGAAATCCCATTATGACCATGTGTACGACATCTATTCAAAAACTTAATAACGTAAATATGACTTTCGAGATTGATGAAAAGTCCATGCGAATTGAAATAGGCGAAATGAAAATGAAGTCAATCTAGGAAAGTTGCACGGGACAAGAAGAATTTGTTTGCCATAATAATGAAATCGTATTATAAAGATGACATCAATCACGATGAAATACGGCATCAATAAATTCGTATTTTCGACGAGGTAAAAGAAAAAGGAAGGAAAAAGAGGAAGTAATATTCCTTTCGAACTTAGGTCCACAGATTTATTAGGGCAGGTTGGTTGTACCCAACGATCTACCCTCTTTTCAACTGTAGGCGCCATGGATATTCCCTTCATATTCTTCATTGAGTGCGGAGTGGGAATATGGACCATATTGACCAAAAATTGGGCTATTGACAGGTCTTTTGGAGTATTGGCCCATCTAATATCTTCTAATGCACTACTAGCGCAATATAGAGGTAAAATTAACCAATCAAACTAATTATAGGAATATAATTCGATCATAAACTTATTTTACGGATACAATTCAGTCTTAAACTTTTTAATTTAATCATAAACCTTTGAGCTAAAATCCAATTTAGTCCTTATTTTCGTTGGAAATTGCTAGCGTGGTAGTCAATTCATCATTGGCCATCCCTACATCACGTCCGCAATTTCTGACGAAAGTTGGCCGAAAATCCAGTGACCCTCGCCGGCCCCAGGCGAGGACTCGGCAGCCCCCGGCGCGTTCGCGTTCGATGCTTCCCGAAGACTGCCAAGCCACGACCGATCTCGCCTTCGCGTGATTCGGTCTTGCTGATTGCAAAAACCAAGAAGCCGCACGTTTGCCTGTGTCTCCTCTTTCGAAACTACGTTACCCCTCAATGTAATGTGTAGCCTTTCCTCTCCGACTCGTCGAACGATTTCAGCCAGCTACGCCTCACCCACAAAGGTAAGCACAAGTTCCTTGTTTCGATTGAACCAAGGACCGAGACTCGCTTTCTTTGATTCATGTGTGCTCAGTGCAAACTAGTCGTCCCTGTGCTAATTTTGAGTGTTGCTTGGTGTTTTTAGTTGAGTGTGAGTGCGAACCCGAGTGCTGATATAGTCCATATTTTTTTTCCTTAGCTGGTGCATGTCCTATGTTTGTTGAAATGCCATAACTATACTGACATAGACCTTCTCTGATTCTAAGGTCGTTCCGAGCATGAGTTGGTCGTTAGGCATGTTTTCCTTTTTAGATTCTCACCGCTATTGTTACTATGAGCGTCGTTGTTCACATTGGCTTCTTGGTTGCTTCTATGCTTTGCTGTGATGGTGATTTTGTGTTGTGTGGGTAACCGTTGGTTGTGTTCAACAACCAAAATCGGTTACCCGACCTCGCCTAGCCATGGCGAGCGAGGTCGGGCCTCACTTGCTCTGGCCGGTCAGTGGCCAGGGGGAGAAAAATGAAATAATGAAAAAAAAAAAATTTAAATATCATTTCAAAAATATAAAAATATTATAATAATTTTCAGGTCAGGGCCACATCAGTGCCAACCAGCAACGTTGGCTTAAGATATTAATATAAAAAAAAACCATGTCGGATTTCCAACCAAGCATATCGGAGTTGGCACTTAAATTATCATTTTTCAAAAAAATTGACACTTAAGTAATTCGAAAAAGTTTTGACACTAAAATATGCGCCATACATAAGTTATGACATTTTTAGTGTCCTTTTGCCTAGAATGAAGTATAGAAATTCTCTCTCTCTCTCTCTCAATAGGAAACATCTAAAAAACAAGAAGTGTCTTCTGTGCATCATCTAGAAAACTAGAAGTGACTGATTTAGTAGACTTTATGTGAATATGTGTTATGTAGACTATTGTAATTAATGAATGACTGGCGTCATGCTTTTGAATTACAACCACTTAAATTTCCGACTGGTAATTCTATATCAGTTTGTCACATGATATATACAAATCTTTAGTTTTTATTGCAATAACAACTTGACAAGCCATAGAACAATTTATATGTTTCTTTCATTTTGATGGATGTATTGTTCATATCGAATTTTCAAGCTTTCACTTGCGTCACATTTACGTATATGGTTGACGATAAAAAAAAATGATATTTTTATTTGTGCTACAACTTCTAAATTATCAAAACTTACTATATAATTCCTACTTTTTTGTAAATATAATCTATCGAAATTTCTTTGATCAGGTAGATCTCACATGAAATTCATATGTTTCAATAATCTAACACTATAAACAATTTTCTACTATAGCAAAATCTTTAGTAAGTAGAGACAACTCTAGCGACCAACCAAAATTCTATCACTAGGGGTCTGTTTGGTAACGATTCTGATTCTCTGATTCTGCTCCTCGGAGCAGAATCTCGTTTGGTAAAAAAAAATGATTATGACCCAAAAAAATGATTTTGATCCCAAAAAGTGTTTCCAAAATCAGTTTTGAAGCCTAAATAAGAATTATAAAAAAAAATGATTCTTTGTTCCAGAATCACTTTTGAGAAACAAAGGAAAAATTGTCAAAAAACCTAAACATATTGCACTTTTGCCAATTCAATCTTTTTGGCTGGTCGACACTGATGTGGACAATTTTTAATAATTTTTTATTTGTTTATTTGTTTATTTGTTTATTAGTTTATTTTTTTCTAAAATTTGTCAAAAAAATCTAAACATATTGCACTTTTGCCAATTCAATCTTTTTTGCCGGCCAACATTGATGTGGACAATTTTTAATAATATTTTTTTCTTTTTTTTTCTTTCTCTTCTTTCTTTTTGCTTCTCTTCTTTCGCATGAGGAGACATACATATATAGCTAACACACTACCTTTAAATAATTTCTCTCTCTCTCTCTCTCTCTCTCTCTCTCTCTTCTTTTTCCTTTTTTTTTGTGGGTAATATTGGTGCAGCAAGAAATGATGAAGGAGAAGATGAAGGTGGTTACTTTTTTTGCGAGGGGATTTGAAACGCCTGAAACTAATTAAATCTTTCTTTCTGTTGTTGGTGCTTTTTGTGAGGAGGGGACTAAAATTAGTGAAGGTAAATGCACCACCATGCAAGAGCGTTTCTCGTTCCCATGGTTGCCTCACAATTCACCAAGTCACATCTTCTGCTCTTTTCTTAACACGTAGTTGCCAATAGTCACCTCCTTCTTCTCTCTCTCTCTCCTTCCCACACACAACCTCACCTGATTTTTTTTTATATATATTTTCTCTTATATTTTTCATCATCAACAATAACTCTTCATTTCTCTAAAATAAATATACATATGTATATTTTTCATCACTTCTTTATTTAATATGTTGCAAAAAATCATTTTTCTTTGTGATTGTATTTGTATGATGACATAGGTACTTTATAGTTACAAGATGTAATAATTTGACTTTAATGAAAAATTAAGAAGATAAATTGTTTCTAGGAACAAAAATTATATGCAGTTACCAAACGCGTTTCTATTCCAGGAACAAAAATTTTATGTAGTTACCAAACGCGTTTCTAATTCTCTAAAACTCATCCAGGAATCAGAATAAAAAAGAATCACTTCTGAACAAAATCATTTTTTGGGATCAGAATCGTTACCAAACAAGCCCTAGAAGAGCGGCTCTGGCGAGCAAACTGTAGAGTTTAGTCACCAAGACATGCTTCTGACGACTAAACTGTAGAGTTTGATTGTTAAAAGATCACCACTTCTTGCTACTAAAGACCTTCGGTCGTCGGAACTTAAACCACATAACAATCAACGTGATGAATTGCTCAAATCGCAACTACACTTATGTACATTTACTTCCATAAACATATAGTAGGCCACGGACAATGAGGCTGCGTTTGGTCGTCAAGATAAAAGACAGAATATGATATATTATATCTTATCCTGTGTTTGGTAAGCGTTCAGGACAAGAAAAATGGGGATAAAATAATCCTAAGAGAGTGGCATAAGGTGAAATAGGATTTCACTTCCTTTCCTTTGACCAAAATTCTCCCCCAACCTCCCCACCGCTGTCGCCCTCCTCCACTGCTTGCCGACCCCTTGCCTTTAACCAAAATTCTCTCCCCAACCTCCATGTTGCTGTCACCCACTGCTACCACCGACGGCCGCTTACCTCTAACCTGAATTCTCCTCCCATTCTCCTAGTCGCCCGCCAATGACTACCCGCCTTTGACTAGCATTCTACCCCTAACCTCTTCGCTGCTTGTTGCTGCTACCTACCCCTATCGCCACTGCCCGCCACCGCTGTCGAGCCTCCGCCACTGAAGTCTCACCGACAGCTATTCTGAAGAAAGTAAAACTAAAAAAGTAGCATTAACTTGTTCATCCCTAAGATGTCCAGTTGTATATCTGACTTTAAATGCACCGTTCACTAAATAGTAGATAGGATATAACAAAATCTCATGATTTCTTATTTTATCCTGACAAAAAATCCGGACGACCAAACGCAGCCTACTTGGCCCTTTCATGTAGACCAAACCCTTAAAAGAAATACTGAGGCTGCGTTTGGTGTCTAGATTTCTAGTCAGAATAAGAATGGATATGATAGTATATGAAATCCAGTAATTTTGTTATCTCATATTCACTATTTGGTGAATCGTAGTAATAAAGTCGCATGTTTTCATATTCTATCATATCGATTGTTTAGTACGAACAGCATAGCGATATAAATGATCCGGAAATGCAAGACGAAGATGGTAAGAATTTCTCATTATTACTACTAAGTAATCACAAATGTACAAACGGAGATAACCTCCATCAATTGTACGATCTACATGTTGAACAGGTTCGACAGTGACAAGGAATGTAAATGGGCTACACCAACATTGACGAGGTAAACCAGCCAGTGAACGCCAAATTTAGTAAAAGAGAGAAACGTGATTATTCACCTTCACGATTTCAAAAAGTACAGTGTTTTGACTCTCTCATCACTTTTGTGAAAATTCAACAGGAACCACAGAGCTACAAAAAAGAGGAGTTTCAACTCTTTTGCTCCTCTTTTGCTTCTTCATGGACTTTTGATTTGAACTAGAAAGCTACTAAGTAGAAGCAACTTTAACTCTCTAGAATTAAGGAGTCATGAAGCTTCAATTTGAACTAGAGTAGGGTGAGCAAAAGGAATCCCCCAAACCAAGAATCGCTTGGACCGGATCGGACCGACCTGTTTTAGGCGATTTCCAAGGGCATTGGTTCGATTCCCGGTTCCATAAAATTAGAACCGGGGAGTTTCAGTCCAGTTCCCAATTCCAAATGTGGAGCCGTCCACCTGGACTGGACCGGACTGATTTTATTAAATTTTTTTATTTGTTAAAAATATGTATAAAAAAAAACCTAATTTATCCGATCACTATAAATATGCGCCCTCAATCTTAGATTGGTCCATGCAATCGTTAAGGGCTCTCTCTCTCTCTCTCTCTCTCTCTCTCTCTCTCTCTCTCTCTCTCTCTCTTTGTGACATCCATCCTTAATCTCCTCTCAGTTACCATATTCTCATCTTTTTGCCTCTGTTGGATATCCCTGCTATATTTGTCAAGCATATCAATCACCATACAGATTTACATATTCTTCCTCTATAAATTGCAGAAGATTAACCTATTCTTCACTCAAACTTCACAAAACTTTCATCTGGGAAAAGAAAAGAAAACTCGCCATAATATCCCATTGATATTCTCCTGTATGCCTCTTTTATTTCCATATTAAATCATTGGAGGTGTTCTAATCAATTCAACAGCATGATAATGTAATTTCCTGTATTATGTGTAAAGAATGAAGCTCAAACATTTTCTATCTTCTTTCAACTTTGTTTGTTATGACGGTTCCATTGGACCACTCGGGAACTGAACCGGACCAATTCCAGGATCAAGTAATCCGGTTCCCGGTTCCAGAAACTAGGAACCGGCCCCTCTAGTCTGGTTCTCGATTCCTGGGTGAGAACCGGATCACTTGGGAATCGATCATTCCTAAACTATAGATACAGAGAAGAAGGAGACAAAGTGAATTAGAAAAGATCCATTTCAAATTTGAATTTGTTCATTTAAAATCCGGGTTCTTCTACTTCATTTTTATTTACTTATTTATTAATTATTTTTCCTCTCTTTTTCATTCCCTTCCATTATTCCTTAATAAAAATTTTATTAAATAATAAACTATACTAATATACCTAAAATATGTAATAAATATAGATACTAAATAAATATATATTATAGAATAGAAGGAAATTCAAATATATATAATAATAAAAAGTAAAAATCGAAAATTGTCCTTTTTTTGTTATTTTGAATTTTTTTATATTAGAATCAAAATATTATTTTATGTTATTTTATTAATTTAGAATTTTTTTATTCGAGAGAAATAGATTTTATGCAAGAAATCATATCCACCTTTATCCCACCTCTCCCATGGTATATTTTTATTTGGAGTGCATTCCCTTATATCCGAGTATATCTCCTTATATCCGATTTTATCCTATTTTGGACTGGAACCAAATGCGGATAGGATAAATTTTATCCTATGTCAACTTTTATCCTGACTACCAAACATAACCTAAGTAATTATATAAGGCAAAGACCATTCAGGGGTGGATGCTTACTCATCAATAACTCAATAGGACCTCTCTCATTTAATGTGGGTCTTGAGATGTCACAAACTCCCCCACCTAAAGAACTAATGTCCTCGTCAATGGTGGCCGTATGGACCAACAATATTCCCCCTATCCATATCTGGAATAGTCCATTCACATCTCCCTCCACCATCTTAGAAATCTACCAAGAGCCAGATCTTGTCTTAATCCTCCCAACTTGACAATGAATCCCCCTCTTGCCGAATCAAGTATGTTCTATGTGGACCATGTTCTCAAAAGGAGTACTTGAGTAACCACACAAGGTGATGACAATTGGGTGATCATTTATAAATCACTTGGCCGAAACTTTTGGGCAAACCCTCTTTGGGAAATTGTATGGCGAGCCGGGAGTCACGAGTGAATGCCCGCAAATTTTCTGTTCTCAAAGGAAACAAGTGAGCGAGCCAAAAATCAGCCGAAGCCTTCGGCTATAAAAACCTCAATCGTCCTCAAACATCCTAAAAATGAACTTGTACACACACAAACACAAACACAAACACAAACACATACACTTGCTCTAATTCTCTTTGCTTTGGGGAACGGCATGGCAGACAACCATAGAAAACCTCACGCCATCATCATCCCTTACCCTCTCCAAGGCCACGTCAACCCGTCCGTTCACCTGGCGATCAAGCTTGCGTCGAGGGGTTTCGCCGTCACCTTCATCAACACTCAATCCATCCACCACCATACCCTAAAGGCCCTTGATCCAAAACACGACTGTGATGGCGAGATCGATAACTCCTACGACATCTTTGCCAACGTGCGTAGATCGGGGCTCGACATACAGTACACGACCGTGTCAGACGGCCTGCCGGTGGGGTTCGACCGGTCACTGAACCACGACCAGTTCATGGCGTCACTCCTGCACGTGTTCTCGGCACACGTGGAGGAGGCCGTGGGGAGCATCGTCACGAGGCCCGGCGAGGGGGCCGACTGCTTGATCGCAGACACCTTCTTCGTGTGGCCGTCGAAAGTGGCGGAGAAGTTCGGGCTGTTATACTTGTCGTTCTGGACGGAGTCGGCGTTGGTGTTCACGTTGTATTATCACTTGGATCTCCTTCGAATCAATGGCCACTTTGGTTGCCAGGGTAGTTCACAATCTCGCTCTGCAGGCCTAAAATCGCTGCCATATCTTCTCTCTCACGTGCATGTGCATGTTCCAACGTCAAAAGTTTTTTTAAGCATTATATATACACATGAAGTCCGAAATTAACAGCTTTTACCTGATCAGATTGTCGTGAGGACCCGATAGATTACATACCAGGAGTGAACTCCCTACAGCCAAAGGACGTGACGTCATATCTCCAGGAGAACGACACGTCATCCGTCTGTCACCAGATCATCTTCAACGCCTTCCAGGACGTCAAAGCAGCCGATTTCGTCCTCTGCAACACCGTCCGCGAGCTCGAGCCCAGCACCGTATCGGCCCTGCAGACCCAGAAGCCCTTCTACTCGATCGGGCCGGTGTTCCCACAGGGCTTCACCAGTAGCGACGTGGCCACGAGCCTGTGGCCCGAGAGCGACTGCACCCAGTGGCTCGACACCAAGCCCCGGGGCTCGGTCCTCTACGTGTCGTTCGGGAGCTATGCCCACGTGTCGAGGCCGGACCTAGTGGAGATAGCCCATGGGCTCTCACTCAGCAAGGTCAACTTCGTTTGGGTGCTCCGGGCCGACATCGTGAGCTCCAACGACATCGATCCGCTGCCCGATGGATTCAAGCAACAGCTCGGCGACCGGGCAATTATAATACCTTGGTGCCGTCAAAATGCAGTGTTGAGCCACCCAGCAATAGGCGGGTTCTTGACCCATTGTGGGTGGAACTCAATATTGGAAAGCGTCTGGTCTGGTGTGCCATTGTTGTGCTTTCCTCTGTTGACTGATCAGTTCACTAATAGGAAGCTAGTGGTTGATGATTGGAATATCGGATTGAATTTGAGCGATCGGAACAAGATTACTCGAGAGGAAGTCGCCAACAAAATCACCCGGCTTATGAGTGAAGAATCAGGGAGTGAATTCAAGGATGCAGTCGAAGCAGTGAAGGAGAAGCTGGAGAAAGCATTGATGCCCGATGGTTCATCGACGAAAGATTTCGATCAGTTTCTCGTGGACATAAAGGATAGGATTCATCAAAAGGAGCATCTTTCCAATGGTGCTTAGATCGATCATGTAGTCACTGGCCCTTCTTGGTCCAGACATACATTTGTAATACTCAAAACGTACCATTAGTGCAAAAGTGATGGAGAATAAAATACGTCTGGAACAACATGAGCCTGACAGGGTCTTGCCAAATTTATGAGTCAGCAAGCTTCAAAATAAGAGACATCGTGAAGAAACCAGAGCAGAAACAACAGCAGACGGTACACAGGCTGTAGCAGCATCAGGCAGCAGGATAAACACAGTGTGGAGCCAAAGCCAAACAAAATTTCATTGTACAGTTCATCTCGTGTTGCTGGTGTCCTGTTTACACTGGAAAATTTTACGCACTGATGTGCCTGTTCCTATGCAAAATTGTAACAGAAAAAACGATAAAATTCGATAAACAGCTGCCATGACAAACAGTACTAGAAGATTCTCCCACTTCGAATTACTGTCACGAGATATGTCATACGTGTTCTGGAGAGCCTCGTAACCTGAAATTGTCCTCACCTGCCCCACGGCAAAAGAAGTCCCTAGGTACTCGTTTTCCAGGAGACCCTATCCAATAAAATAACATGAATTACTTAGCAAGCACGGCGTCAAATATGCCCACAAACTCAATCTGATTCAATCCAGAGCCAACAACAAATATAAAGCATTTTCCTACCCAGAACGTGAACCAAATATCCAAGTAAGCATCAAACAGAAGTTTTTTTCTCCTTTTTTTCGCTGGAAATCAAGCAGGAAAGTTCTGTGCAGATAGAAGTGTTTCCATGGTATCACATGGATAGGAAGCACTGAGCAGTGCTAAGGTTGGTCACTTACGCAAAATGGTAAATCATAAACTATTTTTAAGCAGTTTCATTTTTGCTTCTACCTGTATAGAGTAGGTATGAAAGGCGATGTAGGATATTGGATAAGTCCATAATGGTCCAGGCAAAGCATCTCGGATTCTGAAGTAGCCAGCAGAAAGCATCATTACCACCTGACAAGTAGGAGATGTAAGTCATTATTCCAGCCCAGACACATGAGCACAGTACAGAAATAGATAGAATGTTCCACAAGCACAACATCATTTTATGAATATGGCGACCAATTCAACATCTTTCTTTGTCTCATCCACCATGACAAGGCCTACCTTCAGGACATTGAGCAGTATGCCAAAAGGAGAGAAGGAAAGCCATGCATTTTCCCATCAATTTATGTCGAACTAACCACAGGAAAGATCAAGATGGAAGATTAATAGAACCAACTCACGTGTATGGATACTAATGTCAAGATGCTCCAGAAAATATCTTGCCAAACAGAAGCTACTACCAGCATTAGCCCCTCATTTACAAGGAGGCACATGAAGAAATTCAGTACAAAGTACATCAATAAGCTGAACTCATCTCGTAGACCAATAAGGAAATAGAAGACGAGGCTTGACGAGATGGAGATCAGAAACAGGAAAGGAATGCTGGAAAGAAGTTGCCCAAGCAAAAACACTAGCGCTCCAGAATGTTGATTCGATTTTTCACTGGCATATATCTGCACAGAAGAAAGCAACACAGTGTTTGAGGACGCCAAATTAAAGCAGATGGACAAGTCAATACGTAAATTTCTTTCCAAAAGGGCAACACTAATTCAAATAGTTGGACCATCGAGTATCTAATCTTTGCCAATTATCACCGCTTGAGCATCTCACCCACCCATAAACATTAATAACATCCCTATCAAGAGTGGTATTTTTTGGCGTATAAGGAGACCATTTACATCTCTCAATCAAATATGTAACCTGCTGATTTAATTCTGAAAATGTAGTGTGGTTGAAACCACAATATCCACATGACGAGGTCTCCTATTGTGACGGCATTTCAAGGAATTTATATAGCTGTTAGATCATTAACATAATTTAAAAAGTTATTAATAGTTACTTAGATACGAAAGGCAGTTTTCTGAATAATTAAATAAACATGGACAAACTGATTTTTTTTAAAAAGTAACTAACTTCCAATAGAGTACTTTTTTTCACAATCATAGAGATTCATCTTCTCTTTAGAAAAATAGCCAAGGGCCCTGATACTATCGATTGGATATCATCACACAGCTTTCAGCATTCGTCCCACAGAAACACTCTCCTGGCAAGAATAGATCCTCTATGTTATGCCCTAAAATCTGATCATGCCATGTGATCAAGGGGTCATTATTGAGATAAAAGATATCAAGACAAAGGTGAATGACATTATAAAAGTACAATTGTTACAATAGGTGATACGAGAAATTAGCAAATCATGTCCTAACATCATGCAGCCTTCACTGATGACACGTTCATCCCATACACAATCCCCCAAATCTGCTGTAAATTTTCACACATGCTAATAACATGCCATGAGCTCAACAGCTGTAATAAAGGAGAAAAAAATCACAATCCCAAAAGACAGAGAAAAGGCAATGGCAACCTGCAAACAACCCTCAGGTAAATATGCAATATCATAGAGATGAACTACATCATCCTGTTCTCAAATATTAACAGAGTATGATATGGTCAGGCAAGTTGATATATTCTAGTTCCTCAGTATATCATATCACAGTGGCCAGATGAAGCTTATGGATATTGAAGTTAGCATTACCTTGATTTCTTTAATATGTGCCGAAACTCCAGCAATGCTAAGGAGGGAAGCAAATGATATGAACGCAAATATTGCTGCAACCCTAGTCTGCAGAATGAGAGATTAGCCAAAAAAAACTAAAGAAATTAGTAGAAACAAGCATGTTGTTTGAAGGGATGCACGAAAGTAGACTCCAAATCTTAAAGATTCAGAGAGCAATAAATGGCAGCAGGCCCAGAGAATAACACAAACATAGCCCACAAAGCAAAGAGGTTCCTTGTGAGATGAGAAATCTGATTAATTTCCAAAGGACATCTGAATGCAACCAGATAAAATAAATCCACAATTTCAGGGAAACTCACCACCACAGAAGACAACGAATGTCCTAAGCCAGAAAAGACTGTGCCAACACAGAGTGTGAGGAGCATGCAAAGAATCAAGCGGAGCCAATAATATTTCCACTCCCTTGACATGATAAGTAATGATCTCCATGTCAGTACTGCAATTCGGGTACCACAGCTAGCTTTTCCCTTGCTTTTTAGAGTTGGACCTTCCTGCAAAAACTTACTTAGTTAGGCAGACAAGAAGATTCGGACAAGAAAAAAATGGACAAAAATCACCAGAAAGCATGCACGCCAGCTCTTAAATGATGAGGATGAAACCATAAGTACTCAAGTCTATCGCACAAGTAAGATTGTAACGCCACTAATATAAGCAGCACAGCATAATAAGACAAAGTAGAGCAAACAGTTCTCGCCATTTGCTATTGCTTTCATTGTCCACCCCAGGTCCCCCACCCACCCATCCCCCCCCCCCCACCAAAAAAAACAAAAAAAGCAACCAAAGGCTGCCAGTACCATGGGCTATGACAATGCATTGGGGGGCAAAGATAAAGTATTCCACAACCAGCCTGATATATGTTTATTCAAGCATTAACAACTTATAAAGAAGAAAACACTGCAATCATTCACCGTTTGCGGAGAGAAAATCAAATAGATTGCTTTGTTGATCATGGATTGATGGTTGTCCATTTTAAGTTTATGAGTGAAGTCAAATACACAGCTTTTGGCCAAAAAAAGAAGCTAAACTGCCATTTGATGTGTAGCTTTCTCCAGATATTATGTGCTGACATTACTTGGGCAAAAGAATTAATTCACTTCACTATGAGTGCCTACAAACCAAGCTTGCTAAAAACTGTACCAACTACCAATCAAAAACTTACGAAACAATGCAACAAACAGAAGACACGTATGTGTACCTTCTCAGTGAGTTTTAATATCATTGTCTCGACTGCAGCAGCATCGGCTGAGGATTTATAAGTTGCTTCAAGGGTGCGTATTGCCACAGCAGTATCCATATTCACTGAAGAGAGATCGCCATGGTCATCCTGTCAACCATGCACGTGATGTTCAAACAGAGGCTGGAAATGACTGAGCGGCAAAATATAGTTTCTCATACACAAAAAGAGAATACAACAGCTGGATTAATGGACTATGGACGGAAAACACAGCAAGGCATCACTCATCTTCACAAACAGATATCATACCAAATCATAAGGGCCTAATCTCCACCGGACACAGAATCATTCCACTCCCATCACTCACTAAAAGCAGATGAAGACCCATCATTCAACGGCAAGTACAAAAACAAGTACCTGCCAGTTTTTGCACATCGAAATTATCCTGTCGAAGTCTGTGTTTATTGCACGTAGGAAGTGATCGGAAGGACTTTGCATTATCGGGCACGGAAATCCAGCATTGGAGAAGTGCTTCAATAAGAAAGAGAGATTAATTTAGCAAAGCAAACAAGGCAATAAACAGATTTTGTAATTTTACAGTCCAACATCACAAGATCTCAACTTCTATCCTAACATAGAATCGTCAAGATTTATTCAAGGAACTTTCCCTTTCCACACCTTTAAGGCAAAAAGTTAACTTTTTCTTCCTGAGAAACCACATAGAAAAGGAATTAAAATCTAATATGTAGCCTACCTGTAAGCAGGCCAATGTTTCTCCAAAAAATAGAGTATTTCCATTTGAAAGCAGGCATATCCGGTCAAAGAGGCCAAATACTTCAGTGCTGCTCTGATAAATAGTAAATATAAGGGTACACCCGGTGCTTGCAAGTTTCTTCAACGTAACCATCATGAGAAGTGCAGACACACTGTAGGAGATAAAAACAGAATCATGAACTTGAGATCATTGCACCCTGAAGTGAAGTAATGCAACAAGAAAACTCTCAACAAGCACACATCAACCAATTTATGATTATATACGCATTGCATGTATGAGGCACACCCTAAAAATGAATAACCGTGTTGATTTTGACAAGAAAACATCCCTCACAATATGATTTTACCACTGACTAGAATCGTCTAGAGCAATAACTTAAAGAACTGCACATGTTTACAGAATATCAAAAACACAATCAAGTTGGTATTTAGTACATCTTGATATTAGCACCTCTTAGTAACCCGGCAGCATTGAGAAACTTGTGCTCTCTGCTGCACGATGCTGCATAACAAAATCTTTTGACACAGATTACTTTTTATGAAGCTTAACATTTGTTCCAAAAACTGTTTTTGATGATCATTTTTCCCTCTCTGATAAATCTTCGTCAAATAGATATCCAAGCAACAAAATCCATATAATGAGAACCCATCAATTGCCTAAAATCATGCTAGGCTCCTACAGTTGTTCCTACTACAGCAGCATGATTAGTCCTTTCTGAAATTAAGTACGAAATTGTTGTGCATCACAAGAACTCCAAAATCCATTAAAGGGGTCAATCGAACACAAATAAGACAAACTCCGCCCCACCTCCCCACCCCCAGTGCCACCCAAAAAAAAAAACAAACAAACTACCTGTCTAGATGATAAAGAGGCTCGTCTATGAACAAAATATGAGGCCTCATCACAAGTTCCCTGGCAATGCTAATTCGTCTTCTTTCACCACTAGGCAAGCCCTTCATATAACAATGACCACCAATCAGTTTGTTGGCATAGTCACCCAAAGACATAGCGTGTATTGCATCCTCCACGACACTCCTTCGCTGACTGAAGAAACCTGGTAGTTGAAGTAATGCTGAGTAGTACAAGAACTCTCGAACAGTTAGGGATCCAATTAGAGTGGTTTCCCTCTCAACAAAGCCCTGCAACCCATTAAAAAGAAAATATGAAAGCAATCAAAATCTATCCTCATGATAGAAACATTAAACCTTAAAAGAAGAAACACCGTTCAGAAATGTAAAAGATGGTCACATTCCCTCACAAAAAGAAAAGAAACCAATATGGTAAACCAGAAGATAGTGACTACACTTGAGAATTCCTTTGCGAGAAAAGTTGCTAGTTTTGAATCTGGCCTCCCAAGATGGAAAAAGGCTCTGAACAAATAAGCAGAAGTTGCAGAAAAATGAATCATAGCTAAGGGACCTTCAAGATGCTAGGCGACAAATAGAAGGCTGGACAGAATGCCACTTCTGGATGGGCAAACTATCTAACGCTAATTAAAGGCAATAGAATGGAAGAGATCGCACGACACACAGTAAAAGTATCTTTGACTGGTAAACTAATCTACTATCACCGGGCATGCATCAACATAAAATAACGAAGTGGACCTCACTTTCCAACCACAGTGGAAATGACATACAATATGCTTGATAGGTAGCTCAGGCTTTTGCAGTGGATGGATAACATAGTATCTTAGCCTACATTCAGGAGAACCCTCACAGTGTGTCTGAAAGTTGTATTTGTAAAGGTCAACACTATGCATAAGTGGGTGTTGTTGGTTTCCCAAAACATAAGCTTTCAAGAAAATGGTTCCAAGAGAAAATCTAGCATGCTTGTCTCAGTACCTACAGTCAATTAGCAAACTTGAACAATTTACGTGATGACATTCTAATGTTATTAGTGGGAGAGTTCCTCAGCAAAATAAGACCATGCATCAACAAAAGATCCACAGAATACCGAGGAAGTAACATCTTCTATAGGAAAATTAAGCATTGTGAAGATACAGCACAATATACTTACATATGACCCATAAGGCATATGAGTTTTGGCCCTGTTCACAAACACTTCGCCGTACATTCTGGCTGAATCAGGCAATCTTCCTGAAGAACAAACGTAGAGGATACTGCATTAGTTTCGAGCTCTTAAGACAAAAACCATTTCAATATGCTACCTCACTAATCAAATCGATCAAAAGTAACTACCTGCAATTGCCCTTAATAAAGTGGATTTCCCCGATTTGGCAGGGCCCATGATAACTGTCATTGTTCCAGGCAATGCATAGCCATTAGAACTTTTCACAACCTTGTCAGAATACTTCCTTTTACCCTTGATTGTAACAGTTAAGTCCCTCCAAACGACAGATGCCCCTGCAATCTTTCTAGTAACCACCGCACCCTCTGGTAAAGGAGGGGATGGCAAGGACCCGCTATTAAGCTTTGAAAGAGATGGAGAAGCTGGAGTGGTCGCAACATGGATGGAGTCTCCACCATCCTCCACTCTAACATCGACATCTGTGTCCTCCCACTCTGGGGAATCCTCAAACGAAATAGGCTGTCGAAGAGAACCGGGTTTCCGCAGATAAAAGAAGTTGCTTGAAGGCACCCTACTTGCAGGACTGCTTGCAGAAGACGATGAAGACCTATAATTATCCGACTGGGATTGAATTTCTTCCATCCCGATCTCTTGATGCTCAAAATGTAGAACAAACGCCTGAGACTCTCCTCCTTAATGCATAATTTAAGTTATTTAAGGCCTTAGACTGTTCTGAGACTAAATACTGTAGCCCAATCCCTGAACAAGGGTGGGTGGATCCTGCATCAAGTCAGAACAGAAACGTGAATAGACTTTCATTCAACACATTGCCATGGACAAACAGAAGCATTTCAATAAACAGAATCAGCACACTGACGCCTGCATCCTTTCCAATTTTCGGAATCCTGTTGATTCAGCTGATAGATAGACTCCTAGATTCGTCGTACGCGTAAGATTTACTGCACTGTCACGGTGTCTTTAAGTGATTCGAAACTCGCTAATCAAGCTCTCCTCATTCTGCTTCCGAAGCTCCCCGACTTGAACTCGTAAGAAGTCCACAAATGTGGAGAACGGAATTCACAAAAGCTAACGAAGCACCGAAAGCGCTCCAAAACCTATAAACGCAGATCTTCCGCTCCGTGCCACCCGACAAATCCTCAAAGCATTCAAAACTAGTCGAAGTAGAGCCGAAAACGCACCATTTCAAAGAGCAAATGCTCCAACCGCCCTCCACGAGAATGCAACTATTCACACGAGCTGAACAAACAGGGGAAAGCAAAACAAAAGGGCTGAAATGAGCATTCGAGCTCGCCCGGAACCTGCCGAAGCGTTACTTGCTCAACTATTCCGGCTCGAACAGAAGGCACGACGCCTTCATAGCTATGCACAGCTGAAGCAAACTCGCTTCGGAACCAGTAATTGAGAGCAGAGACGGAGCACCAACCTGGATCTGCCAAGAGCGCGACCTCCGCGATGGAGAGAGAATGCGAAAGGATCGAACTTTGCTCACTCTGGGAAGTGAAGTGAGAGGCGAGTGTAGTGACGCTATAGTGGATAATTTGACCCGATCGAACCGGGTTCTTTGCGGATTTTCTGGCTTTTTGCTTTTTTTAGTGGTGGCATTTGGCCTTTGGCCGAGTGGGTTTTTTCTTTTCCTTTTATTCTTTTTGTTTCCCTTTTTATTGAACTCGGAGTCGCATCTAATGATGTAACGTTGCCAGCTCAGCATTCTCGAAAGTGTCCCCCACGTCTGGACTCGCGCGTGATCTCCAGACGCTCCCCTATTCTTTAGATGAATTTGATTCAACATTTGAAACGATGCATTCAATCTTGAGCATTTTTTAATGTTAGCATTTGGCCGAATGCTCTTTTGAAAAAACTTATCAAATAATTCAACATTTCGCAAAGGAATTTCCGAATTGAAAGCTCTTTCAAAATACTGAACCAACCACATCATTTTTCCTCTCGCGTGAATATTTTCATAAAATTTAAGACATATTGAATTAAACAAGTACCAAAAATTGCAATGACCACATTGATCAATTTTAAAATGGGTCGTAATTTATGGATCATTTATGTCATTATTTTTAGATAATTTTTTAGAAAATCAATCATAGTCGTTCGAAGTGATCACGATTTGCCAATTCAAAAAGAAAATACAAAAACTCATAATATTTATTGATGGGATTACTGTGACACCCTTGTGAAAATTTAGATTTACTGGTGTCGTGGATGTTCCGATTAGAAGTGTGCTTCTCACGACCAGATTAAGGATAAACATGTCTATAAAGCCGAAATTAGTGGGGCCTAAGAGGAATGGAGAAAGCCTATGATTAGCGTTAGGCGGGGCTCACATCGACCCGGCTCCACAATAGCAGTCTAGTCTTCCTGTGGCTCACCTTTCTTTTGTCCAAAAAGGTGACCAGAAAATTACAGAACCGGACCAGAAAATCCAGCTATATAGCCCATGGGTCTAATCATCCACAAAAAAAGAAAGTGATCCGACCATCGCCAGATAATGTGATCTATAATCGATTTAGAAAATGGTGTGATAGGTTGATTTATGACCTCATTTAAATACCCATTAATAATTTTTCGTGAAATTTTTTATAAGATGGATTTAAAATAGCAGTTCTCATGTCATTAGCACTGATTTCAAAATTAGCGAGGCGGCTTCTTGTAGAGTGAACTTTCAATCGAGGGAAAATTTAATTGGCTCTCCTTCTTTTTCCCCTTTCAGGGTCTGCTCTTGGATTCTGAAATCAATTCCTTTTGGTGTTTTCTGGGTCCCCCTGTTCAATGATTTAGCCATCCAGTACAATATATATTATCTATATAAGATGTAACTTGTAAGGTTGTGAACGTTTCTCAATATTGTAAAGTCGAAAAAAATGCAGGCAAGGAGCATAGGAAAAATGATATTTATAATCTTTAAACTCTGGCCTATTTTACATTAATGTCTTTGGACTTTTAATTCATTTTGTTGTGATCCTTGAACTATTTATAAATGTTCAATGTAAGGGAGAAAATCATCGTAAGTCGTTAAACTGTTATGAAATGCGCAATCTAGTGCCTAAACTATAGCAAATTGTGCAACATCTTCCTAAATATTCAATGTAGTCCTCTGGTTTGATTAAACAATGGAGAAAATCACCACGAGTCCCAAAACTGTTAATAAATGTACAATCTAGTCCCTAAACTCAGTAATTTGTACGCGGTCAAATAAGGGGAAAAGTCACAACAAGTACCAAACTCTTGCGAAATATGTAATTCAGTCCCTAATTTTTTAATTTTGTTCTCCCTTATTTGATTATAAAAACGGACTACATGGGAAACATTTAATAATAATTCAAGAATCATATTGAAAGTTTAAAAAAGACATTGCATATTAGCCAAAATTTAAAGATTATTAGTGACAATTATCCTGCATATTAAACATTGGTCACTGTCCTTTTTAGAGCCATTACTCGTGGTCCTAAAAAATATGTCAAACCAAAGAAATACCGCAATCGATATACTAAATGCAAGCAGGGGACACAGAAAGTTGCTTTGAGCCCAAGAAAGTATGATTGCACATTAATGATTGCAATAATGGTGAACGACCAATAACGGTTCGATTATTCTGACCAAAAAAAAAAAAAAAAGGGTTAGACACTTGTTCCTGATTTCGTGGACTTCGATGCAAAATGTCGATTTTGTGGACCGTGACTGGATGAGTGCTCAATGATTTTCTGACTCAAGGGATTGAAACTTAGGAAGACATAGTCTTCATCTACACGGCAAAAACCAATCATTTCAATGGCAAAAGTGATGCCAGACTTGTCTAATTATGGCTCCTGGCTTGCTTCGTGGGGCCACAAATTTCAAATGGGAATTGCTTCGTTGATAAAGTGAAGACGATCGATTTTTTTAGGTAGAAACGATTTTTTTTATGGAAAGAAAATTTCATTCATTTGTCAAGATCATCCATGAAAGGAATATAAAAAGCTTCCAAGCAAAACAAATTCCAAAGAGCTACAAAACAAAACAAAACAAAACTGGAAAACAACTAGAGTATAACTTGCAGTTATAAGCACGCTTTCGTTCAAAAAAATCGGATCTATCACGGCATTAAAAACCAATTGGCAGCCAATCACTGAAATAGTTTGTGATAGGCGCACGTCAAGATCTTCTCCTATAGAAACTACAGCTTGTAGTGTGTACCTAGATTCAACACCCTTAACACTATAGCCATATGGAGATAATAACGACATGTTAAATCACCATAAATCAAATGTCTCTAAGAAGCTTTTGAATCTAGATTGAGACTTGGAGAGAAAAACAACCAAATTTAGATCTAAACCTAAATTGGGAGAGGAGAGCTTCCATCAAATCTAGGAAAAGTCATAGAACCATATCTCAAGCATCCTGTTGACTGGACTATTGACGTTGTTCTCACGAAGTTTTCATTTGCAAGCAAATTTATTCACCACAACGAGCGAAGAAAAGCAATAACAACAAGCAAAAGAAGACGCCAAATGAGGAGAGAAAAAAAAAAATCAAAGTCTAAAAAAGAAAAGCAGAGCAAAGCTTAGAGCCTTCAAGGTGAAATTTCTTTGAGGGAGGATTTTTTTTGGGAGAGAGGATTGCCAAAAACAAAGGGTTTTTTTAGCATGCAAGCAGGTAATAATACTCTTTTAGCAAAAATGAGTGGATAAAGCTAGATTTTGCTCTTTAGTAGTCCAAGGGTTAAATAAGGAAAATAGGAAAATGACATCAGAAGTATCAAAATTTGTATACGGACATTACTTTAATGCAAAAACTTTTTGCTGACTCACTTAGGGCCTGCATGTTTATCATTCTTGCCAGAATTTTTTATTCTGGTAAGAATTCATTCTTTCAAAAATCAATTCTGGTAGAGAATCAAAATTTATATTTACCAAACGCACCCTCATTCTCATTCTAATTTTGACAAGTTTACCAAACGGCACTCAGGGATTAGCGGCCGACGTCCGACGTTCACACGTCCGGCAGCCGACATCCGGCGTCCAACATCCGGCGAGTGTAAAAAGGAAAATGAGAAGTGAAAATAAAAAAGGAAAAAATCATAAAAAAAAAACCTCAAACTTATGATTGTGTGACACATTTATCTCACTTGAAGTAAAAAAACGCATTTACCTCTAAACTTTTTTTTATTTTCACTTTTTTTATTAATTAAAAATTAAAAAATTAAAAAAAATTAAAAAAGAGAAAAATCGGGGCCTGGGCGGAGGCCCTTGCCGTCGCCGGCCTCGTCACCGGAGAGGGCCGGTGAGGGTTTTCGGGGCCTCGGCGAGGGCTGGCGACCCTGGCCGACCTCAGGCAAGGGCCCGACGACCCTTGCCCAACAGCGGGCAAGGGCTCGGCGAGCCTCGCCGAGGGTCGGTGACCCTCGCCAACGCTGGGTGAGGGCGGCGAACCTCGCCGGCCCTGTCCGACGACGGGTCGGCGGCGGCAAGGGCATGCAGCCCTTGCCCCCGACCCCTCCCTTTTTTTTGTTTTTTGTTTTTTAAATATTTTATTTAATAAAAAAAATAAAAGAATTACTTCTTGTAAGAATTGATTTTCTATGCCAGAATCAATTCTTTACCAAACACAAATCTCATTCAGAAGTAGAAAACTGTTTTAGAAGTCATTCTTTACCAAACGCATTTCTCTTCTAGAATCACTTCTGGTAGAGAATTAAAAATTCTGGCAGGTTATCAAACGCACCCTTAAGTGTCAAAATAAATAAATAAAAGATCACTTAAGTGACGAATTGGAGAAATTCTGACTAAATTTTACATGTGGCATTTATCATCAAAATTTTATATGATGTGGCAATTTTTTTAAAAAACTTAGTCCATGTAGATTATACGTTGATTTTTAAATTTATTAATAAGCTAAAAAAATTTCAAAATTAATTAAATTTAAAAATAAGCTAATTTTTATTTTATTTTTAAAAAAAAGAAGCTTTGAAGCAACGGCAAAGGTTGTGCAAGGCCTCGCCACCGCCGTCGAGCCCTGGCTAATGGCCGACGACCCTTGTCAACCATCCCCCACCCTCGCCGGCCTTTGCCAGCGACAGTGGGCAACAAGCCCTCACTGCTACTTCAATAAAGCTTGCCGTTTTTTTCTCAAAATTTTAGCTTATTTTTATTTTTTAGCTTTTTAAAATGCTGGCTAGACCTCTAATGGCTCCAAATATTAATAATAATAAAAAAGGTCATGTAGGGTTTTTAGTCAAGCTCACCAGAGTTGGCACTTAAGTGATTGTTTTTTTTTTTAAAAGTTAGCACACAAATGATCCGAAAAAAAGTTTTGACATTAAAATGAGTATCATACACAAGTTTTGGAACTCTTTGTATCATTTTGCCTAAGGAAAAGTATATTGGTTGTATAAGGGAGATCTGAAGTCAACGGAATTCTACTCTAGTATAATTTTGGTTGCAGTTGATAGAGCTCCTTAAGTTTTAACAGTGCTCCGCTTCCGTCCACTAAGCTCCAATTCAATTAATCAAGCCAGTTTTTAATTAGCAAAATGGAGAAAAACTTTAAATAAAAATAGATCTTTGATTCAAGGAAATAAAATATGATTCGACATTTAAAAGATTATGATAGAATTGGAAACCCTCGGTGCATATTACCTGTAGACATGATATGCCATGACATGAGTGCGACAAAATTTTTGTGAAGTCATGGGATGAGTCGATATATTATCGAGTCGAATCTCTTATGCAAGATGACTTTTTGATATGTAATTGTCCCAGTAAAAGATACATGAAAATTGATATCGAATAGCTTGTTCACTGTTCCGATTCGAACGATAACTGTATTCACCAATTTTTCGTTCTCTTGAGGCCATTTTCAAGGACATAGATAACGAGAGAACGTGATTCAGTAACTCCCTTGTATGCTAGGTTGCCGCAGTGTAGAATTAGTCTAGTGCTAAAAGATTCTCGAGCATCCTAAACCGAAAATGAAAAGCATCGACGTTAAATTTAGTTAGCATTGGTGGAATGAACGCTCAGCCCTCTTCCCAAAGTGATAATGGCCTCCAAAATGGACCAGTAGATGAAATTTTAGGCCCAAAGGTTCCCTTCCTTTTAGAGTAGCCCATTATTCTTAAATCTGTGAAGAGCCCATCTGCCAGAAAAGGAACAATATGCAAGAGACCATAGGACCACTGAAAGAGTGCAAACAGACTAACATGCCGGGTGCCCGTAATAATTTGAACCGGCGAAGAAAATCGCGATCGAATGTTCGGTCAATTCGATCCAAAGTTGGCCTGGCCTTGGTCGAGCTCGAGCTTGAATAGATGTGCGTCGAGTGACCCTCGAGAAAACGAAGGGGACGGATGCCACAACTCTCCGATCACGGCATGGATTGTTATTAGAAGTGAATTGGCGCGATTAAAAGGCACAGGAACTTGGCTGTGGGTTTGGTTTTGGTGCGTAATTGACTTTTGAAGAACAATGTGCTCCGACATCATGTTGGTCAATAAATGTCCTAGTGCCCATATTGATCACATCTCATGTCCATACATCAGATTATGCGACCACTCTCGAAGCACCTCGATCAGTCTCTTGTTTAGGATCACTTTTTGCATACTTTGGATTTTCACGTTGTGAGACAAAGTGTTAATCAATGGCAGACATATTAAATCATGTCTTTATCTGCGTTTATGCTCGGAGATGAATTGATAGTGATATGAACAAATTGTACCTAGAGTACAGCTAGCACGACCGTGCCGTAAGTCTTCAATATGAAGCGGTGGGTTCTCTACCTTAAGTTTTCCCTAGAGTCCGCTTAACTTGTTTAACCCGTTGCCTTAGAAAATTAGAATTGGGAACTCTCACTTGGTGGGATTTCTGAGATTTTTTTAATATGAAGGGAAAAAAAAAACAACATAAGGAAACTAGATAATTCTAAAGCAAATTAAACACCCAAATACAGATAATCAAAAGTAGAAAATACTATCACTAGCTTCAGAGAAATCATTAATGTCGCGAAAAACATCTAAATTAAATTTCAAAGATGAAAAAGTATTTGAAATGTTGGCTTTGAGACTCATAACATAATCAGTGTGCATTCAAATGCCAATTTTCAGTTCTAATCAATATTAGATATACACTTTCCTACTTTTTTGAGTCCCTTTTTTTTTTTAGGTGGAGCAATATCCACCAATTTTTTTGGCTGGAGAACAATACGCACTATTTTAAAAGTTGCAGTTGAATAATTCATGAATTGATTATTTGTTGAATATTATTCACTTAGATTTGCTTCTTTAAATAAAATAAGGAAATATATCTCATCATCCCATCCAAAGAGAGTATCCAATGGATGGAAACCGGTTAAACAAGGTAAGCAGTTTTCTGGGAAAAATTAGAGTTGGAGGATCCATTGTTTCCATATAAAGACTCACGGCATCGTTAGCTCACCATTTTCCTTCGGACTTTGCTAACATAACGGTTTTTTTGCCACTTTGATAATAACAGTATGTTGTAAGTAACAAATTCTTAAATGAGTAAATCCCGCAACAATTTATAATGATTTTTTTATTTATTTTTTGTGGGTCAAAACAAATTGTTATTTTTACGGTGGATTAAAGACAAACACGACATTTCTCTTTTCCTTCTGTGCGTATAATGCCTATTCTCCTGTACAAAGTATAGAAGCCATCAAGAATACCTCTCTCTCTCTCTCTCTCTCTCTCTCTCTCTCTCTCTCTCTCTCTCCCTCTTTCAAGCTAACCACAGACCAAATCCCAACATCACATCAAGCCACGATGGGGTGAAGAAAGCATGAGAGCGTGCACAGAAGGATCGCTGGGCTTGATGATACTGCAATCAGATGCGAAGCGGGCTGAGAAGACTAAAGTCAAAGAAGCCATCAGGCAATGGAGGACGAAGCTATTATCTACAGCTGAAAAAGGAAAAAAAGAAAAAGGTGGGGGGGAGGATTCCAGCTCGTGACTGATGTTCGCCTGAGCTTTTCTCCATCATATCGGATTCGATCCAAGATATTTAACCCCACAATCTGCATACGTTCTTGTATCCAGACAAAAAATAAATGGAAGACCTTCTGTTCTCTCTTCAAACAGTTTCCAATTTTCTCAGCTGGCCGTGTGCACAAGATTAACCAAGTCCGACAACGATTCCCATAACCCAATGACCATCCTCTTGAATCACAACGCGAAGATCATCATATCGCGATCGTATCGGCTTTAACTCGATCCCTCGATGCCGCTTCGAAAGGGACGGTGAATGAAATGCGAAAGGGGCATGTGCATGATGGCGACGAGGACCTGCAGGACACGCACAAACACACTTACCTTGCTGTCCTTCCGACCGGCGCCACATCACGTGGGCTTTGGCCCTGCTTCGTATGCAGCTTTTTGAGCGAGGGACGATGCGTCCCAAGTGACGATACCTGCGGTTCTTCATGCCTTGAGCGCTAAACATGGCGTCTGAACTAAAACAAGATCCACTTCCTGCGTTTCCTTTTGTTGTTTGCATTCCATCCATGTGTGTGTTCGTAACGGGCCTATGTAGCTCCTTCCCCACCTGTAGCAAGAGAGGTTCTTTTGCCACCCACCGCCATGCCCTACCATTCGTACCAACACCAACACGCAGCCCTACATCATATGATGCACATGTTCCCACCCAATTATGCAATGCCCTTTGTATCCTTTTTGGTTCGTGAAGTAATACGAGTTAGGGCACGATGCTTACGATTCCGTGCCATAGTGTCGTGTTGAGTTCGGGTCTAGTTCGGACATGGGTGACATCCGTTTGCCCCCGACTCCGCCCTAATCATTCGGCGTGTCTCGCTCCACAGCACATGTCCATTCAATCCTCGGGTATCTCCGAAAGCTCTCTCTTTGCCGACTGGATCTCGGCGAGGTCTCAATAATCTTGCTGAGATATAGCCAAGATCTCAATAGTGTCTATTGAACATTGAGAAGGTGCCTCCTCTAGAACTAGTCTCCTTGACGAGCCTTGTCCAGGATGGCAAAGCAGAGCTTGCCTGTGGCCTCGGGCTCCATCAACGGTGATGAGCATCAAGGTCTGCGCGAGCTTCCTCCACTACAAGCACCCAACAACTTTTCCGGTTTCCCATATTATTATTGTAGAAGAAGAGATCAATTAATAATTTGTAACATCTGTAATTTCGGATCAAGGGATTGGAGTATTATCTTGTGTTCACAATCACGAAGTAAATTACCTAAAGTGTCGCGATCTGATGATTGAGACAACGGAGAAAGTAGCATGTGAAGATAGAGTAGCGATAGTATTCGAATTGTTGTGAGGATGCTTCCTACTACGGTCTTTCACGACTAAAGAGGAACTAAATATGATTATCAAACAGGCTTATACTATACAATAGCATTAGGAACCGTAAAAAATGTGTTCAAATATAAATGTCTCATTATAAGGAAAATTGTTCAAAAATCCTAAACCTATTGTACGGCAGCTAATTCAGTCCTAAACCTTTTAATTGTACCAATTTAGTCATAAACATTTTGACAACTTACCAATTTAGTCCTAAATCTTTTGATGATTTGCCAATTTAGTCATTTCTATCAATTTTGATAAGAAATTGTTGACATGGCAGTCCAGTAACCACCCTCAAATCTACATATCCTCAATTAATCCTAAAGTGCCGTCCTAAATTGCACGGTCCGCGCTGAAGTGGACAATTTTTGCAATTTTTAAATTTTTCTGAATTTTTTTCCTTTCTTTTTTTCCCTTTTCTTTCCCTTTGGCCAATGTTCGGTACTCGGTCATGGCCGACGACAGGCCATAGGCAAGGGTCGCCCTCATCGGATCTGGCGAGGGTTCGACCCTTGCGGCCTAGCCCTCGCTAGAGGGAAAGAAAAGGGAAAAAAAGAAAGGAAAAGGAAAAGGTAAAGGAAAAAAAAAAGAATAAAGAAAAAAATTTAGAAAATTTTAAAAAATTACAAAAATTGTCCATGTTAGACCGCGAGAGTTCGAGCCCTCACCAGGTCCGATGAGGGTTGCTTGTGACTGGTCGTCAGCCACAGGGCAAAGGGAAAGAAAAGGAAAAAATGAAAGGAAAAAAAATGAAAAAAAATTAAGCAAAAAGTTGTGCACATCAACGCCGGTCATGCCACATAGGATGTTTGGCAGCCAACCTGTATCCACGTAAGTGATTTCCAACCAAAATTGGTCGGATTGACTAAATTGGCAGATCGTCAAATTGTTTAGGACTAAATTGGCAAATCATCAAAAGGTTTTGGACAAATTTGGCATAATTAAAATGTTTATGACTGAATTAGCTAATGTATGATGGGTTTATGATTTTATGGACTATTAGCCCTCTTATTATACATGTAACACATCGTGTTAACACAAGTAACATCTTTTGTTAAAACATGTGTGCATGTATATGTATATATGTGCGTGTGTATTGTTCTCTAAATTAGTAACGCAAGTGTACGTATCGAACAAGTAATAAAGTGATGAATTAAAGTATCGTTCCCACAGAGATTATAGACTAATCAATCAAATTACTTACTAAAGGTGAACAATTCTCAAATTTATCTAACCAATTAAAGATTTGATAAAGCAGTTGAAATTCTAAATAAAACTAAATTAACCTATTAAGATTAAAATTTTTGAAATTAAATTAACCAAAAGAACATGAATTTAACTAAGAAAATAAAAATCTGAATTAACCCCATAATTTTCGAAAGCTAAATTAACCAAGGCAGCAAACCAAAATCAAAAATAAAAAATTCACAAACTAAACCTAGAAGTTTCGAATATAAAGAAGTAAGGAATAAAGGATTTTGATCAAGAGTTAAAAACGTTGGAGCATCCGATTTCACTTAACCAATCAAGACTAATTAACCAATCTCGTTATGCAATCAAATTGAAATCATAGTGTGATGGTAGAACTTCCTAATTTAAATCACTATCCTTGGTCCGATATAGCAACCCTACTTAGATTTAACAACCCACATTTGGTCTATGTGAATTTAAGTAAACCTAAACGCATTAAGATCTATGAATGTTCCCGGATTCAATAAACCACCCTCAATTTACCTACTACCGAAACCACACAAACAACTCAGTATATCTCTCTCTAAGTTAAATTCATGGCTATATATCATAAATCACTCACATGGAATCTCCTTCCGGTCTCAAACATGTAACAAAAATCATTCAAGTGATGATCAAGCACTTAAAAGCATTAAGAACATGATATATAACTCACACTGATGAGATCTAGAATTGCATAAACGAGTCTTGAAAATTAATCAATCATAGTTAAGTTACATCGTAGCTCTAACAATAGAAAATTAGAACATAATAGAAGAAGAAACGAAAATATAAATGAAACCCAATATCTTCAATCAAAGAACAAGAATTCTATCACCACTTTGTTTTCTTTTTAAAAGATTGGAAAAACTCTAAGAAAGATGAAAGAACAATCTGAAAAATTCTCTCTCTAACTCTCAATTCCAAGACTTTAAAAACAAGGCAATTGCTTATCTATAACTTAAAATTAGGGAACAAATCTCAGAATTCTTGAATTGGCTCTATCTTCTAATGCTTCTATGGATAGCATATTCCTCTCCTTGGGTGGCATATTCCTCTCCTTCTTTTTGCCATTTTTTTCCTTATTTTCTCCATGTCTCATTATGCTGGATAAACAAGGAAAATTTGAATAAATAGAAGGAAATCCAAATATTTTCTCACGAATATCACATTATTTGTTGCCTAAAATATGTGAAATAACTCTATTTTTATAGACTTATCATTCATGTATGTATGTATGTATGTATGTATGTATGTATGTACCTAAACTTGTCGTATTAACACGAGTAACATGTGTTGACCTGTTTTATTAGACATGTCTAATGATGTGATTATCGGGTCAAAAGGATCAACTCCTACACGCTTATTATTTTGTGTACAAAGACTTGTTTATATTGTTCATATGAGAACACGATTACTGTCATTATGAACACGCTTAATCACACGTTGTACATGTATTATGAAAATTTGTTGACCTCGGTTCAATTCATTGTTTTTATGTAATGTTGGATATCTAAATATGCCGACTAGAGAGTATTTCTCATGGATGCACGCAAATTGTCGAATCCACGTGCATCGGGTGCGGTTCTACCAAGATTGGCATTGCCCTTGATGTTGATCTGAGTGAAATACTTTATAATCTGAAAAGCAAATCCATTACATCTAAATCAAAACACTGGCGACCGACATTTCATAGGTTATTTCTGGGAGTGCTGGAAAGGATTTTACAAGCACGACAACATAGAAATGGGCGAGAAAGAGAGCACTGCAAAGCATGCAAACAACCACGTCAGATTGTACGATGTTGGGGTCCGTTGATTGAGAGAATCCACTTCTCATATTTTCATGTCGTGGAGGGCTTTGCTTCGATCATTGCCATGGGGTCTCCAAACTTGAAGAGGCACAGAGCATAAGACAAAAAACTGAAAAAAAAAATATATAATAAAGAAAAGTTACTGTGAAGAATCCAAGAGTTGGTGATTTACTCGAAGGATGATCTTGTTAATTTTCATCGGAAAATACGGACGCAAAGATTTGATTATCTGTAATTTCATGAATTATAACGATAATGTATCATTTTGAAGCAATGAGAATCAATACATGTGCATAATTGATTATGCTGCGTTTGGAACATTTCGGCGCGACAGATTCGGAAAAAAGGAGAAGCTCCAGTTGTAAAGTTTTGAAAATAATAAGCCATGCCGACTTGTCCTTGTACCATGTGAACAATGCATTTTTAATGTGCTACCCACGTATCAGAAAAAATACAGCATCATCAACAACACGTGCAGAAAAAGCCACAAAAAATCCTATATTATGTCCACTGTGACACATTTACCCCAATTTTTTTTCTTGTGACAGCTATAAATTGTGGATTTTTAGTATCACAAAAGAATAATTTATGGTAAATGTGTCACACGGATATAAGTTTGAGATTTTTGGTGTTACAAAAAAGGAAAATGACGCAAATGGTCCCTAAACTTTGGCTCAATGTGTAATGTAGTCCCTAAACTTTTAATTTGTTCAATGTAGTCCATGAACTTTAGGTATATGTTCAAACTAATCCCTCTAATATATGAAAATATTTAATGTTGTTCCTAAACTTAAATTATTGAAAGAGCAACATTGAATATTTTCATATAATCTAGATACTAGTTTGAACATGTACTAAAATTTTAGGGACCACATTGAACAAATTATAAGTTCATGGATCAAATTGCATATTGAGCTAAAATTCAAGAACCACATTACACATTGGGCGAAAGTTCGTGGACCATTTGTGTCATTTTCCCTTACAAAAAGGGGAAAATTTTTAAAATAGAGTTCTAAATTTATTGCATTTTTGCTAATTTAGTCCGAAACCTTTTAAGTTTACCAATTGAGTCGTAAACCTTTTGCATTTGTGCCAATTCAGTTATTTTGGCTGGCTAGTGCTGACGTGGACAAGAACATTTTAATTTTTAATTTTCTTTTATTTTCCTCTTTTTTTCTTTCTTTTTGGCTTTTCTTCACCATGTGGCCGGTGAGCTTCGTCGAAGATTGCTAGCCACAGGGCTAGGGCTTCTCGGCTATGGCCGTGGGCGAAGGTAGCTTTGCCCACGACCGGCAAGGCCAGTGGTTGGTGAGCTCCGGCGACCCTCGTCCGCCACAGGAGGGAAGAAAGCAAATAAGTAAATAAAATAAATAACAATAAACATAAAAAAAATGAAAAATATTGAAATATTATTAAAAAGTATCCATGTCGATGCTAGCCGATCAAAAGGACTGAATTGACATAAATGCAAAAGGTTTAAGACTCAATTGGCTAACTTAAAAGATTTAGAACTGAATTGGCAAAAAGTGCAATAAATGTAGGACTTTTTTGACAATTTTTTCTAAAAAAATTTTTTTTTGAGTAAATGTGCCACGAAAGTACAAGTTTGAAATTTTTTGTGTCACAAAAAAGTTTTGAATAAATGTGTCATAATTGGCATAGTTTAAGTTTTTTTTTTTCGTGATTTTCCCTTGAATACTATGTTCTGCATTATCTAAATCTTCTACATCTTAAAAAGTTTAGGACTCAATTGGAAAAATATTGAAATATTATTAAAAATTATCCGCGTCAGTGCCGACTGGTCAAAAGGACTGAATTAGCACAAATACAAAAAGTTTAAGACTCAATTGGCAAACTTAAAAGGTTCAGTATTGAATCGACAAAAGTGTAATAGGTTTAGGACCTCTTTGACAATATTTCCAAAAAAAATTTAGAGTAAATGTGTTACACGGGTGTAAATTTGGATTTTTTTTTTTAATTACAAAAGAAGTTTAGAATAAATGTGTTTTTGTGATTTTTTCCCTTGGATACCGTGTTCTGCATTTTCTAAATCTTCTACATCTTTTGGCATTGTTCCAGGTTATTTAAACTTGAACAACTTTTTTGATTGGACGCCAAAAGAAAAACGTGTTTCTTACTAAAAAAAGAAGAAGCATTGTCTGCTTCACGCCGGTCCTCGTAATGCATTGGAACTTGTTAATATAAAGATTCATTGAAAGTTATATAATTCCTGACACGAACATCAAACCGATGCGAAGTGCTACTTTGACATGGTTGCTTCATTGAAGAAGAATAACGGGAGAGAGGTACTGAAATGAAGACTGATTTACAGTATCGATTCTTCACAGGAGGATGGGATAAGTTTCATAGGACGAAATATCAGTGCGGAACATATAGAAGTTCCAAATGAATCAGTGTTATTGAATATTGAATAAGATCATTATTATGAAAAATCTCAAACTGGTATTTTTATGATAAATTTATTTCAAATTAATTTTTTTGACCACCAAAAACTCTAAACTGATATACCTGTGACAAATTTATCTCAAATTTTAGAATTTGTCGAAAAAGATGAACTAAACTATATTGCTAGAAAATGAATTAATTGAAGAAACGTCAATTAAGTTATTATTATTTTTAAAAAAAATTAAGTTTTGGATAAATTTATCATAGGTGTACCGGTTTGAGAGTTTTTGCGGTCAAAAAATTAATTTAGGGTATATTTGTCATATGTATACCAATTTGAGATTTTTTGTTGTTAAAAACTTAGTTTTGGATAAATTTGTCAAAGATGTCGCAGTTTGAAATTTTTCATGATATTGACAAAAAAAAAATCCATAATTTAGAGCTCAACCATGACGCTTTGAAAATTAATATTTCTGAACAAATTGATGGCTTAACCTCAACATTAATTATTAATAAATCCAGCAGTGAGATGGCCAAACCGTCGCATGAGATCATGTGGCCGGTAGGTAAAACCTAGCCAACGACAGAAGAAGCCGAACAGTTCTTCATTCGATGAAAGCACATGCCATTTTTCTAAACCTCCCTCCTTCTTGGTCCAATCAGGGCTCCGACACAAGGAGGAAAGTAGTTGTCCATTGCTCAATCAACAATTGAATTACAAGGCCGATCGATGATGGGGAATATACCAACCGATTGGATTTGGAGAATGCAACTTCCAGAGGAGCTTTTGAAAAGGAAAAATACTTTTTTTTTGTCCTTGTAGCAAATTAATTACATCGCACCGTCAATCCATTGGACTCTTTCGAAATTTTATTCCCCTTAAAAGGGTTCGTTTGTTTCACCAAAAACTTCCTGCCGCCAGAAAATGCTTTTGGGAAATTCAATTTCAGAGAAAGGAAACCGTTTCCTGCTATTTGTTTGTGCAGATGGCAAGTTGAACGTGCTATGGCAATTGATAATAAGTAGAATCCATGAGAGGCGGCTTGTTGCAAACTAGAATCGACAATTTCTTTGTTTATTCCGAAATCCATCAAAATAATATGAGTTACAAAAAAAATTATGAAAGATATTTGAAATCATATTTATAAAGTATTGTATCTTTTTGGGAACGTAAAAGAACGTGAGCATTAATGAAGTATATCTAGGAGATCGTTTTTAAAAAAATGAGAATTATCGGAAAAAACCAAAAAAGAAAATGAGAGATAAGATATAGACACAGAGGGACTTATCCTTCTAACTTGGACGCTCCTTGCTAAATGGGAAAGTCATATTTCTCAATCTAATTTTATTATTTTCAATTCATGGAAAAAGTTTTCCTTCGATCGAATAGTTTTCTGTCAACAAAACGCCATAAATCCCCATAAATAATTCTCTAGAAATGATTTTTCATCAACCAAACTGACCCTAAGTACTACTTACAATTTCCACCTGCAGTAAAATGGTCTACTTTCGTAGCTGAATATGTTCTTTGACCAGGACCAGTTTGGGGGGCTGTAAGTCATCAAGATAAACCCGTTTCGTTTATCCAACTTTGAAGAAATTGAATTATTTTGATTATATAATTTAAGCTATATAGAAACTTAAGGAATTCAACATGCTAATATTCTTAAATTCTTAAAGAATAATAAGTTCTTATTTTATTTATAAGAAAAAGTTTAGGAGGAGGGAGGTTCTCTATGCCCACCATAGGCCTAGAAGGTCTTATAGAGGATTTTACAAATCGCCTACAAGAGGAGACTGCTGGCAGCGGGATTCGAATATAGGCATGATGTGCGGAGAGTTCGAACTTTACCAGCTGACCCAACTCACTTTGGTAAAGAATAATAACTTTTATTTGTTGGTGATGTGCCGATTAGATATTCGAAGTGGAATAATAACACTAAGTAACAGACAATGAGAGAGAGAGAGAGTATTTAACTAGGGTTTCTGGAAAGATAGCTTGGTGTCGTGGAGGTATGTATGCATGTCGTACATCTCCTACGAAGCATCCACCAATCAAGAAGCCACAAAAAAGAGCCTCCCTTTAAGACCATTGGATCTCTGTTAGGTTTTCATATTTGGCCCAATGAAGAAAAAGAAAGACAAAAAAGGAAGAAGATGCCCATGCCTTCCTCGAGCACTTATAAAAATCTCTCTCCCACACACTGTTGCCTTTGCCTTTGTATGGCTTCCCTAACTCTCTCTCTCTCTCTCTCTCTCTCTCTCTCAAGATCTCGCTCTGGTTTTGGCATGAGATCATCTCTCTCTCTCTGTGCGATTGTATTTCTTCTGTGTGTTCTTGTTTCTGATGGCTTTCACTGAGTCAGATGCTTTTTCTCTACTGTCCTGGAGCTATGTTTTTGTCATGGTTCGGGACGATTTAGATCTAAAGAGAGATGTGATTTTTCTCCTGAAGATTTTGAATTTCTATCTCTTTTCCCTGATTTTTGCTTCGGAAATTTGCGAGGTTTGGCCAGAAGATGAGCCGAGAAAAGTTCCAGAAGAAGTCCCTTTCTCCCCACTAGTTTTATAGCTTTTCTTTTGGGTCAATCCGGGGTAGTTCTTACTCCTGGATGCTGTTTATTTATTTTATGTTGCCTTCTCAAGATTTGTTAAATATATAGTACGATGATCCACTGTTTTATATATATACAATATAGAGTTCTACATGGCAGATTCTAACTCTGGGGTGCTCTTTACGTGAGACCCTCTCCATAGTTTCTTCAGTGTTGGTCAAAGCCGATAGGCTAACGTGTGTTCCTTTTTCATTTTTGTGGCCCCTTTCTGTTTTCAAGATTCTCCAGCATATATAGACACATCGAATTCTTCTCAGTTTCTCTTATGTTTCTTACAAATCCAGATATTACAGCAAGTATGGGTTGATATATGGGTTAGTACGCCTTCTTCAGTCGTCGGTTGCAGGCGTGGCATCATCAAGATTCACAGGCGAAAATGGACGGCGGTGATCAGATCGCCCTTTGCCGGAAGTCCATTTGGAAATTGGGAATCTTGATGATGCTGCATCGGCAATAAACGACTCTACACGACAATCTCGATGTCCCTCTTCTTTGTTTTTCGGTTGCCTTCAGGTGGGTTTAGATTAAATTTGTTCTCCCCGAGGTTTATTTATGCCTATATCTTCTCTTTTCACTTTGCAAAAGAAGTATGAGATTCAGATCGGACCTGATTAAAGATGCTGAGAATACTGACTGCCTTCAAAGCTTTGTGCGTTTTCTGACTGCGCAGATCTACACTCGTGTTTCCTGCAAAGAGATATGCGAAACCTATCATCTGTAAGAAACGGCTTATGTATCACAAGTTGCATGAAGGCATAACATTGGGATGTTGCAGAGAGCGAAGTAAAGCAAGAGAGAGAGAGAGAGGAGTAATAGAAGCTGGGAACTGATGAGATTCGCAGCATGAAATATGTTCATCGTGCTCAGGAAAGTGTAAATTCCCTTCAATCTTGTAGATTTCTACTTTTGATTCTGATTTTTCTCTGGCATGTTTGGCCAGTACATAAGAATTGATTCTTTTGGTAATATGTCTGTTGGTCAAACATACACAGGGATATATTGTTTCTCCTCAGTTTGTTTGGTTCAATAGCAGCTTAAGATGAGCACAATGCGTTTGTTGATCATTTGTGTCTTTTAAGATCTTCATCAATAGATTTAAGAAAGTTTTATCTTGTTCAAATTTCATGAAAAAATGACAACATCTAATTAGGATCAAATGATTTAACACGTTCATATATAAGTTACAAAAAAGATCGTACTGCTTCTCATAAATCTTCATCGAGTTTTCTGTCGGATTCGATTGAATCACATCTCTTTAAATCTAACCAAGTTAACCATGTCCGAGAAAATATATATGAGCTCATCGCTGAAAGTACTCTAACTTCCCTACCACTTCTGTCTTGACTTAGATATGTTTCAAACTGTTTGATCATTTGTCGATTATCTGTCAAACTATGTCTTCTCGGCAAAAAAAGGCCCAACAAAGATGCGAGTGAGGACTCCGCAAATGGTTTTCGTGTCTCAGAAATTAGTGCATCTTTCAAATCAGGAACTGGTTTTTTCTTCTGACCATGATATGCCAATCAAGGTGGGAGCATGTCCAATTTGTCACTGCCACATTTTTTCTTTTGCTAATATCTGCACAAAAATCGACCCATCAATCTCATTCGTGTGGGGCCAATCGAAACGATTCACATAAACATCTTTTCACCTCAGCAATTGAAATGGTACTAGAAAGCATCTCAAAATATCTCCCGTCTTCTGCTTCTTTCATCATGACAGCGACAAAACCAGACAACTCAATTGAATTTATGGAAACCCGTGTGCCTGAATCGCCTTACCGATCTGGGAACACACTGTGACTAGTCCTATAATAAGTTAGGTTGATGTTTCCTGATCAAGAAACCTCTTTTAGATAATTACCTTCGCTGACTAGATGTACGAGCCTAAGGACACCTCATCATACATGTCAATTTTTGCCCTAAAAATCGAGAGATGCTATATATGGCGCGAAGGGAATTTACTTTATGGCATGTGATTTTTCAGGAGCTATGGAGAAGAGATGGAATCGCGGGTAAGCAAGATAAATTGGTCAAATGTGGCTTTACCTAATCAAGAAACAAGAAGATCAAGGGACGTGGTGTTTGCTAGTGTCGGAATGCATCGTGTTATGAAGACATTTTGATTTCTTTCTTTCTTTTTTTTCTTTTTTTGCAACTTCACAGAGTCTTCAAACTCTCATATATGTTCTCTTTCCAGTGTGCCTTATAGCATTCAAAGTAAGTCATCATCAGGTTGAATTCTTTTCTAAATTTTCTGAATAGCCATGGAACACCACCCTGTAAGCCCCATGAAATGTTGATTAAAATGGAATTTTGTGTTGAATACTGTCAATCTTTGTAGGTTGGATATTACATCTCAAGAATGGATGTCAATACTTTTGCACAAACTAGCTAAGATTATCGCTCCCAAAGTTCTTTCCAAATAACCAAGCACAACTGCCCGACATTCCTAGGGCGGTGTAAGATATATTATTCTTTGTCTGTGATCCGTCCTTTCAAAGATAAGCCGGGTGGGATTTGCCGAGATCGAGTTGAAGAATCATGATCCATCATTTGTTTTCCCCTTCCTGCTCGCCCATTTTCCGTGTGTTACTGAACGCGAAGTGCTTATGCTTCTCCTTTAACTTTCATTGTCAAATAATGAAAATAATCTTTTGCAAGATCTTCTGTTCTTAGGGTATCGGACTTCATGGCCATTGCTTTTGGATGCTTTTCCTATTTGTCAAGACTTGGTTGATGAACTTCTTTTCAACTGGTGCAAAATTCATATGGGATCTCCAGTCAAACATACTTCTGTTACTACCTTTTTCTCTTTTTTTTCTTTTTTTTGCTCCGTGTGATCCACGCATATAGGATCCGATTATACTCATGATCTCTCTGTGCGTTAGACAGCTTTTGCAGCTGACAGAAAACTTATTACTTGTCTGAACAGCACGGCTAGTAGAGATGTCCATAGGACAGGTTGTGACTTGGGAGGACAGGTTGTGACTTGGGGAGACATAGTCGGATGTCCATGTATAATTGTAAACCCTACATGAAATGAGAATTGTTTTACGACTCTTTCATAACCTCTAGCTGCAGTAATCCCATGTTTTATAATCTTTCCGCTTTTGAGACTTCTCTAATTGTTCTCTTTGGGTGTGTTTCCGAGTTAAACGTAGGTGTGACTAGATGAAATTACCACGGTCCGTTTCCAGGTGTCTTGTGTTCATGTGAGGTTTAGTGTTGTGAATCAATTTAATTATCAATGATCAAAAGACCGGTGAAAATGTTTTCTCTGGTCTGCCTTGAAGCATCATCTGTCCCAGTTCCTTCGAGGTTAGATTAACTGTGTATATTCCCTTCGATGCTTTTCAGATGGATTCCTAGTGCTTGCAGAAAAAGAAACGAAACACCCTCATCTTAGTTTTCAGTTTCTCTTTTGGGAGCTGCGAAAGAATGAGAAATTGACTGGTTCTACATAGCTGATTCAGTGGATATATAGAGTAAATCGCGATGCCAAAGCCATATGAAAATTTGTGCTTTAACTCCTCAGGCAATTAGTTGGGACACGAGGGGTTTCTAGTTTGGGGATTGAAGGGTATTTATTCAAATCTCATTAACTACATACAAATCGGTCTAAGTTAGAGCCGCCTGCCCATGTTAAAATTCCAAGCTTGACCTGTTTATGGGGCTTGCAAAGTATTTTATGGGCCTTCAAATAGCTTAATCTCTATGCTCGTACCCCTAGATTATTAAGAAAAAAGATTAAGCTTTTTTCGGTAGGATGTTGCGTAAATTTCACTTTATTTGAGTTTATGGTTGGCATAATCCACCGTACTAAATCTATGCAAAAGTTGTCCCGTTGCCTAGACACTTACTAGTTAATGGAAATAATGGTCCCCATGCAAGCATTGTCTGGTTATTATCGATGGGTAGTACAATCAAGAACCTTTGCAAGGACCAGTATAATGGCATTCCTGCACTAGACTCATCGACCGTGCCCTAAATTGAATGGCTCCCACACCACCGCAGTACAGCCGAAATAAATCAGTCGACGATCTTTTTGCTTTGTTATTCGAAAGTATGTGCCCACGGTTCTTTTCGATGGTGAATCATGGTGCATTGCGTGAGATCCACGCGATCTAATGGCTAGAACGGGTTGGGTTTGTGCAATAACGGCTCTCGATGAACATGTTGTAAAATTCATGGCATTTGGCAAATGGATCGGTAGAGAAGTTATTTTTGTTGGGTCATCCGACAAGAACAGCATGTGCAGCTCTCCATAAGGAGTTCAGCAAGACAACGGTTGTACAGGAACTGTAATGTCTCCAACATCATTTTCATCAAGCACAGCTCATTCTTCTTCTCTTCTTTTAAGAGAAAACACAGCTCATGGTTAAAGTGAAAAGATACACAACGTAATTATTAATATATATCGGAACTATTTAGTCTTCGCAAGAAAAAATTACAGACCACTTAAAGAAATTAGGGCTCTTTTGATAACGTCGTCGATCCTGTTAAGGTAATGAAAATGGAGAAAAAGTTTGTATGATGACAACTGAAAAACTTATGTGAAATATTATTAGTTTCTACCGAGCATATTACATTACAGTTAGTATAATAGGTTTTACTAACATAGTTTGTACTGTATTAAAAGTCCATGAGATGAATACGCAATCCCTTCTTCACTTATAAATTGAGTGATTTTCTTACTTAATTAAGTTATTTATGTCAAAACTAATTACCGTCGTCGCTCGAACTCAATCATGTTGTGTCGAATACTTTAATAAGGTCATCGTACAAGTTCTGTAAAAATCTGACGAGCGAAAATTATTTCTCTTTATTAACACGCCTGGTTAGACTTTACCGTTTCACCTTTTGATCAAAAGATGAAGCCATTGAATTACCCCGGTCAAACCACCTACATCAACTTCGACTTTTAATTTTGGAGATCCATTTGCCACCTCAAACTTGCACGCTGGATCCTTTCTAAATGTAAATAAAAGGAAGCTTCAATGTTTAAATGACTAGGAACTTTTTTTCAATCTTGGTAGTAATTTATTAATGGGATTAGTAAAGTTTCCATATTAAAGAAGTGAATACTGATATGTTTATAATTAAGGGTAAAAGCCACACAAAAAAAAACCTAAACTATGCATACTGTGACACATTTATCTCAAACTTTTTTTGTGACCCCAAAGCCTCCAAATTTGTATCTATGTGATACATTTATCCCAAACTTGTACAGTGTGACACATTTACCCCAAATTTCTTCTTGTGACATAAAAAACTCCAAACTTGTATCCGTGTGATACATTTACCCCGAAAAAATTGGTGTCACAGAAAAAAATTTGGAGTTTTTAGTGTAAAAAAATTGAGTTCAATGTGTCATCCAAGTATAAGTTTGGGATTTTTGGTGTTACGGAAAAAAAATTTGGAATAAATGTGTTACATGGGTACAAGTTTAGGGTTTTTGGTGTCACAAAAGATAGTTTATGGTAAATGTGTCATAGTGAGCAAAATTTGAGATTTTTTGTGTCTTTTTCGTTGTAATTAATGATATTGTTATTAGACTCGAGCACCAACTTAAGAGAGATTTTGGACAAGATTACTTAATTAGAAGTCCGACCCAATAAGATCGGGCCCGAGCCAAGAAAGGTCCAGCCCAAAGATTTATGTCTATAATTTTCTTTTTGTACCATATACCTATTTTATGGCCAGCTTCATATTTTCTCTTGCCGCCTTTGCTCTCCGGCGGTGGAGGGCGAGGAGCTTGTGACGTCTTACCGAACAAGGAACTTACCCTGGGGGACCTGGTACTATGTTAGGCTCGACCTTTATGTCGTCTCAGCTCCACGATTGCCTCTAATTCGTAAGTGATTTGTAATATATATATTAATTTTAGGGCATTACACTAGAAAATCACTCCAATTTCAGGATCTGTGAATGATTTGATTCTTATGACAAAAAAAGAAGAAGGAATGATTTGATTCCGCGTGATACTGCGCCGGGTCCAACGGTCGTTAAAGCCCATTGAGACCCATTTGAGTTGTCCACTCGAGCCAGACAACCGAATAAACCGCCAAACCTCCAACGATCTGCAATCCTTTCTTCTTCCATGAGATGACTCCGAAGGTCCTACGAGCCGTCCTCCAGACCTTCACGACTGGCAGGCCGACGCGATCTCCGAGTCTCTACGGCGAGCTCTATCGAAGAGTCGACGGAATCGCTCCCCCGGCGACCCCGTTCGACCCTCCTCCGAGGCCCCTTCTGTCCAATCTCAGTCCCGCCGTGCTTGACCGAATCCTCTCCGACCCTCATTTGCACTCCTCGAAATGCCTGGCCTTCTTCGATTACCTCCTCGAGAACCAGGCCTCCCTCTCGTTCCGTCCTCATCTGCAGTCGCACCTAATTCTAGCTTGCAGGCTTCTCAAAGCGACGAGCTTCAGCGAGGCTGAGCGTCTGTTGAGATCCGTGCTGATAAGTCGAAATGGCCCGCGTCCATTTTCGGTCGTCGCGCGTTTGATCGAGAAACGTTGCGTTAAGGCACGAATTAGAGCGAAGCTACTCGATATGGTGTTTAAAGTTTACTCGGAACATGGGTCATTTGATCAGGCTTCACTGGCATTTGATTACATGAGAAAGAGGGGAGTTCGGATGAATGAGAGGGCGTGTACTGTGCACTTGCTTGCCCTGAAGAGATCTGATCAGCTCGGGTTGTGTATGGAATTTCTCAGCAGGATGGTTGACTCGGGTATTGGGATTTCTGTGTACTCTTTGACTGTTGTGGTTGATGGGTTGTGTAGGAATGGAGCGGTCAAGATGGCTAGGGAGCTGGTGGAACGAATGTCAAGAGAACGTGTAGAGCCAAACATTGTCACTTTCAATACACTCGTAGATGCTTGTGTGAAGTGGTGGAATTTTCGCGAATTGGACTTGGTGTTGCTCTTGATGCAAAAGGAAGGAGTCGAATTCAATCCCGAGACGTATAAATTCCTGATTGGCGGGTACACGAGCTTTGGGTGGGCGAAAGAGGCTGAGGAGTTGATTTTGAAAATGCATGATCGTGGTTTGAAAGTTGACACCCATTTGTACAATCTGACCATCGGTTCATTCGGTAAAGTAGGGTCTGCAAGAAGCGCTGTTAAGCTGTTCGATGAAATGACTAACAGAGACGTTGAGAAGAATGCCGACACGTACTGGGCTTTGATTAACGGGCTCTGCGAAGTCGGAGAGATCGAGGAGGTTATTCGATACATCGGTGAGATGCGGAGGAAGGGAATTCAAATGGGTGAGGTTATGATGGAGAGAGTAGTAGATGCTTTTTCCAAGAGAGGGATGGTAGATGAAGCTTACAATTTTCTTGTCAACACGGAGAAGGGAGAGACAAAGAGCTGATGTATTTGCCTACGGGGGCATAGCAAGCGCATTATGCTAAATGAACAGGAATGAAGAAGCCAAGATGCTTGAAAGTTGATATGCAATGAACATTCGCCACTCCATTGAAGCCGCTTAGACTTCATGTTGATTAAGATGCAGATGCGTAGGTACGGCTTGATGATGGATCCTCAAGAAAATGCATACAATCGAGTATTTCTTGTTCGTCGTTCATCAATCGAGATTTTGAGTGCATTGAAGATGTGTCATCTATGTGACCAATAGAGAGGTCAGACTGGCCGAAGCTCAAGGTATTGCACCCTAACTAGGAAAACAGAGTAGTGGTCAATAAATCCATGCACACTGGATACCGCAATCCGTGGCAAAACGGCAAGATCCTATGTTCCTCCTCCAGGAAGTGAGATTGGTTTGCTTGGAATGGATGCTTCGGCCAACATTGCAGGTTTGCAAGAGAATGGTTAGCGCAGTGAATTCGAGTCCTGAGGGAGGGGCATGCAAATTGGTTGCCGATCGATACTTATAACCCCTCGAGTTGAAGAACGGAATAGTTCATTCGCACTGTGCTCTGTGACTTCTCTACCAATTCATGCCGGGCACAAGCGAACCGAGTCTGTGATTGTGATTGTGAATCCCAGGATTTCTCGTTTTAGTTCAGGAAAATGAAATGGCATGATTTACGGAGGTCGAGTACTGATGAATTACCAATGGGCACCGAAACCTTTTTATGCACCCTTTGCAGAAATTCTCCTTCCTTGGGTGGCATATCATGATCGCAGACTCTTGCCTTGCCCATAGAAGAAAGAAACAGCAGAAGCAGTTCGGGGACTTGTAATGGAATAAAACACAATCTCCCATCGAATTGTGGCACTAAAGTAAATCTTTCCTCGTGATGTAGAAGAATCATATAACAGCCACATGGAAGCAAATGGTGAATCATTCGAAGGATGGACAGGGAGGAGGCATGCAAAAGGGATCATATCTGAACAGACTATCGCAACATCTGAGAGTGAATCTCGCGCTAGAGACCGGCCGAGGCTTCCATAGTACGGCATCGAACTACTCATCCTAAACCCAATTCCTCTTTTTTTCTCCTTCTATCCAGTCAACAAGCTCTATCTACTAATTCTTCAATAACATGGATACGTGAAGGCACCAACAACACGCCACCAGGTCTCCTATCGACAAAACTTAACTGAGGGAAAAACAAAGAGAGAATCAAGGAATGAGATTTAAAAAATTAGAATCTCATCGTCGAACTCCTCCATTGTTAGATTAGACAAAAAAAAAGAGGAGAAAGAAACCACCTACTTCCCTAACCAGACAAAGCAAAGCAGCAACGGATATACAAAGGAAACCAAACTTGTTAGAGAATCCAAAGGTCAGTCCACACAAAACTCTTCCCCCCTTAGCTCTTTAAGGGGCCCCGGACAGAATGGGATCGTTAATTATTGACTCGTCATTTCTCCCGAAGGCGGGTATACTTAGAGATCGTTTTCTCATCCTCGCTTTGCCGGGTGTTGTCACAGGCCTCTCGTTTTTCTCCACGAGCACAGAAGCGTAAGGGCACGACCGCTCAATCTTCTGCTCATTGCTATGCTTGAGGAAAAGGTCCAGATTTTTAGTATACTTGTCCTCTCCCACGTTCGCCCCCGGTGCCCCAGGAGCAGGAAGTAACTTCTCTCGCAATTCCTCATCATCGTCTGACCAATACCCATTCTCCAGCACATCTTGCATGGCAAGATCGTCGTACTCTTCGTCTGATTTAGTAGACTGCTCGTCGACTGATCCTACCTGTGAAGGGCAATACTTCTACAGTCAACAAATAGAGGAGAGCACCACAATGATGCTGTGGACCACTTAAGAGAGAAACTCAGATCATAGAGTAAACTCATACCTCTTCGTGGTCGTGTTTGTTAGCATCGTCAGTTAGATCTTCGTCACTGTCCACTGGTGGGTCATCGGCCTCCTCATCACTTCCATGCACGGAGTGGTCTTCCTTCAGCTGAAAAGCATAACAAGGATAAAAAAACTCAGCAGAATTTCGAATCTTACAAAACAACAATGCAATTATTCCCTGGGAACGAAATGCTTGGGAAGTTGTGTATTACAGATTAACCTACAACATACCTCCTTGGCTGGCCCATCAGACATCCTTGGTGAGCTGCAACAAGACGAATAGTATTTACTGCCAGTATCAGTTCCATCAGCCCTTGATTCATCGACACTTCCAGCACAGCTTCCAGCATAGCTTGTGCCTCCATCACTGGGCCAAGCACTGATTCCAAAATGACCAAACTGAAGATTAACCGGCTCAGCCTTTCCGATCTGCAATGGACCATACATAGGGTTGCCTATTCCATTCTCGCTCCCGTTGCCCAACACAGGCTTCCCATTACTGTCGACTGAATTCACAGGCCAAGCCCTGGCAACGGATCCATCTGTATTTAGAAGGGCCATCAGATGCCTAGAAGAACCTTTTCTCTGGATCAGTTGAAACATTCCCTTAGAGCTTAAAGAATTTGCAGCACATTGGTTCCTATACTCCTCATCAATCACAGAAACTGTGTTCGTCGTGGGATCATAAAGCTGCTCCCCCACTTCACGCCGTCGAAGGCAGCTAAAAACTGTGGCATGGATTGCCGCCACACTCCTATCGACATTGGTATTGTTTATTTTGGGGACCAGATGCTTGTCAGCCCTTTTACAAAGATAGTCCTGTATTGTTCTAATATTCCTTATGTACTTCACATATTTATTTTTCGCTGGGTCCAGCGTCATGTACTTCGCACGAACAGCAAATCGTTCCATGTGCTTGTCTTCATTTGTAATATATATCATAAACGGTATGATCGAGGGATGCTTCTTCATTAGCCCCATCTGTATTAAGAGGAACGTAAAAATCAAATTAAGCCTGAGGGGAGATCATCGCAAACCCAAAGCGTACACGGTACAAGAGAGAGAAAAGGAAGTGGACCGGGATGAACTCACCACAAAATTGAGACTCAAGTGAACACCTTCAACAACTACTGATTCTTTCCGCTCTTCCCACCCGGTGATCAAACGATCAAGACTGTCAATTACCATCTCACTTTGTGCTTTAAATCCTTCAACAGCCATCTGTTTTGGACTGATTAATTCAGATGTAGCTCCGGTTTCTTCAGATGCTGCAGCATCTGGTTTCCCAGGCTTTGATACATCAGATGTCTCAGCCTTAACAGTTGAGCGCGAAATGCCAGCTAGTTTAGTGGCTTTCCTCTTAGCCTTTGCTTCTCCAACCGCAACAGGATCCAAGTATTCTCCTGCATGGTATGTGGAAGCCCAAAGTAAAGGGTTTTGCTTCTCATCCACAAAGCTCCTCATCATGTGCCGAATGGAGTCAGTTGATATCACCGTAGTGATTCCAAGCCTGCTACCCTGCAGGAATGAGCTTCAAAAATTAATATATCTGAGAAATTGACAAAGAACAGTGCAGATACAGCATCGCATTCACTTTGCACAATTAACAACTCCACTTAGCATGAAAAGCGATAGTGGATTTCCAGTGCCAGCCCTCAAAATTATAACAAAAATATGTAATGAGGAATGCGGCGATAGCTACCATGAACTCCCCAGAACAAAAACCATCCAAGAAAAACTAAAGAACATTAAAGTTCTCAGCTAAAGATGTACCAGCAATGCAGACAAAGTAGATTTCCCACATCCACTAGTGCCACATAACAGCACAGTTACGGATTCTTTCCGCTCTCGTATTCTGCAGCAGAAAGCCAGGAGATGATGCTTAAGAAAACATGGACCTCCTTCATGCTGTAAATGGTAAATGACAAATCCCATAGTCCATATGGTAAGCAGCAGTAATCACAATTTGCAGAGTCGAAGTTAACTTTTATCACGATTGCTGAAAAAACCCAGACAACCATAATATGCCTACGATGCAAACATAAGCAGTGCATTCCCAAGAGTGGAGCTTATGTTTCTCCCAAGAAGAAAGTTGTGGAGTAGGAAAATATGTATTAGAAGCTGCAAGATATGAAAAATTTACCTGCAAGCTAAAACCAAGTCAGCCCTCTGATTTGCGCCCACATACTTATACTCAGAAAGACTGCTGCATACAATATCTAAGAAGGTTTCTCTCCTGACAAGAACAGTTCTTCGCCTTTTGTACAATTCGAATGCTCCTGAACTGGACTGTTTGTCTGCTGCTGCTTTACAGGTACGCCCCTTTGGAGCATCAAAATCAGACAGTACCTCCGTTCCCTCTGGAAAGAAGGCATCAACAGAGGCTTCATTTCTCATCAATTCAAAAACCCGTTGGCTTATCTGGTGCATAAAGAAACAAAATACATCTTAAACCTTAATCTTCACAAGTAACTCCAAAATACAGATATAGATAACTCCAAGAGGATGTTATGCAACATGTTTCTTTGCGGGAATAAAAATCACTCTCACGGACCAAACCTACGAATCAGACGAATCAGCTTATAAGGACGCATTGAAGTCTCAATCAGCACGGTCAAAAGAATGCAACCAATCAGATTAACATCAATTTTACTGGATTGTACCATGTCAAAACGAGTATTGCATGGGAGACAAGATCTGAGGTTTTCTTAATTCAAAAGCCAAAGAGGTGCATTTCTATGAAACTGTTACACGAAGAGGTCAAATAAGGCCTACAAAAAAGTTAAACACTTTCAAATGCACAAATTGTCAGGCCTTTTGAAAAGTAAAGGTGGAACTGACATAGGAAGAGAGGCTCCGCAAGAAACAACAATGCAAATCACCAAAAAAGAAAAAAGACAGAACAGCCACAAAATAGCTGAATGACAGAAATCTCAGGCGTCAAGATAGATTTATTCCCCAGTCACAAAGAAATGGAGTCGCCAATACATAAGAATGTCAGCAATGCGCCATTTTTTCTCTTTGAAAGAAGCAATAGCATCCGAGGATTAGTACAACAATCAATGAGATCGTATAATTTCTGCTGCAGCTTGAGGCCCAACACGGGAAACTATAGAAAAGAAATTTAAATTCCGCAGAACAGATTGCATGCATGATAGATCTCCGCCTCGCAAAGACCCTTCACCCACAAAAACCAACTGATCACAGCATAATGCAGAATTGCGAATATAAAAAGGCAAAATGCAGCTCCAAGCTTGAGCAGAAAGTGAAAGAACGTGGGAAAAAAAAAAACCAGAACAACAAGCTCACGACCCGGATAGAAGAAAGGCCAAATTATAAATTTACCTTGAAGGCGTGTCGAGCTTTGCACCCCATGAGCTGAAGAGTGCTCTGGAGGACAGGGCGCGTGTACCGAAACGACTCCTTCCCTCTCTCTCTCTTCTCTCCCTCATCCACCACCACTATGTACAGGATTTTCGCCACCTCCGCCATTGCTCCTCCTCCTCTCTCTCTCTCTGCGTCGGCGCACACCACAAAGCAACTACACAGGAAAACTGACCAAAAAAAAACAGAATCAACGAAGGGCAAATTCAAAAACCAGCTGACCAATTCAAGCCACCGGGCGAAAACTTCACGTGCCGCGGGAAGCGGAAAACAACAACCAGCCAACGTCCCGAGACCAAAAAAAACAAAAAGGAAAAAGAACGTCAGAAAGTATGGCGGCCGAGAGGCGGAGGCGGGCGTTCGGATCGTGAATCGGAGAGAATCCGGGGGAGAGGGCGATTACGAGGGGCAATGCAGATCGAGGATCGAACCTTGGAAGGGAAGTGAGGGAAGAATTCAGAAGAGAAGCGGTGGCTCTAGGGCTCGTGAATCGCGCGATCGCGAAGCTCGCCGCCCTGCGTTCAGATGGACGGTGGAACTTGCTGCTGTTGGCGTCTCTTCATGGCTTTACACGCATCGCACCAGCGCTCCCTCCACGAGTCCCCCCTCTCTTTATACAACGAAACAAACAGACCTGCAACCCTCTCTCTCTCTCTCTCTCTCTCTCTTTCTCTCTAGGGAGCAATGACGAATTTGACATCGGTTTCGCTCCTTAATTACGACGCGGCATGCCCCTTTGATAAGGCTCCGTGACTTAATGGAGGTGGAGATCCGTGGGCCCATGGGCTAGACCGTAATTTCGTGGAAATTGAGGGGGTCGCTCCGAGGGTATTTTTGCAACTAAAGAAAGAAAGAAAGAAATAAAAAACACAAAATCCTATTTTATGCCGTGACCAAATTTGGCAGAAAAAAGTAATTACTTTATGACCTTCTTGCTTTTTCGTTAGAAAAAGAAAAAAATAATAACGAGGATTTGTTTAGCCTGATTATATTTTTTTAATTTAAATTATATTTTTTTTTATAAAATTTTTACTGTTTTAAATTTTGAAGTATCGAAAACTTTTCATTCTTCAGCTTGGTGTGGATGGAGTGACGAGGAATGAAAAAGGAGGGATCTAGATAATTATGAGAGAAAAGAAGAGAGAGGACTTCGAAATAAATTTTAAAGGTGTTGTTTGGAAATTAGCCAGAGAAAATATATGAAAAAAAGTATTATGTACTCACAGATAGATAGATATATATATATATATATATATGCGTGTGTGATAAGGGTATAAGAAATATTTTAAGTTGAACACAAATCCCTCTCAATCCTTCAAAATATTTAAAATTTAAAAGAAATTGACCGAATCAATCCGTCTTAATCTCTTCCGGTCTTTTCCTCCATCTCTCACTCCATCCAAGCGCGTCATCACGTGTGTTTGGAACTTTCTCTCTTTCTTCCTAATCCCCTAATAAACACAATGTTAACGACTAAGACAATACGTAAGTTTTCATGATTTCAAATATTAAAATAAATTTCTTTGATGATAAATTAGAGATGAGAACCGATTTTTTTATATAACCCCGGCCTATGCAGTTTCTTTTTTAGTGAACCGTCGACTATTTTTGCAAAATACGACCCTTTTTAATCGAGGCTATAAAAAAAAACTGGTGAATACACAAACTCGTGGAGAAAATTGAATCGATGAAGAATCTCGACTTGCCAAGGGAATCAAACATTATCAATCACAGAAAATAACAATCATAAAAAGAAAAGAATAAATAGAGAGACAATACACCAAAAGGTAAATGCTCGAACGTGCTGCCTCAAAGCAACCTCTTTGTCACGGAAACAAGAAACGGACATGTCCCGCGATTTGAATCTTGTTACCACGTACGTCCTTGTATCGCCGAATATGCAAAATTCACGAGCCTGGACCGCGATTATGGGACCCGCATGGTCCGGTTCTTTATTATGCCCATTGTTTTGTTCGGATGAAAGATGTAGTCTAACGGACGACCTAAGCAAGTCATTACAAGGCATAATCTGAATCACATCCAGACCTCGGGATCATCTAAATGTAAAACGACTAGAGGGTATTGGCGAAAACGGAGTAAGAAAAAGATATTGTACCCATTAAAAAGGCATGGACGTGCGAGCATCAGTACATTAAAAAAAAAACATCTATGGAGCCCGTTGTCACTGCAAACAAATGGACAGGCCGCAGAGTTCCCACTATTGCTCCTGTGGTGAGGTTACCCATTTAAACCAAAAATCAAGAACCCATAGAAGGCCCCAAGTACGGCATTTTTCACTCTAAATAACATGTAAAGACGAATAGAGCAATTTGTTCATGATGTCGAATGCAAATAAAAATAATCACCCCATATAAACGTTGAGTAAAATTATGGACCTTGATGGTTACTTCAAGCAACGTCAATTCAATCAGGACGTTGTGTCCTCTCCATAACCTCCTTTAGAGTCGCTATAAAAATAAATAATCTCTCTTTCATTCCAATCACATAAAATAAGCGGTTTAGGCTAATCGTCACGGGCGCTCGTACGCTATCATCACGCTTTTAATGTGTAAAAGAGGTTTAGCCCAAGTCGAAGTATTAAGCATCTAAATGTATATTCTTCAAAGGAGAAAAGCCACAAAAAATTTCAAATTATGCCCACTATGACATATTTATCATAAATTTAATTCCAAATTTGTAACTATGTGACACATTAACCCTCCATCAAAATACAGTCAATGAGAACCATTAAAAAATTTGCTTACATAAACGTCAAGAAGCAAATAATATTCACATGATGCCCATGTAAGTGAAATAAAAACGGTGTTATTTTAATTGAAAAATCATCTGACGAAACATTGACGGAAAGTAAATGTGTCACATAAGTATAAGTTTGAAATTTTTTATGTCACATAAAAAAGTTCGTGGTAAATATTGTACAATGGATATAGTTTGAATTTTTTTGTGACTTTTTCCTTTCTTTAATTGACGAAACGGTGTGTTTCACTTTATTGATTAGCATATTAATTAATTACATCAAGACGATGCTATTTCAAAAGGGACGGTGAAGTGAAGTCGAAATAAAAATAATAATCGCGATAAGTGGGGAGCCTCGTGAAGTGACATGAAACTCTTGAATGGGATGCTAGCTCCGATTGCGACTCTAAATTAATATGACGTCGTCAAGTACATCTCAAGCGATGTCGGGTGGATGGCTGACGTGGTTAATTCTCGGGGAAAGATGGGTTCCATTCTCTTAAGCGAGAGTCATGTTGGTGTTATGATATTATACGTTACATAGATAGTCTTGTGCTAATAATTATCATACTTACGGATATTCAGTGAAAAAGAAAACAAAGTTACTAGGAAAAGCATCAATTTACAAAAAACAAAGTCAATTTCTTACAAATATTTTTTTAAAAATACCATTACAAACCCTAAACCGCGACACCAATACTTTAAACTTTTTTCTTTGTGTCGCCGAAACCACCATATTTATAGCGGTGCGACAAAATTCATCCTATGTCCACCACAGAACATTCTAAACTTTACCCACCGTGACATTGATATTCTAAATTTTTTCATGACACCAAAACTTGTACTGGCATGACAAAAGAAAATGTTTAGACTAAATTTGGAGTTTTTTTACGACAAAAGAAAAAAATATACAGGATTTAGGGTATTGGTGCCACACCAAGCATAGTTTATAATTTTTGATGACGCGATAAAAGTTTAGGGTATTTGCATTACGGTGAGTATAATTTAGGGTTTTTGGCTATATCAATATGTGAAAAAAGAAAGCCAATTGAATTTCACGTTGAAGACTACTAGGAGGAATGGAACAGATATCTGGAAGATGAGATCATGAAAAAGTTAGAATTTCCTCCGAATCGAATTTTATTAATTGTTGTAATTGCAGGGATGCATCATTCAAAGGACCCACGAATTACCCCCATGTTCCCGCACGTTATATCAAAATCTAGTGGGGAGATATTTTATTTTTAGGACGGTTGACTGGTGACCGTGCCATTGGGTTTCGCCTTGAGACCAGCTCCTTTTCGCGGTTTCCTCGTTCCTCCCTGGTTTTTTTTATATTTTTTTATATTTTTTTTCGGGGGGCGGGACGACTTTTGAATTGGTCATCACGTCACTCCCGTTAATTTAGTAAATTCTATAAAAGCTGGACGACCGTTGCACGGCCCCGTGTTAACGACTTTAACTAATTTAACTTAAAGTTAGGTCTCGTTGATCTACCGGATCCGGCGCATTTGATCCGTTGACCTGATCTCCCCGTTGAACCGTCTTAAGCAGGTTAAATTTGACTCCCTGGACCTTTCCACGTCTCTAATCTAAATTACCTTTTCCCCCCCTTTTGTCTAGAAGGGTAGAACTCACACGATCGATGTCCCGATGAGCGCATATAAGATTGTCGATTCGTGTTTTCGTCGTCGTGAGCTCATTTTGCCGTGCTAAGTGCTTTTCTGATCTGAATGAATCGCCACGTATCTTTGACGTTTAAATAAAGGGAAAAATGTGTTCCGGAGGCATACGAAACGGGGCAAAAATTCCTTAAATATTTTATATGAATTTGCAAATAAATATTTTTAAAGTTAAATGTTGTGTTTCTAAATTCCTTAAATCTCCACATTGCTTGGTATTGCAATCGTTTGCCTCTCTCTCCACGAGCGTAAGTCTTCGTAAACCTCAAGCTCACATTGAAAGATACGAAGGAGTAGAATGCAGCTTAGCCATTTACATCAATCGCCGGGGTCGAGACGGGCGGTCCGAGGCGAAGATCGCCGCATGGTTGAGATCGAAAACTAGCGACGCCTTTGAGAACATCGAGGTGACGACATCCCCATAATGCGAGCGACATTGAAATCTAGAAAACCAGAGAACAACGGCCAACTTGAAAACTAAGGAAAGCTATGGCCTTGACTTGTGTGTGTGAAATTAATGTGTGAGTAGGTGTACACGGGTGACCGATTGAAAAGGTCAATCTTTATACGGTACATTATTTTTTTGTTTTTTTAGATTGATCCAAATATGACATGGGGGTGAATAAGTTGCACACGAGCACACTTCAATGCGGGGTTTATAAACAACCCTCGGTGGTTGATTTATGTCGCCAACAAGGCAAGTCTATTAATTAAAACAATCGAAAATGACGATCGTTGTGATTAAGTCAATAATTCCTCGATTGTGATTTGTTGAGAGAAATGCTATGACTTTTCGCACGTCGAGTCACCGAAAAGCCAAAAAAGTACTTAACACGAGAAATAATTCATTAATTGAATATAAAAGCTTAAATAAAAAAAGGCTACATGTATGATCTAAATTAGTATATATTTCGAGCCACCAAAGAGTACATATAAACAAAAGGTACGATTGAAATCACACCTCAAGACACGTCCCTTGAGTCCAACGCCGTTCCCTTTCTTCTTTTCTATAACTTTGGCAATCGATTTAAATATTATAGCACGAGCACCGACTATTTTGTAACCTTTGAAAAATCAACACGGAAGAATGGACCGTCAGAAACCGAATCTAGGATAAGCAAAAAATTAATTTTAAAATTAAAAACACACTTATATTATACGAGAAAATTGATGGGCGGTTTATATTTTTAATTAATATTGGTGCCTTGTATTATTATATTTGCATAGGTTGTTCCAAAGTTTGGGTTCATATTCTTTCGGTTTCATATTCCGTTTTTTTTTTTTGTCTGGTCCGATTTTGTAAAAGTTGGCGTTCAAAGGTTGCAGCGCCCTGCCTTTCACCATCGAAGAATTTCCCCGACAACCACCATCCCTTTTTCCTTTTTCTTTTCTTTTTTCTTTTTCTTTTCGCTTTTGAAAATTCAATCCATCACGTATTCCAAAAACCGAGTCAACCTTCCACGATTCCTTTCGAAATAATACCTCCGGACATGTTAGCAATTCAATAATGACACATTGCGCGTAAAAGAATTCAATCGACGACGATGCTCTTTAGATGCGAAGGTGTAAAATATAGGTTTCTCAAGATTTTCATGGTAAGAATATGTTGGGTTTTGAAGTAGGAAATACAAAGTATTCGGAAATATATATGCTCGTGATTCCGAGATGCCAAATTATATGAACCAAATCATACCCAAAATGGAGTGTGATCTCCAAGAAAAAGAAGAGATAAGATGCTGTAGAATTATTAAAAAAACAACGAGCAAAAAATATGTACAAAGCACCTTGAAAAAGAAGAAGGCATATTAGTACGGTTAGATTGCTTGCTTCCAGACATTTTGCGGATCAATCAAAAGTTGCATTTACACTACCCAAAAAATATATATTTTTTAAAAATAGCTAGAAATAAGAAATCTGTTTCTTGAAATGTGGCGTTGTAAGTGGGTTTGGAATAAGGTTTTCTCACGCAAAGAAAAAGGAACTTTCCCCCTTTTGCGTCCGACGGTCCATGGCCTTTGAATTTTCTTAGGTTTGAATTTGATGGATCGTGAAGGTTTAGGTAAAGTGCATGCAACGAGCTTAGAAACTTTGAAACGCAGATAAGTTGAAACAAGATCATTATTTGGAACTCCCGCATCAATCTATATCAGTGTCCAGTCATATAAGGAAATAATTACAAAAAAAGTCCTAAATTTATTACAATTGTGCCAATTCGGCTCCTTACTTCTTCTTTTGTTGCCAATTAAGTCATAAACATTTTGTAATTGTGTCAATTTAGATCATTTGACCGACCAAACTTGACATGAACAATTTTTAATAATAATTTTTGAAATTTTATTTTGTTTTTATTTTTGTTTTTATTTTTCCTTTTATTTCTTCCCTTCTTCTTCAACCTCTAGCTGGGCCAGCGAAGTCGACCTTGCCGGCCACTAGCGAGGGCGAGAACAATGAGGTTGGCCTCGCCATTGTTGCACAAGGTTGGGCCTGGGTAAGGTCGATCTTGCCCTCGCCCTCGTCGGCCTCGCGCAGCCTTGCCTCACCCTCACCAATGGCTAGCGAGGGTGAGCTTCGCTCGAGGTTGACCTCGCCGCCCTCGCCTCTTGCCGATCGCTAAGGTCTAGCGATTGGCTAGAGTTTGAAAAAGAAGGGAAGAAAAAAAATAAAAGGAAAAATAAAAAGCTCAAAAAAATTAAAATATTATTAAAAATTATCCACATCAGCGCCGTCTAAGCCATGTAAGCGTCAGTTGGCCAAATGGACCTAGGCTTAGGACTCAATTGGCCAAAAAAAATAAAATTTAGGACTGAATTGATATAATTGTAAAAAAAAAAAAAGGATTATTATTTCCTTTTCTGCATGCTGCGTGATGAAATTATCTTACCCATATTCTCAAACCCCAACACGAATCTTTGACTGATGAAACCAAGATGTCGACATAAAGAAGGTAGCAGAAATAGAAGGCAAAGCCGCGGAGCAGCGTCGTAACGCCATTTCGCGAAGAGAATCGACGAGTCTGTTCTTCTAGATGGACAGGTCGCTTTCGGGGCCCTCTTTTATTTACTTGTTTTCGTCAATTTTCTGGGCTGAGTTATCGAACTAAATGTGCTCGCGTTTATCACATTCCAACAAGCACCCACGTCGCTTTAGGGCAAGAAAAGAACGTGCAGAAAATAGAATGCCTGAAATGGAGGGGACCTCCGACCAAAAGTATAAAAAATAAAAAATGGAGGGGACCAAAATAAAAATGAAGCGTTGGGTTCTAGGGTTTGATAACGAAATATTTATGATGTTGATAACATGAAGCGAAAGTCAAACAGTCTGCTCGTTGTTGTTAGGGTTTTATACTGGCTTGCAAGATTGATATAGAACACTAATCTTTGTATCGCGAAATAAGTTTTGAAGCGTGTAAAAATTAAATAGAATCTATTTCCATGGCGATATGACAAACTCTAGTGGAGGTAGAGTTAGATTACATGGAACTTATTGATACCGAGCAAACATGTATTACGTAGATGTTTTTGTACACAAGCCACTTCATCGCAGGTGATGCGTGGTAGAATGTCCAATCCAAAAGTTTAAATTGATAAGTGGAGATATGTCACGTGCATGTAAGAAGCATATAAACCCGTTGGATAGTTTTAGTACTGTTGCGACCTAAATTTCGTCGAAACCTAGGCTAAATGATTACTAAGTTAATTAACCAAAATTAACTAACCTAGCTCAGACTCTCCCAAGTCCTACCTAATCGCAACTTAAGTTCATTTG
>BCNH02000002.1:15678080-15691889 GCA_001662345.2 Metrosideros polymorpha var. glaberrima | reverse complement strand
GAGGTGTGTGGTAGGACATTGTCAAACGTAAGGTGGAGGAAAAGGACCGCACCCAAATCTAAAATTGGGGGGGTGCTTCGAACGAAGGAAGATCGCAAGACCACGAAATCGATTATACAATCAACAAAAACAACACTTTGGGAAAAAGCAGATTCTATGTCTGAATCTAAAGCGCATGTTCTTATTCGATTCACACCAAGCAATGTTCGACCCCACCCCTCGTTCGTCTGCATCGTTAATTGGGGTCGTGAGTGGGAGGCATCAATCATCAATCACGGCCTCAAGAATCGCCAGAACTTCTCGTTACTCTCACGGGAGCCCTTTTGGTGTTCCCATGGACCACCACAAAAGTTTCGTTGTGGACAGGAACGGGGGTCCGCCCGTAAGATACACGATTGATTTCGCAGAAGACTTAGAGCCCAGGTGTCGGTGGCACGAATATGTGGAGAGTTATCGACGCTTGATGGCGTGGGAGAATCGAATTTGTGCCGTGCATCTGATCCTCGCTGACAATTTTATGGCAGGAACCGTTGTGGCGAGCTTGCTGGTCTTTTCGATCTCTGTTGCCTTTTGGGTCGGGAGTCGAACCATTTGACATTCTTCTTGTTGCGGCTTGATGGGGAAGACAAAAACAGCGAGGCAACATCGGACGCATTATTATTGTCGTGGAACGCCGGCAAGAGATTGGGAATTACGAGCCCCAGGCTGGGCCTTTTCAAATTATTTATTTTTTTCATCATCTGTACTAGTTTTTATTTCGAATTTTTGAACCCTCCCTTCCTTGCTAGCCAAGAACGATCGGGCAGAACCTTTCCTCTCCCTAACCATTTACGGTTAAATCAATCCCTAAGACTAGAATAACTTTTTTTTTTTATGTTGAAGTAAAGAAAAGTTTGTCGCCGCAGCCCTATTGTGGTGCGAGTGAAAAGCCCAAGACTAGAAATACACTTAAGCCCAGGCCCACCTTTCATGGGCTTATCAAGGTTTCCTAAAATCGAGAATAGGCCGGGGAATAGAACTTAAGACCTTTGTAAAAACTAAGTCTCGGACCGTTTGACCAACCATCGCGATGGTCGAAGCCCTCGTGTTACGTCATCATATGTAAAAACATCTTTCCGCTCAAACCCCGTCTTGTTCTCGTCCATGTTCCCATGCTTTACTAGGCCCACTTTGCACGATCCTCCTGTTGTTGCTCTACCCCGACAAATGAAACGTGGCAAATGCCATAAACCCATCCCCACTTTTTCTCTCTAAGACGACTTTGCGTCCTCTACTTCTGAAAGAAACCCAAGTTGCATCACGAGTTTGCACTTGAATACCACTTTGTAACTCGACATAATTTACTAGTGCCGAGTTATTTATGAAATCGCCATTTTCATTATAAAAAAAAAAAAAAAACCCGGTCATGATCTGAAATTCCAAACCCCCAAAGCAATCCAACCAACCCAAACCCTAAGATTGGTCAACACCGCTGCCGGCGCCTCCTCTCCCTTCCGCTGCATCCTACGCCGCTTGGCTTGCCACCAACCTTAGATCGATGTTAAAAGCTTTCGCTCCGGCCAGATACGACTTTGATGACGAGGTCATTTCATTTGTAAGCTTTTTATACAATCATTGTGAAATCAATTACAAGAGCAAATCGAAAATACCGGTCGAGATGTGGAAAACAGAGAGAGATTTGTGGCGCAGTCCTTGGGCCGGGCTTGGCCCATAACCCAGATCGCGCCCCCTCCGTGGGCCTAAAGGCCCTTTGCTTTCATTCATTTAATTTTCTCTTTCGGTTCTCTCTAGGGTTTTCTTCTCCCTATAAGAGGGCAACGACGGGCAAGCCCTTCTAGGGTTTCATTTGCGCTTTGATCCTGCGACGGCCGCTTCTACGTTGTCTCGTCTCTAATGGTAAATCTTCCTTTCTCTCTCTCTCTCTCTCTCGCTAGGTCTGTTCGTCTCTCTTGGTTCCCCGGTTCTCGTACAGCTCTAGTTCCATGAAATTACCAGAATCGATGTCTGTTTGCTTCTCTTCGTAGCAATCGAACCGTCGCTCCCGGTTCCGTTCCTTTCTAAGTAGGTGATTGTTCTTGGAGCGCATGGAGTTACGTGTAGTCTTAGCTTCAGGGTTATGTAGTTTTTCGCTCGCTGCAAGAGCCTGATAATGCCTTGAGATGTTATACTTATGGACAACGACGATGTTTTGTGGTTTCATGGGAAGTGGATTTGTTCTTCCGAACTGGGTCCGCGGACCTGTCGGTCGTTCGTTCGTTCGTTGTGCTTCCTCCAGTATTTTCAATCGATACCGTTTTATTGCATAGACCTGCGGAACCTGGGACATGTGAGGCGGTGGAGATGCTGAGATTTGACTTCGGATCCTATCTGTTAGGTAGAAAGGGTTTTGTCAGTGTCCTCAGCAAATCCATTTTGACCGATGGTATTTTTCAGGACAGATTGAACTAGTGCATCTTAGGCCATGCGTACACCCCTTTTGAAAGTCGATCTCCACTGACTCTGCTGATCGAGCTGGGAAATTTTCTTTTTTTTCTTCATTGGTTTTCTATCTCGAACGGCAGCTGAAACACTCTTATCTCAGTTCCAAGGATTGGAGTGTCATTCCCAGCATTTGATTGGTTGTGTTGAGTAAGAATTGACTTTGTTGACAAATGTTCTTGATCTTGTGCAGGCCAAGCGCACGAAGAAGGTCGGCATTGTCGGCAAGTATGGTAGGTTCCTAAACAATCTGTTCTAATTGTATGACGGTTTGTTGCAAGTCTTCAAACTTCGTTTAGGGCTTGTGCACGACCACACTTTGCTAATTCACTTTTGAACACAGGAACGCGATATGGTGCCAGTCTGCGTAAGCAGATTAAGAAGATGGAGGTTACACAGCATAGCAAGTATTTCTGCGAGTTCTGTGGCAAGGTAAGCGGTTCTTTGACTTCATTTTCTGGAACTAGTTGGATTTTTACATGTGATCTTCGGCATTCCTTTGCCATTGTGTCATGTTTTCCTATTGTATACTTGATGGTGCAGTATGCAGTGAAGAGGAAGTCTGTTGGTATTTGGGGATGTAAGGACTGCGGGAAGGTCAAAGCTGGTGGTGCCTACACCTTGAAGTAAGGATACTTTCTTGATAATTTGCTTGTAACTTCTTTTGCTCAGAATATTTGTGTTAAGTAGCTAATTGTTTCCATCATATTGTCCTAACAGCACCGCAAGTGCTGTGACGGTTAGGAGCACCATCCGAAGGCTGAGGGAGCAAACAGAGAGTTAGAGCGACGGATGGGATTGTTTTGCCCTTCTCATGTGTTGTCTAACCTGTGTGGACTATAGGAAAACTTGTTATGGCTGTTACTCTTCTAGTCTATTTCTGGGAACTAAATTTGATGAAAGTCTCTCTGTTTGCATGAAGACAGAATTTTGTTCGTCATTTGAGTTATGCTAAATTAGTGTTGTTTTCTGGGTTACCCTTGAGTTTTCCATTCCTTGTTTCTTTTGCTATTTTGAATGATAGGGAGAATATGCATTTGATTCGTGATCATGTCATGCGGCACCAACAAGTCATTACCCTACTTGCTCCGAAAGTGGTGTCGGGGCAGTTCGGAAAAATGGTAATGCAACTTAAAAGTGCCGAGCGATCAATCAATTACGGTGATAATGGTTAGACCAGCTCACTTTGTCTCTGACCATATCGAGTCTCTCCACTCCTTAAACTATATATCCCTCAAGGCCCTGCATTCCCTCATGCCCATGTCTGATTCTAACTTTCCGTATCCCATCCAATGCCTTTCTCATTGTGATTGTTTTGATAAATGGTTATGCTCATCCATTGAGATTGCAGTGACTTGAGTTATATTGGGATGAAATCTTTAATATCTCATTCGCTGTGGGAACCATGATGGAAAATTTATACTCAAAAATCTATTTCTGTTCTCTCTTATGGGATGTGTAATGGGATGGAACAAATGATCGTGTATTAGCAAAGGTGACCGAAGGAAACGCCAATCTCGACTATCAAACCTTTTCGGCATCTATATCCTTTGAAGGCACGATAACTATGTTTTTTATTTGTCAGAACTATAATTTCTATATGAACAACTCTATTATAGAAAACATTATATTGGAAAGCTCGGGGGGTTCTAGAAAATCAGACTTGTCTGAAAAGTGAAAACAGAAGTTTCTTTGTTTTTGGCCCCGTGAACGTGCGGCTAATTTGCGAACTCTATCGACATGTCTAATTTCGTTTTGCCCATACGGAGGTCTCCGAGCAATTAACACTAATGCAGACATGAGATATCAGACACGGGCAACGTATTATCTAGTTTGAAAGACATGTTAATCGAATTGGGAGCTACGAGGAATTGAGCAAAAATCTATAAGAGATGGACGGCAAAATCCCCCATGAAATTGATGAGCCAATGATAAATGTTTCAAGGGAAGGGCAGGAGAAAAGAGGAGAAAGAGAACAGGTCCTAATGCCTAAAGACAAACTCAAAGGAGGAGGTGCACCATTCGAAGGGGGGGACCTATTTATCCATGTTCATTGTGGGGGGCACAATATATCAAAATCAAGCTTGATTTCTATTTGGAGAAGCTAGATCGTTTACAAAAGCATATATCAAGGCATAAATGTCCAGAGAAGAGGTGCTTCCTAACCGCTTTACCCAAGAAGGTACTGAATCCAGAAAACTGTGGACCTTCCTCTTTATCCCTTGCACAGAAAGTAACCCACACACAAACAATACAACCTTCTTTCACAGCAGCAAAAGCCGGATGAAAAAATGAGTCCTCGAAGAAAGGGATATATCTGAACAGAACATTGAGTTTCGACCAGCCCCTTCCCATAAAATTGACCATGACAAAAACCTCTTTTTATCCGTTAGATCGACCCATCAGCGAGCCAAACTCACTCTCAGTATCATACAGTAAGGCCTTGGGGTGGAGCACCAACAGGAGCCTTGGGCTTGGGCTTCTCGACCACAATTGCTTGGGTTGTCAACACCATCCCGGCGACCGAAGCCGAATTCTGCAAAGCACATCTCGTCACCTTTGCCGGGTCGATCACTCCAGCCTCTACCAGGTTCTCATACTTATCCGTCATCGCATTGTACCCGATCTCCCACTTGCTGGCCATCACCTTCTCCACCACCACCTCTCCCTCGACTCCAGCATTTTGAGCTATCAATGAGGCTGGTGCCACAAGTGCCTACATACGTGACAGCAAATCAGTAACACTCCACAGAATTCATGGTCTATCCGTGCCTTTTTCAAAAGGAAGGTTCTTTGAAGTATCTCCAATGATGGGAACTATTTTGCCTTAATGATTTTTAGTCAAATCCTTCTCTCGTCTATTAGCAACTTAGTGATGCAGTTTTCCAAATAGAGGTCATACTTATCCCAGCAAGCATTGCCTCATCCAGGTCTTGATACAATATTGCGACTGGAAACAACTAAATTTTACCTTTTGAACGATGTCAGCACCCAATCTTTCATCTGCATCCTGAAGCTTGTCCTTGATAGCAGGCACGCAAGTGGAGAGGTGAACCAATGCAGCACCACCGCCAGGCACTATGCCTTCCTCTATGGCAGCAAAAGTTGCATTCTTGGCATCCTCAATCCGAAGCTTCCTATCCTCAAGCTCAGTCTCAGTAGCTGCACCAACCTTGATCACAGCAACCCCCCCGGATAGCTTGGCAATCCTCTCAGCAAGTTTCTCTGAGTCGTATACAGAATCAGTTTCAGACAACTCTTTTTTCAATTGTGCAATCCTGGCTTGTAGTTCATCCTTTGACGCCGCATCAGCAATAATGGTCGTGGAATCCTTGGAGATGGTTACTTTTCTAGCTAGTCCAAGCTGCTCAACTGATGTATTCTCAACAAGCAAACCAAGATCACTGGCTTGATACTCAGCTCCTGCATGATTTAACAAACAATGAGCAAGTGATATGACCAATGCGCAAAGCAGCTATAAACTAATGAGATTCCAAGTCTGCTACGCATGTTTACAGAACATATGAATGATCTGAACTACAAGGAAGCGAAAAACTACCTGTCAAGATTGCAATATCTTGTAGGATTGCCTTTCTCCTTTCACCAAATCCAGGGGCTTTGATAGCAGCAACATTAAGGATACCCCGCAACTTGTTCACAACAAGAGTAGCCAAAGCCTCACCAGTCACATCTTCAGCAATTATGAGCAAAGGCGCTCTCAGCTGAGTTGTCTTCTCCAGCAAGGGGATAATATCCTTTATTGCCGAAATCTTTTGATCTGTCACCAATACTCTTGCATTCTCAAATTCCACGATCAACTTCTCAGGGTTGGTAACGAATTGAGGGGATATGTATCCTCTGTCTATCTGCAAGCCAATAGAAACATTTGTAAGTACAGATAAAAGAATCAGTGAAAACTTCCACCACGTCCTTCCCCAGGGGAGAAAAAAAGGAAGAATGCTTTTCTTCCCCAACTAATGAAAAACAAGACACACAAAGGAAAAATGACAAAATGCTGACCTCCATTCCCTCCTCAACATCAACGGTTGTCTCAAACGATGACGACGATTCAATGGACAAAACACCATCAGGGCCAACCTTGTCAATTGCATCCGCAATCATTGTTCCGATGAGCTCATCATTTCCAGCAGAAATTGTAGCAACAGCTACAATAAAACCCAAAGAGTATCAGTATAAAGGACTTGGAAGTTTTCCGTTCAAAGCTTGCTCTTTCATGGACTATGCGAGCACATTACCTTTAATGTCATCACGTCCTTCAACTGGCCTAGCCCTCTTCTCCAGCTCCTGTATCAATCCTTGCACAGTTTTATCAATGCCTTTCTTCACTGAAACTGGATTTGCACCGGATGTAACGTTCAGCAATCCCAATTTAATAATTTCACGAGCAAGGACTGATGCAGTAGTTGTACCATCACCAGCAGAGTCATTAGTTTTGCTTGCAACCTGCATTTGAACCGAAATTTATCAGCAAAATAAATGTTGTCAAAAGCAATTCTAACCGAAAGGGTACTGCTTAAGATGGAAAGTCATTGACCAAGAGTAAGTGCAAGACTGCAATATGAAAGTCTGACCTCCCTAATGAGAGCAGCACCAGCATTTTCCATAGCATCAGGTAGCTCGATTGCTCGGGCAATTGTGACCCCATCATTTACAACTTTTGGACTGCCAAATTCATCCAACACGACATTTCTCCCTGCAGAGAGCGCATGAATACTTTCCCGATAAGTACAGTTCGCATAACTACTGCCATTCTATTGCTACAAAAAATCAGCCATATCCAGAGATATAAACCTTATGAGTCAGATAATGTAACTACTCTCCGTAGGGTCTTGTCTAATGTGATTGCAAGATGGATTCTATACAAAACATCCTAAACATGTGCATGGAAAGAAGTACTGTCACGCAGTCGATCCAATTGCTATAGCTTCGTAGACCTCACCGTCAACTAAAATTCGCATATCCGATGTCATTATTCATCTAGTAAACATCAAAGGGGAAAGCCATAGCTCGCTTACCCCTCGGACCGAGCGTGAGGGCAACAGCATCCGTAAGCTTGTCGATGCCGGACTGAAGAGCGGCCCTGGATCTCTGGTCGAACGCTATTTCCTTGGCGGCAGCTCTTACCGCGAACTTCCTGCTGGACTGGCCGAAATTCACCTTCTGGTTCCCTTTCCTCCTCAAGCTCCCCTACATCGAGGCAACGCAAAACACGATCGGCAGTAAGTAAAACAACCTGGTTCCACCGACCGCGAGACTTGATTCTAATCACAGAGCTCCTAAAAATCATTGTGGCGACCGAGAGCCGAAGACGGATGAACCTAAACTCCGGTTCGCATTCATCCGCTCGAAACGAAGGAAGAGGCATCGACGATCGGAAACGGTCGAAAGCAAATAGCGACTCGATAAGTTCACGGGGAAACAGTTACCTGCTTGGGGGAGAAGAGGATGGAAGCTGTAGAGATAGCGTTAGCCGACGCCATTTCCAAAGCTAGCTAGGGTTTCCGGAGCTGCCGGCGCTGCGGGAGGAAGGAGGAGGTTTTGCTCAGGTTTTGCTCAGGCTTCGCAACGCGTGATGTATGGATAAGGAGGAGGCTCGCGCAGAGAGAGTGGGTGCGCCTGTGTTGTGTTTTAGGGCTTATAGAACAAACAGTGGTAGTTCCAGAAGATTCTTCCATTTTCCATTTTCTTTTTCCTTTAATTTTTCGTTTTAAAACTTCCCCAGGAATGGAGTTCGAGAACCGTTGAGAGAGTCCCCCCTTTGTCATTTCGCGCGTCTGCGTTCCTGCTCTCACGGGCCGAGCGTTGGGCCTAAACGGGCCTCGCGCAAGGCCCAAATGCGCCAGGAGGCGTTGGGTGGACCGGACCGAGAAGGCGGACCAATCGAGATGGGCCGGATCTGGTTCGGACCCGGATGGTATGGCAGAAGACAGCGCGTGTTATCGCACGATCTGTATTCGGAGCGAAATTGAACGTCAATTACTGCACGAACGAACATATCCAAATTCGGTTTAGTGAGCATAATTAATCACGATAACCCCTCATGCTCGACTTAGCCAATTGTAGATTTATCTTTCTTGGTTGAACCTCCAATAGAGCTTGTACCAAATGAAAATACAAAACTATCATGAGCTATTATATATATAAGGAAACAAAAAAGAAATATAAGAAAAAAAAAGTACATTATTGTCCTTTAGCCTCAAGAGATAGGGCCAATTGGGGAAAAATAACCGATCGCGAGTTTGCGTCCAAGAGTATGAGATCCCAAGTTCGATTTTTACATGAAATCTAAAATTTAACCTCAAGAGATATTTAACCATCTGCAAATTTTGTAGGCCCTAATGGACCCACCCTTTTGACTAAATAGGAAAGACATACTTAATCTGACTGTAAAACACATTATGATCTTGTTATGCACCATTAATGTACAGCTATGTCGTATACATTTGGAGAACAACCTCCAATGCTTGCTTGATTAAATGGTAAAGCGCTTAGTCTGAACGTAATAATTTCTATGTGAAATTGTAGCATCTTCAATTTGGAATAATTTTTAGGGTCTGCAACTACCACACGTGTTGTCTCATCCGACGAGACGTGGATAAGGTTGCTTACCTCGTAGTTAAAAAGGGAGAAAAAGAAATATCGACTCGATAATGAATTATAGATAAATTCTCTCCTAAATGGTAAAAAGACAAGAAAGAGCAGAAGAATTAGACAAATATGGATCCTCTCTTCTTCTTTTTTGGTCGGAATATGGATTCACTCTTCAAGAGCTACACTGCATGTAATGAGTTATTATTATGAACCTAAGTAAATCCTTAAATTGTTTCGTTTGAGGCCTTGTCCAAACTTCGAAATTCTTTAGACGCAAAATACTTAGAGAGTATGACCGAGGACAGGGTAGGAAAAAGATACTATTCTAATTAGGGGAGTTTGGGCATGTGGGCATCGACACGTTAAAATAAGGAACGCATCCGTGAAGCATACCTAGTTACAGGAAAGGTTTCGAAAGCCCAAAGTGATAGCTTGCTACCTCTACTTAATAAAGAATTATAGATAAATTCTCTCCTAAATGGTAAAAAGACAAGAAAAAGCAGAAGAATTAGACGAATATGGATTCTTTCTTCGTTTTTTCTTTGTTCAGAATATGGAATCTTTCCTCGTTTTTTCTTTGTTCAAAACACGGATTCTCTCTTCCTTTTTTCCTTTGCTCGAAAATAGGGAATATGGATTCGCTCCTCGTTTCTTATTTGTTCGGTTTCGTTTATTCTTTGTTCGGAATATGCATTCTCACTGTATGCCCGCCCGCGTATAATGAGTCATTATTAAGACCCATAAATTGAAGGACCCTCCCTTTGTGCACGCTATATAAGCTCATTACCTCTAGCTCACAAATCACTCAAAAGCAAATAGAAATCAAGAATATTACTTGTGCACATATCCTTAGTGAGTAGTTTTTTAGCCATGAATTCCAATGGCCTGCCGACCCCACAATATTATGCCCCAAGAGCCACCGTCGCCAAAGATCGCCGCACAAAGTTAAGAGCCCGGGGCTGCTGGATCCGTGTCCCGACGGGGTGCGCAGCCCGTGTTTTCTGGCTGACCCGACAGCTCGGGCACCGAACCAATGGTGAGACCATACAGTGGCTTCTCAACCAAGCCGAAGCCAACCCCTCCACCAATTTAGCAAATGAGAGCAATGGTGGAGGCAGTGGTAGCGTGAATGTGATTATCAGTCCTCCAACTGTGACTAACTTCAATGATGCAGCTAGCTCCATGACCCTTAGTGAGGCAGACGGCAATGTTCCTGATCATGAAGTCCAGGACGGTCGGCATGGCGAAGATCGCAACTCAGTTTCGAGGGCCCAAACGATGGTGGTGCAATCTTATTACGACGCCATTTTCGGGACTCAATTTTGTTGGCCCGTTTTCTCAGACGAAGACGTCGCTCGCTTGAAACCGATAGTGTTCATCTGAGAATCGAAGCTAGACAAGTGGAAGGCGATGGGGAATAATAGGCGATTAACGGCATCAAAGTTGGTCGGGCATAAGGCCATAAGTGTAGTCGTTGTCATGTCGTGAGCAAGAACAGGTTTTCCTAAGTGAATTTTCATGTTCTGCATATCTGTATATCAGTCAAATTCGAAGTTGTCTAATTATTACTCTCTCCTTCTACTTCTACTCTTCTTCTTTTTCGGTATGTAGAGCATGAATTGGTTTCAAATTTTTAGAATTTTCTGAAAAAGGAAAATCCCACTAGAAAACTGTACAAGTTTATCGCGCATAAATTAATAATAAATATGACGCGATGTTATACAAAAACGAAAAAGTAAGCGAAAATATAGAATTAAGGTTGCAATTAAACTGTTGGAATTTGCGATCAATCAACACCAACCAGATAAATCTGTTCCAAATCACAAGCTACCCCGGTAATTATTAATTATAGGGTTATTACAATGAAAAATCTCAAATCGGTATACATGTGACAAATTTATTTCAAACTAATTTTTTGACCAGAAAAAACTCGAAATTGGTACACTTATAACAAATTTACCCTAAAATAATTTTTTTACCACAAAAAACTCTAAATTGATACACCTGTGACAAATTTATAATGAACTGAGCCGTGTCGCTAGAAAATAAGCAAATTGAAGAAACGTTAACTAAATTATTATTATTTTTTATTAAAAAAAAACTAAGTATGGGGTAAATGTACCAGTTTGAGGTTTTTCGTAACAAAAAAAATAATTTGGAATAAATTTGTCACATGTGTACCCGTTTTGGAAATTTTGGTGATCAAAAAATTAGTTTGGGGTAAATTTATCATAAGTATATTATTTTGGAGTTTTTCATGATATTAACCCTTAATTATAAGTTTGATTTCTTTTCCTTTTCCTTTTTCCTTTTCATTTTCTTCGGGTGAATTTTGTTTCGAGTTGATTTGGTTCGTTGATGTTCAAATTTTCGTACGGGTCTCTTTCGATATCATAAAAAGTCGAGCCCAATTGACCCGCGATTGCCGCTATTTTTACCTTTGGGTGGTTCTATTTTGATGGTAACCCATGATCCGCCAAATAAGAGAGAATCCGATCTCATTAGTAAAGAAGTTAATGTTGGCAATACCTTTCGCATGCAGCCGGGTGTCGACAGATGTAACACCCATGCAAGCCTGCCAAATTTGGTCGTGTGATGACATGTTCACATCCTTCCAAAAGTAAAAGAAAAACAACAGACTGTAAAATTATCTCTACCCGTTATAATCACTCTTATTTCTAAAAAAAATTATCAAAAAAATCATAAATCTATTGCACTTTTATCAATTCAGTCATTTTGGCCAGCCAGAGCTGATGTGGCGTCGACAGTACTAACGTAAACAAATTTTAAAAATAATTTAATTTTTTTCAAATTCTTTATTTTTCTATTTTCCTTCTTTTCTTTTTATTTTTCTTCCTCCCTCCTCAGGCAAGGGCAGCCCTTGCTTGACGTTGGCGAGGGTGGCCCTCGCCTGAGGAGGGAGGAAGAAAAATAAAAAGAAAAGAAGGAAAATAAAAAAATATTATTACAAATTGTTCACGTTAGTGCCGGCCGGCCAAAAAGATTGAATTGACATAAATGCAAAAGGTTTATGACTGAATTGACAAAAGTGCAATAGGTTTATAACTTTTTTGATAATTTTTCCATTATTTCTATGATAGTAATTATAATCTAGGTCGGATATTTGGAAATATTGTCTAAAAAATTATAAATCTATTGTACGATAGTCAATTTAGTCCTAAATCTTTCAATCATGCAAATTTAATCCTAAATATTTTGACGATTTGCCAAGATAGTTCTTCGAACCAATTTTGGCAGGAAATCGATGACGTGGATGCTAACCATCCTACATAGCACGACTGGTTCTTATGTGAATAATTTTTGCAATTTTTTTTCTTTTTGTCTTATTTGCCTCTGTCAGTCGTCCAGCTCAACAGTGACTTGCGACTGGTGGAGGGAAATAAGGAAAAGAAAAGGAAAAAAGAAAGACAAAAATTATGAAAAATTTATAAAAGTTGTTCATGTCGGCGCTAGTCATGCCACGTAAGATGAATGACGCTGACTGAACCGTTACTTCAGCAATTTCTGGCCTAAATTAGCTGTAAAGACTATATTGGCAAATCGTTAAAAAATTTTAGAACTACATTGGCAAGTTATCAAAATGTTTATGACTAAATTGATCTAATTGAAAGATTGAGAATTGAATTAACTGCTTAGTTTTTGGATAATTATAGCTTGAATATTTTGTAGTGGGATAAAATTCTAGTGAACCCGACAAGACTTTTTCATGCAAAAAAAAGTGAGGTATTGGTGGAGTTATGTGCCCCCATGACCTTAATGTTTTGCTTCATTCAACTTGTTAACAAAGTATGATAAAAAATAAAATAAAAAAAAAGAGAGGGGGAAGAATTGGCCAAATGCTTTCACGGGTTAATGGAGAGGTGGGTTGAACTTGAGAAAGTCCTTAAATTGCTTTATTTGAGGTCTCGTCCGAATCTTAGGATTATTTGGATGTAAAATACTTAGAGGGTACTGTCGGGAACGGGGCACAAAAAAGATATCATTCCATTTGGGATGACTTTGGTGTGTGGGCATTGATATGTTAAAATAAGAAACATATCCTTGAAATCCGCTTGGTTACAAAACAGGCCGTGGAGACCGCAAGTGAACGTGACAAGACTCTTTCATGTAAGAAAAGTGAGGTACTGGTGGGTGGGGTTATGTGTCCCATGACCTTAATGTTTTGCCTCATTCAACTTGTTAACAAAGTATGATAAAAAATAAAAAATAAAAAGAGGGGGGGAAAATTGGCCAAATGCTTTCTCGGGTTAATGGGAGAGGCGGGTAATTGAACCGTGTAATAATTGGGTGGGTCGAGTTTCCATAGCTATTATGAGGGGCGGAGTGGATTTATGACGTGTGAAACTTTTTGTCCTTTGTGTTTTTATTTTGCAATTTTATTCGGCACACGACCTACACAATATAAAATAGTTTAGATGGGCTTTGGGAATTTATTTAAGTCGAGACGTATTAACTATTATGTAGTCTACACAATTTTCGTGAGATCATTTTTACACAGCCGGTGTACCATGTAATCTTTCTAAAATCATAATTTGAAGAAAAATGATGAACATTTAAAAACATCTCAAAGTTTTTGTAGAGCAATGTTGGGTAGGTAAAACATTGATTTGTATAAGCTATCGTACCTTATAATAACGCGACGTGGAATGGACTTTTGTGTGTAGATTAAGCTGCACGATAACTATTTGATTTTTTTGC
>BCNH02000002.1:15637912-15677848 GCA_001662345.2 Metrosideros polymorpha var. glaberrima | reverse complement strand
AATGGTTCATGAATTTTAGCTCAATGCTCAATATTGTCCCTAAACTTTCAATTTGACACAAATAGTCCATAAACTTTTACTACATGTTCAAATCAGTCCCTAAACTATATCAAAATGTTTAATATTGTCCTTAAATTTAAATTAATGGAATGATCACATTGAACATTTTCATATAGTCCATGAACTAGTTTGAACATGTACAAAAAATTTAGGGATTATTTGTGTCAAATTAAAAATTCAGGACTATATTACACATTAAATCAAAGTTCAAAGATTATTTGTGTCATTTTTCCTTCTTTTTTTTTTTCCTTGCAATGCTAGCTTCGTTTCAAAGCTGTCGCTCGCGCTCGCTATATATATCTCTCTCTCTCTCTCTCTTCTCTCTCTCCTCCAACATCGCCACATCTTCCTCCCCGCCATATTTCTCCCTCGCGAAAAACAGAAACTGCCACAGCACAACGCCATCTCTCTCTCTCTCAAATCCTAACTAATCATCTTTCTCTCTCCTCTCCCGCCACTGTCCCTGCAAGTTCTCCTTCCGATCTCCGACCACCGCCTCCGTCGCAGATGCTCCATTTGTCCCCACCACGCATGCCCGCGCGCGACCGCACCGCCGGCTCCGATTCCTGAAGGATTTTCTTTCTCGCGCCCAGCTTCTCGCGGTCGCCATGAGCGGAGAGAAGATCAACGGCCGTCGCTTTCTCTCTGTTTCGGCGTCCTTGATGGTGATCGCGCTGTGCTCGTCGCCGTTCGTCGCGCGCGCTGCCGACGACGGGGAATCCGAAGGCGGCAATCAGGCGGCGACTGAGCTCCTCGCCCAGCTCCTGTACAGCCAGGTCTCCAATTTCACGTCGGTTTTCCGTGGCGACATTGCCAAGAATTTCGGTTTCTGCATTCAGGACGTGTGAGTTCGCGCTCGCTTTTCTCTCCGTCCTTCTTTATCTGCTTTTAACAATGTCGCCATCTGTTAGAAGAGAACATCGATGCTTCCATAGGTACGCACACGCGGGGATCGGGCATCATGTAGAGATAAATCGTTAAATAGACTCTATATTCTGGATGTATTAAAAAAATCAATCAAAATGTGCGCGATCCATGTCTTTTTTCACATGAATGCGGTTCTAATACGATATGATGTCTGCTCTGTTGGAGTGAGTCCAGGTAACAGTTCTCCATCGTCAAAATACATATGTCTGTCTGTCAAAATTCATGTGTTGATCTTGAGTATATGTGACATTTTCGGTTGATTTTGTCTGCCAGGGATGCTGACTGGAACGACGCGTTCAATTTTACCTCAGACTTGACTTTTTTAACTTCTTGCGCTCGAAAAACGAAAGGTACGATGATGATCATCTCGCAAATATGCGTCCAGAAGAATAGCTGTTTATTTCAATTCTTCTGTCTTCTTTTGTCGTAGAACTTTCCTGTAATTTTGTCTTCCCACTTCCTTCTTGGCAAAGGCTTGTGCAGAAATCGGTTGGAAGTCTTGAAAAATCTTTCAGCTATTTAGAGACTATGTATCACTTTATGCATTTCAATCTTATTTTTCGTTACCACCCCTTGAACTCTCTTGCAAAATATCTAAAATGTCGAAGAAAGATACATGAAGTAGCAAGGAGTAATGAGGAGGTGAACAAGAGCTTGTCCAAAGTTTTTACAATTGTCCCAAATATATCAATGCAGATGTTCTGATGAGGCTTTAATATTGGTGCTATATTGATTGTTCGACAATGAGTGCTCTCCAAGCTCTCCTGATATCCTATTGTTGAACAGGAGATCTTTCACAGCGCTTGTGCACGGCAGCAGATATAAAGTTTTACTTCAATAGTTTCTTCACTGCTGAGAGAGCCAGCTACTTGAAACCTAACAAGAACTGCAATCTTACGTCGTGGGTTCTGGGATGTGAACCAGGATGGGCTTGTAGTGCTGGTTCTGATAAAAAAATCGACCTAAGGAATTCCAAGGACATGCCTGCTCGAACTAGCGATTGTGCTCCTTGTTGTGAAGGTTTCTTCTGTCCTCATGGAATGACTTGCATGATACGTAAGTATTGGCTGATCCATGGAACTAATATTATTTGCTTCTTTCACACACTCAAGTTAATAATTCTTGAATACATTAGTTTTCCTTGACCAAAAAAGAATAAAAAAGGAGATAATTCCAACTCTACTTTCTCTTTCCCATTTTTGAGATCGTATCGGGGAAGATATCAACAAACATCATGCCAATTTCTCAGTTGCAACGAAAAGAAGGGGAAATTGTTGAAAGATGGAGACATTTTTTAAATTTCCAAGTTGTTTTCTCAATTCTGTCTTCTCTATTTGCAATTTCCTAGGATGGCTAAACTTTCACCTGAAGCTTTGAATTTTGACTGCTGAATGGTGGATAATTTTGTTGTTGAACATGCATGTCCTACTTTTTGGTCTCTGATGTCAAAAAGCACTGAAAATAATGATTTTGCAAGACTATGCTGAGAAGCTATTGATTGTTCCTTTTCATCTGTATTGCACATCCAGAGAAGACTTATTTGCTAAACTTTTCACTTGAACTTGTACAAATAGTTAGACTTTGTGATCCCATGTTACTTATGATATGGTGATTTCTCAAGATACATGTTACAAGCCCTTGTGCTAATGGTTGCAGCCTGCCCATTGGGTGCTTATTGTCCTCTTGCCAAGCTCAATAAAACCACCGGTTTATGCGATCCGTAAGCTCTAATCCTTTTTAAAGACCTCTTCTTAACTTTTGAGGCTATGCTTAGCATGCATTGATGTTTATTAGCAGAACCTTTTTGCAGGTACCATTACCAGCTTCGACCTGGGCAACCAAACCAAACTTGTGGTGGAGCAGATGTGTGGGCTGACATTGGTAGTAGCAGTGAGATGTTCTGTTCAGCAGGATCATACTGTCCGTCTACTATCCTGAAAAATTCTTGCAGTAAGGGGTACTGAGAATTGTCCCTCATCTTACTAGCACTCAAGTTTGTTGCTACATGTGCTAAAAATCATTACATATACTAAAAGGCAATGTCTATCTTGATCTCTCTTTCTTTGCTATTGATATTTTCATTTGAATGTTTTCTTTCAGACATTTCTGCAGAACAGGGTCCACATCTGAACAAAGTGAGTACATGCAGTGAAAGACTTATGTATCTCATTTGATTTATATATGCATTGCAGCATGATTTATGTAAAGGAGAATAGTCACAGGTTTTAAATAGATGCTTACAATCTATATAGCTTCCGTAAATCTAGAGAGATTGCCAATCCAATTATTCGGAAACAAAACTTTTGGCCCACTGGCGGTTCCACTTTACTAAGACCCAAGGGGCTTTCTATTCAATTCCCATTTTCTCCTTTCGGGAAGTAAATAAAGGGCAATACTGTGGTTGAGTCTGTTATATGCACTCTGCAAGTGCATCCATTCCATTGCTGGTTGACATCTTCCATGCTAATGGTCAAGCACTTTCCAAAGTATCTGTTAGAGGTTTATATACGAATATCCTTCACAGATAGAGAACTCTCATGAACTTATCTGGTGAATTTGCAGGTTGTTTTGAGTTTGCAAAATGTGAACCGAAATCAGAAAATCAGAATATCACTGCATACGGTCTGATGCTTTTTGTGAGTGAGCGGTCTATCTTTCTATTGTGAATACCTCTTTCCTCCTACATTCACTATCTTTCTGCAGACGATTACAGGCCTTTCATGTTTAAATGCAGGCTGGACTAAGTGTTCTGCTTGTTGTTATATATAACTGCTCAGACCAAGTTCTTGCTACTCGGGAGAGAAGACAAGCCAAATCACGGGAAAAAGCTGTAAGAAGTGTAAGAGAAACTGCTCAAGCACGTGAAAAATGGAAATCTGCGAGAGATGTAGCCAAGAAACATGCGCTTGGGCTCCAAACGCAACTATCACGGACATTTTCTCGCAGGAAATCTACAAAGCAACCAGATCCTCCAAGAGGTCTGTTTCAAGCTAAACCTGGAAGTGATGCAGCCCTGCCACCATTTCCACCTGGTGGGTCAGGTAAGCCTGGGCAATCATCTTCTGCAGCTAAAGGGAATAAGAAGGATAAAAACAACCTCACGGAGATGATGCATGCAATTGAGGCTGACCCCGAGGGTAACGAAGGCTTTAATCTTGAGATTGGGGATAAAAATCTGAAAAAGAACATGCCAAGGGGCAAGCAGTTGCATACCCATAGCCAAATCTTCAAGTATGCATACAATCAAATTGAAAAGGAAAAAGCTTTGCAAGAGCAGAACAAAAACTTAACCTTCTCTGGAGTAATTTCCATGGCAACTGATATCGACATCAGAAAAAGACCAACCATTGAGGTTTCCTTTAAGGATTTAACCCTTACATTGAAAGGGAAAAAGAAGCACCTTCTAAGATGTGTAACTGGGAAAATATCACCTGGCCGCGTTTCTGCTGTTATGGGCCCATCTGGAGCTGGAAAAACGACATTTCTTTCTGCTTTGGCTGGAAAGGTAACTGGGTGCACCAAGAGTGGCATGATTCTTATAAATGGGAAGGTAGAATCAATCCATTCATACAAGAAAATTATTGGTTTCGTGCCACAAGATGATATAGTGCATGGAAACTTGACCGTGGAGGAAAATCTTTGGTTTAGCGCAAGATGCAGGTACATGGTTATCTTGGCTGTCTGTTCCTTGAATATCTTGTGTGGAATTATGGATAGTGTTCAACAATGGATAGAGGAAAAACATGTGTTTTATTTTGACTGGCTGTTAGTTTCTCTCGTACTCAGTTGCATCATATTTGGAAGGATTAAACTTGTACGGATCCTAGCCATGTGTTATCTTTTGACGTATGTAATTGCAAGATTATATGCCAGTAACATTCACCCTATATATATATCGGTTGCATCTAGGATGAGATCCCCTTCTTTAAGCAGTTTCTCCTGGCTCTGCTCAATGTAGACTCTTAGATGTACTTGCTTTTTGTCATATTCGTTCAACCTCCAGTTATTTCTCTCTTATTAGCGAGTATCTTAGCTAAATGAACTGCAGATTATCACGTATTTCCAATTCATTTTTAGTAACTGGTGGCCACAAGAATATCTTCAAAGTTTAAATTCATTCTTAATTCACACGTTTTTGTTGAAATTTTTCCGGCAGCACAGCAATAATTTCATTGGTTTCTGATTAGTGTAGACTCTCTGCGGATCTACCAAAGCCAGAAAAGGTTCTAGTTGTTGAACGAGTTATTGAATCCCTGGGGCTGCAGGCGGTGCGGGACTCTCTCGTTGGTACAGTAGAGAAGCGAGGAATCTCTGGAGGTCAAAGGAAACGAGTCAATGTTGGTCTGGAAATGGTCATGGAGCCTTCACTTCTGATATTAGATGAGCCGACATCTGGTTTGGATAGTTCATCTTCTCTGTTACTTCTCAGAGCTCTACGACGTGAAGCTCTTGAAGGAGTGAACATTTCCATGGTTGTCCACCAACCAAGGCAAGTTGCTGATGATATATCCTTTCAATTCCTTCGCCTTATACTGGGCGATTTGTCCGATATCTACAGAATCTGTTTTATACTCTGTTCATTTATTCTAACCCGGATTATCTGCTTTTTGCTATGTCCTGGAACCTAGAGCGTGGTTAATGAGATGGGTTTTTTTTTTGCAGCTATGCATTGTTTAGAATGTTTGACGATTTGATACTTTTAGCCAAAGGTGGCCTAACAGTATACCATGGTTCAGTGAAGAAAGTTGAGGAGTACTTTTCAAGCCTAGGGATCACTGTACCTGAGCGGGTTAACCCTCCAGATCACTACATTGATATTTTGGAAGGTATAGTAAAACTAAGTACGAGCTCTGGGGTCAATCATAAACAGCTTCCTGTCAGGTGGATGCTGCATAATGGGTATGCTGTACCCCATGACATGTTAAAGCTAGTAGATGGAATGTCGTCCACTGCTGGTGAGGATTCAGCTCATGGAGGGAATTCTGGTGAGGCTGGATTAGAAGAACAATCTTTCGCTGGAGATCTGTGGCAGGATGTCAAGTTTAATGTTGAACGAAAAAGGGATGATATACAACACAATTTCTTAAAGACGAAGGACTTATCTGATAGGGTTACGCCTGGTGTACTGCTACAGTATAAGTACTTCCTAGGGAGGTAAATTCTTCCCTCTTTAACTACTTACTCCCACCTTTTTAGGCCAATCATCCAGCTCTACTTGAAAGGATAAGTAATTATTTTTGTTACAGAAAATGCAAATCATTTATAGATATTCTCCCTCTAATGGGAAGGTATTTCATATGACGGTTACACCACGTGGTAGTTACACGCAGTGCACCAAGTCAATCACAAATGAATGATCCTAGATTTAAGTGCTACGTAGGATGACAAACATATCATACAGGCAATGCGATTGGTTGCTCACAGCACATCAGCTGTGTATACGACACAGAGAATACCTCCCCCCTTCAATACTCTGCCTTCTCTTTGGCCTTGCTTATACATTGTTTCCATTTGAAAGGTCATTTATCGTTAAATCCTAAAACATGCTTCCTATGATTCTTTTTGTCACTCATGCTTTATTATCTTGAGATCATACATTTGTGGTTTCAAACACTTCAATGTGGAGGGTTACTAAGCTTGACTCATTGTGCAATTTGTTTTCTTCAGAGTTGGCAAGCAGCGGCTGCGAGACGCTAGGATCCAAGCTGTAGATTACTTGATATTGTTGCTGGCTGGAGTCTGTTTAGGAACACTTGCTAAAGTTAGCGACGAGACGTTTGGGGCCCTTGGGTACACATATACCGTTATAGCTGTGTGTAAGTATACATACTTTTAAGCATTGAGACTCCTCTTTTTTGTAATGTCATTGAAAATGGGACAGCTAACAAGGGAACTTGCAGATACATCTCTTGGAGTACTAATTCGAATTTTGTGAACTTTCAGCTCTGCTCTGTAAGATTGCAGCTTTGAGATCATTTTCACTGGACAAGTTACATTACTGGAGAGAGAGCTCTTCTGGCATCAGCGCCCTAGCTTACTTTTTGTCGAAGGACACGATCGACCATTTCAACACACTCATTAAGCCTTTGGTCTACCTTTCTATGTTCTATTTCTTCAACAATCCGAGATCCTCTTTCATAGACAACTATATAGTTCTGGTATGTTTAGTGTACTGCGTGACAGGAATAGCATACATATTTGCCATCTTTCTTGAGCCTGGTCCAGCCCAACTGGTGAGTGCTTGATAAACTACATGGACTGCTAATTTTCTGTTAAATTGCCCTCAACACTGATGATCCGTTTTCCATTTCGCAGTGGTCAGTTCTACTTCCTGTTGTGTTGACCCTCATTGCAACACGCGATAGTACTGATGACTCATTCGTGGAGAATATATCAGAGCTGTGCTACCCAAAGTGGGCTTTGGAAGCATTTGTGATAGCAAATGCAAGAAGGTAACCACTCTCATCTAAATTTGCAAGACTCTGCGATGCTTTTGTACGAGAAAACTGAATCCTTCTTTATTTTTGTTTTTTTGCTACTGTGAACTTTCAGATACGGTGGAGTGTGGTTAATAACACGATGTGGTTCGCTTATGAAAAGTGGCTATGATCTTAATCACTGGAGTCTTTGTTTAGTCTTCCTAGCTCTTATGGGCGTAGCTTGCCGTATCATTGCTTTCACTTGCATGGTCATTCTCCAAAAGAAATAGAATCAGCCAATACTTCGTTGAGACGATGGAGAAAATCGACCCCGACATGATTGCCTTTTTCTGGGACCCAAAGCCAGTGGCAGAGTTCTCAACAATAGCCAATGACCTTATAGAAGGTGCAAAGGCTTTGCCTATACAGGCAGTTGATTAATAGCTGATTTGGTATATATGGGCACCCTGCAAGGTTCAGGAAGGAACTTGTTTCCGATTGTTCTCCGCTATGCTGAACTGAAGCAATGGGTATCACTAGTGTGTGTATGCGTATGTGTGTCGGGATGTGTTTAACAGGTATTTGTACAAAATTAGGAGATGAATCATGGAAATACACGTCTGTAAGTTATGCTCTTGAGATATGGATCTTTTTACCACTTCCAATTCCTGTCCACAGCATCTCTTACTTATGTCAGGCACGGATCATCCTGAATCCTCACGCATTTGCAACTCGTCATGCATAGAGAGAAAACCCAGCAAGGATTTCACCAACTGCACTGTCTTTTCTTCTTTCTTTCGTTTTTCTTAGGGCTCGGTCGTCCCATTCGGACTCAAATATGTAATCAAGTCTGGCCTCCGAGTTATCTCATGCATCTGAACAGGAAGTAACTGCACTGCAACTTCTGAAAGCCGACTTTCGCGATGCCATACTTCTGTTGTCCCCCACATCACACTTGTTCCAAATAGGGCCATTGACTGGAGCTTCCACGATAAACGGGAGACAGTGGTTTTGAACTACCAACACCCGTAAGCTGAAACTATCGATTTCTCTAATATAATCGATTCGCTGTGTGAAATGTGTTACTGATTTTCAGGAGTTGAGGGTAATTTTTTTTTTTTCCAAAAGGCACGGTCGTCATGCTCAAGAAAACGAAGGAGCCCATCATTTGCAAGGCGTTCCCACCATCTCCTACAGCCTCGGGTTGTTGGTCGCTGAAGTCACCCAATCAAATCAAATGAACAAAATTAGAAAAAAAAAAAAAAGGAACGGAGAAAAACACTCGATAAGGTATACAACCGCTAAAAAGTAAAACTGGAGAGACCAGAATTGCAAGCTACGTCAGGAGCGACTCGTCCTAACTCGTAATCCCTCACAGGTTTCTATTGCGCGACCGGGTCGAGACCATGTCCCACCACCTACACCACCAACAGCGACGGTTACTTCAGCCCCAACCTGTCTCTGAAAACTCCCTCCCATCCTCTTCCTCTTCCTCTCTTCCTCATCGCACTCGCACACCCGTCAGCTTCTCGCGCGGCTCCACTAGTCATCACCGCACGTCACCTACCACAACCGGCCACTCTTCCTTCGCTTCCAAGTTTCTCTCCCACCACCTCCACCGCCACCACCACCCCAAAAGCTCAGCCTCAGCCATCATCCCCTTCTGTTTTAACTTCCATTGCTCCTCGTCGCCCTGGCGTTGCAAGCTCAAGCCGTGGTGCAGCGAGGTCTCTCTCATGGCCACCCACGGGGATCGCTCTTCGTCGTCCGAGCTCGTAAGTGTGCGCAATTGCTCTGTTTTAGCTCGCGAACGACGATCGGGCTGGTCATTCCCAGAATGCCATAGTGCTGCGTTTCTCGTTCTTGTCGCTTTCAGTTTCATCCCGCAGTTTAGATGATCAATTTGTTTTGTCGGACGTATTACTTTGTCCTTTTCCGTGTGCTTCTGTGTCGCAAGCACGGCACGACGAAGGATGCGTTGCTTTCCTTCTCTGAGTTTAGAGCTCTTGACGACTTGAGTGTCTGGCATGATTCATCATCATCAGTTTCAGCAAGCAAGAGAAGCAGAGAAAGTCTTGAGAATGTTCGAGAGAGAATGTTTTCTTCTCATCAAGTCGCGTGTTTAATCCGTGGATTTCGCCGTCTTCTTTCGTAATCATTAGAAGATCATCAACTGAATAATTTGTTGTTAGCTTCTTCAGTCATGATAATTATTTATTCCTCATTACTAAATGGAGCTACATCACGGGCTTCACTGTCGCTAATTACTCTATACGAATTATGTTTCCACGAGAATAAAATTCTAAGTCTCCTGCTGCGAATTTCGCTTGTTGATGCAATAATAGTTGTTAATCCCACAGAGAAAGAAGCAGCTCAATGAACAGCAAAAGAAGGAGGAGCTGGAGAGAGAGGTAATGTATGCTAGATTTGGGAACCTGTTCTTTGATTAATGTTAAGGGATACTGCACTAAATTAGAGAGTTACACTTCTAGTTCTTATCAATCCATTACAGCAATGGTTGGCTCCAGTAAATTCAGGAAATGGATTATTCGTGCCAATTATAGAAGAGATTAAAAAGGCTTGGATCCCGCACAAATTGCATAATCTGCAGCTAATTTCTGACCCATTACATCAGATGCTCCTGATTTACCAGCTGGAGTTCATTCCATAGATAGCAGAGCAATAAAAGGACAACTAAATATTGGACCATACCCGTCCTTTCGCAGTATGCACTTGCTGTCGCTCCCCCAGTTTGTCAGACAATTAAAATGACATACTTCAAGAAAGAGAATTAACATGCAATACAATTGGTGACATTTTTCCTATGTTGCAGTTAAGTATGCGGGTGTTCTGTTGATGTATTTCGCTCGGCAGGTTTTGATGCTCCAACTCTTGCTGAGTCAAGAAGAGAAGGTGCATGAGATCCTGGAGCGCGTCCAGTCCCGAAATACTGATTCAACCATCTTGATTCCAAATTGTCTTCCACCTAAGGTTGTGTCGATCTTCTGAATCGCGTATTTATTAGATTCTTTTCTCTTTTCTTTCTTTTTGACAGAAGTAATGGATTGTGGTGTAGAGAATATGTTTGGTGTTCAAGCCTTCAAGGAAAGTAATGTGTTGCAGCATGGGCTTTGATATCATAGGGTCTAGCTTGTATAGAATTGAGCCTTTGTCTGACAAAAGAGTTGAGAATCAGCCTTAGCAGTACAGTGTATGGTTCAAAGTTGATTCGGTACATCGCGATCCATCTTTCTTTGGAATAATAAGTATGGCATTGCCCATGATACATTATGAGAGGAGTTCCGACCGTCTATGGGGAGCCTACTTGAATTCTGTGTTTGGGGATTAACACGTTCCAATTCATGATTATCAGCACCTTTTCCAGTGTAGTAACTTGATTAAGTCTCCATTAGCGAAAATGGAAAAAAGAATTTGTTTTAAGGGGCATTAAGACATTATTTGGCACGAAAACTATCTTTGAACTACTTGTTTGTTATACAGGTGAAGGAGCTATTAGCTGAGTTGGCAATGGTTGAGGACGAGATAGCCCAACTCGAAGGCCAAATAAGCCAACTTCAAGCTAATTTAAAGAATGAAGAAGAAGCTACCAAGGAAGCAAAGTCCAGACAGACAAAGATACCCGAAATTCCGAGCAATCCTCATCCTGCTTCTGGCTATCCATCATACACACCAAGTCCTAGCCCCTTGAACAGAGTTGTTCCTGAGAGGATGGCCTTTGAGACCAAAGCATTGCATTTCATAAGCAAAGCCATCAAAGGGGATTACAATCTCAAGGACTTCACTCTGATTGAGAAAACGGGCAATTCAAGACAATTTGCCGATCAGAAGGAGAATCATTTCCTCGAGGATGCTAAATTTCACGACAGGCTTCTGAGAAAAAGCCAGATGCTGAGGCCGACCTTGCCATTGCAAGACCTAAGACACCCTTCACCTAAGGTAAACTGATGCGTCTTTCATAATCAGTCTCTTTGTGTTTCAGATGAATATGGACCGCTCTACTTTAGCTTATCAAAAGACAATGCTCGATCGATATCCACGACCACCTTGAAGCATTCTCCTTCTTGCATTAAATCAAGATGACTTTCTTTTCAGCCGAGGGAACGAAGGCAGGAGACCCCTCTGAAATCACCACCTATGTTCATGCCGAGTCCAATGAAAGTAGAAGACGATAAGCAAAAGTGGGAACCCAACAAGCTATCTGAGAACATTATGAAGTGTTTGAACTTCATTTTCATAAGGCTACTCAGAACGTCAAGAGCAATGGAATTAGAGAAGTCGGGTCCGATTTCCCGGTCCCTGAACTCGACTCTCAACTCAAGAAGCTTCAGAGTTGAGACTGGACCGAGTTCAAGGCAACAAGATCCATACGGCGTGTTTGATATGGAGGAATCTATTCCAAGAGACATTGGCCCTTACAAGAACCTAGTCAGATTTACCGTGAGTTCTATGGATCCTAAGTGCATTTCTTCCTCCAGTTCCGTTCCCTTACTAAAGAAGTTGAGGTACAAAACTTTTCTGCCACAAAAACTCTATGCATACAGAAAGAGATACTCAGCTTGTAAAATTTCTCGCGACTCGACACGTACAACTCCAATTCTCAATCTGAATGTCTCCAGGGACTTAATGAGTCATCTCAAGACAGTGGATCTGAGATTCTTGACAAATCAACAGAAGCTGGCATTCTGGATCAACATGTACAACGCTTGCATAATGCATGTATAATTTGATAAGCACGAAATTTACCTTTCGGTGTACAAATTCCGCTGCATATTTGTTGTCCAGTTTTCTTTTCCTATGTCTGTGTATATCCTGGCTTTTATTTGCACGCGCTTTTCTTACAGGGTTTTCTCCAGTACGGGGTGCCTTCTACTCCAGAAAAGCTGCTCACGCTGATGAACAAGGTACACTTGCGGAATGTCTAATAAAAAGTTTACACTTCTAATGCAGATCGATGAGAAATGCATCTTACTTAATGTCTTTCGAGCTCAGGCTACCCTCGATATAGGAGGAAACACGATAAATGCTCAAGCGATAGAGCGTTTCATCTTGAGGAAGCCCGCAGCTTCTAAAATTACAGAGGTGATTGCCTTCGAGTTGGTGAATTCCCGAGCGACGCATTTTTGTAAATCTGATATAACAAAGCCGCCCTTTTTCTGCAGGTTCACAGAAAAGTCGAAAAGGATGCCAAAGAGGAGTTAGTCCGAGAAGTCTATGGGATAGAGAACACGGATCCTAATGTCACTTTCGCTCTTTGCTGCGGAACCCGTTCATCCCCTGCTGTGAGTAGCCGACCGAATTATGCATGTATGCGATTGGGACAACCCGAGTTCTTAAATTCTAAAGAACCCTGAAACTTGTAGGTGAGGATATACACGGCGGATGGGGTCACAGCCGAGCTAGAGAAGTCGAAGCTGGAGTACTTGCAGGCCTCCGTGGTGGTGACGGCCACGAAAAGGATCGCGCTCCCAGAGCTTCTGCTCCGGAACATGCACGACTTTGCAGCGAGCTCAGACTCCCTGGTCGAGTGGGTCTGCCACCAGCTGCCCACATCGGGGACCCTCAGGAGATCCATAGTGGACTGCTTCCGGAGCCGCAACAGTGGCCAGGCGCCGATGTCGGTCCAGAGGATACCGTACGACTACGAGTTTCGGTATCTCCTGGCCATGTAATGCAATTTACATTCATCTCCGGTCACGTCCTGTAAAATCTAATAAAGGCGAGATGCAAAGGTCAAGACTTCCTACTATTTTCAAGCGGGAAGATAGTGACCACGTGGTTTTCCCGGTCTAGACTTCCTACCAAAAATGCGTCCCTGTTCGTCATTGCAACCGTCATCGCAACTCCCCGGTCGGGCTAGCGATGTCCAGAGACATCGACTCCGGGCACGCGTTTAGGTTTCATCTTTTGACTTTTCTGTCTTTCTTTTCCTTCCTCTTATTAATAATTTAATTCATGAGTGGACCGCTCTCTTCTCCTTAGTCCACTCTTCTTTGAATAAAACTTGTCTCTGGCTGCGAGCTTCATTTTCCTTAAAAAGCAAATGACCAACATCCGCGTTGACAAAATCCAAGAAGACCAACTTTAGAAATCAATCCGATGACACGGGAAATTAAGCAACAATTTCATGTAGCGATGCGGCAATGTCATTGTTAGATCCAATCGCCACCGGAAGATCTATCTTCTATGTTTTTTGTTCGGTAATTTTCTGTGCAATTTGATTTTCTAACTTTACTATGTGCAATTCGGTCCTCCAGCTTTTTGGATTTGTGCGATTTGCTCCAAGTTTTTTTGTGCTATCGAAACCCTCTAAATTTGAGAGTTTAATGAGAGCAGTCGAACAGAAGATTTGATTGCGCAATTGAAAAAGTTAGACGATTGCATTACACAAAATAAAACGTAGAGGATCAGATCGCACGGATTAAAAAAGTTGGAGAAATTGATTGAACATAATAAAAAAAAAATTAGAGGACCGAATTGCACAAATGCTGAAACTCAAAAGACTTAATCTAATCAACCAAAAAGAAAGAATAAAATCTGTACTTAATCCCAAACAATAATTACTTAAATCAATAGACGGGGGCCTTTAATAAAAAAAAAAACAAACAAAAACCCTTTTTCGTTTGTCCCCTCAAACTCCAACCAATTTATTATTTCAAAAAAAAAATCACGAGAAATTTCCATATATTACTAACCTTTACAATAACCAAAAAGAAAAATTGAAAAGTAAAAGTTACTACTATATCATCATGGATCGAAATCTTTAGCTAGTCATAGATACAATAAGCCTAACAGTGGTTGATATAATTAAAGAAGAAGAATCTAGGATTGGATGCCTAGCTTAGCTACATGACACACCCAATCTCCCAACGAAACATTTCTTTACACGAAAAATCAATCATTAAAACTAAACTAGAAGGAATTGACCCCACAAAGCTAAATTAAATTAATTAGGAAAGACTCCAATTCCCATCCGAATCCAAACTCCCTGTCCATTTCCTCCAATAATTAAACCTAATCCCCGTTCAAATGTTAGACGGATGTAGAACCCAACATCCAGTCCTGTCACATCATGCTCTGCCCCGCCTCAATTCCAAAATTCCACAACACCCATCCGAAAAAGAACTAATAAAAAAAATATCTACATGAAGACGAATTTAGCCTTCAAGGGCCGGTAAGAAATTCTCGATGTAATTTTAAAATAATCAGGAGCAGTCAATCAATCCCATAGCCAGCCAAAGGGAAATTATGTCACCAACCTCATCTGGGTCCTAACGAAACAGATATGTTCGTGGGCAGTTTGATGCTGTTCGACCAGCTCGTGGATTGCATGTACAATTTGGACATCTTCCCTTCGACCCGACTCATGTCGGGTCGAGTGTCCGGATCCGGCTCCACGCACTCCAGCCCCAGCCGTACCAGCTTCTCCGCCACCTCCACCGGGAACGAATCGCTCAGCCGCCTGTCCACCCACTTCCTCAGCCTCCCCTCCGTTCCCCCTCCTCCGTCCCTGCCGCCGCCATGGACTACCGCCCTCGCGGTTTCGATGATCGAAGTCCTCGCGAACTCTCTGCTCTCCTTATCGTATTTATACTTGAATGGCTCTTCACCTGCAGATGGGTTTTGCACATTCGATACGATATTTTAATAAATTTTATAAATTTTAATAAATATCAAATGGCGACGATTCCTGCATTCTCCACCTGATAGCAACTCCAAGAGCACAACCCCGAAGGAGTAGACGTCGGACTTCTGGGTCGCGACGCCCGTGACCCGGAACTCCGGCGACATATAACCTCGGACTCCCTCGAACTGCATTCTCCGGCTGTCCGAGCGCTTCATCAGCGGCGAATCCGACGGCCCCTCGCCGGCCCCCTCCTCCCTGATCTCGCCGCCGCCCTTCGCCGGAACCGTCCGCTCCCGGAGCACGTCGTTCTCGTCCGCCTCCCCGCACAGCTGGGCGGTCCCGAAGTGGCAGATCTTGGCTTTGAACGACGGCTCCGTCACCACGATGCTGCTGCTCTTGATGTGGTTGTGGACGAGGATCATGTTGAGGCCGGTGTGGTTGTGAATGTAATCGAGGCCGTGCGCGACGTCGGCGGCGATCTGCATCCTCGACATCCAGGTCCGGAGGACCGTGAAATTGGGAATTTTAGGGTTCCGCAGGCAATCGGAGAGGCTGGCGCCGTCGACGAACTCGTAGACCAAGAAGATGTTGTCGCCGGAGACGGAGGCGCCGAGCAGCTTCGCGATGCTGACCAGGTGGCTCCGGCAGATCACCCCGAGGAGGTCCTTGAGGCGGGCCATGTCGATCTTGCGCCTGAACTTGCGCTGGAAGACGACGACGTCCTTGCCGCGGAGGGAGCAGCGCCAGGAGGAGGAGGAGGATGAGGAGTGGCGGGGCTTGGCGAGGAAGTTGTTGGTGGCGGAGCGGAGCTCGGAGAAGTCGTAGATGACGGGATTGTCCGGGAGGGAGTGGCGGAAGCTGGCGAGGGAGGCTCTGCTGGAGAGGGAGGAGGTGGCGGTGCCGGAGGAGAGATTGGGGAAGGAGGTGGAGGTGTAGTAGCCGCCGCTGGAAGAGGCGGAGGGGGAGGGGTCAGAGGGGGCGGGGGCCAATCTGGGGGTCTGGGAGGGGGAGAGTCTGGGGGAGGAGGAGGAGGGGGGTGGTCTTCTTCTGGGCTCGGTCGCTTCAACCGCCATTTTGGTCTTGCACATATGAGCGCTCATCATATTGCAAAAGAAGGAGAAGAAGAAGAAGAAGAAGAAGAAGGAGAAGAGGAGATCAAAAGTGGTAGCAGTTGGTGGTGGTGGGGTTTGGAGGGTGGGCGAGTCATGGATTGAACTCGGTCGCCGGGGCGGAGGAGGAGGCGGCGGAGGACAGCCGGAGGGAACTGGTCCTTTCCCTTTTCTAGGAAAGGAAGGGCAGGATGAAAATGAAATGGAGAACGAACGAATGACAGAAAGAAAGAAAGAGGGTTCACTAACTGAACAGTGCCTCAGTAGAAAGTGAGCTGTGACTGTGAGGTCTCTCTCTCTCTGCCATGGCGTCTTGCTGGCATCCGGTCCTACCAAATTGGTCATCGGATACTAAACTCGATAGTCTTCAGAAATTACCTTAAAGTATAGAGCAAGCAACTCAGCACATGGAAAGATTAAAAGACTGAACTTTAATATCATCTTGACAGGTGAATGAGTTCCATGAGAATAATATATTATATTATATTATTTATACATATATATATATATGCGCGTGTCTTGGAGACTGACACTCAAATTCTTCCTTGGTCTTTATCTCCCTGGACTAAGGATGGATTTGATTAGCTTTGAAAATGTCGAAATCCCAATACTAGAGACTAAAATTTAGTCAGAAGCTGCTTACCAAACACCCCGGCATGTCCTCAAGAAACTTTGAAGGCTGAAAGCTCCTTGAGAATGCCGAACTAAATCCATCCTAAATTTAATACGTAGCATTCTACGCCAAATTTCAACTTTCATTTGTGGCTATACCCGGTTTGACTAGATAGTTCATTTGCCTCTTGGCTGGCTAGTCAAGATGCCAAATCGGATGATTTTTATGTACAAAATTATCCGATCCTTTAATTAATTGCGCCTGTTCCGAGCTCTTAACCGCAGTGTTTTGACGTGTTTTTCTTCCTTTTTTTAAAATTTTTTTTACAATGCCATCTCTACTTTTTTGTTATGAATGTCGTCTCTCTACTTTGTATTTCCAAAAACCGGACATGCTCCCTTTTACAAAGCCACACCGTTCGGTTAATTTCTTCTTCTTTTCCGACCAATTGTTGCTGACTTGAAGTTGAACCGTTCGAAAAAACTGAGTTGGAAACTCGAAAAAGGTGGATTGTGACCGGGAAGCTTATATGGACCATATGAGCAAATTCTCTCTTTTAAAGTGTGACCGAATTAGAAATGCATACACCAACGGCCGCAGAAGAAAAAGAAAAAGAGAAGAAAAGAAGAAAAAAAGGAAAAAGAAAATAAAAAGAATTAAAAATTTGATAAAATATTAAAATGTTATTAGAAATTGTCCATGTCAGCAGCGACTGTGCCACGTAGGATGGTTGTCGTCAAAATTAGTGATTTCCGGCTAACATTGACCGAATGAACTCAATTGGTAAAAATTGAAAAGGTTCAAGACTCAATTGACACAATTAAAAGGTTTAGAACTGAATTAACAAAAGCGCAATAGGTTTATGACTTTTTTTATAATAAGAAAATTTAGAAACTTAAAAATAACAAAACCATTACCCCCTGACACCAAGGACGCCATTTGCCAGCCTCCCGCAATGCTGCCTCGAGCTCAAGCGTCCATGGTCATCACAAGATCGAAGCTCAAGCTGTCATGGCCACCACAAAGTCGAGATATGGTAGCCATGGTCGTGAGCTCAAGATAAGGAAAACATGGCTGCCACGAGCTTGAGCTCGAGCTCCACGACCATGGTAGCCATGAGACTTTCATATTCGATGTCCTTAGCCGTAAGCTCTTGTTGCGGTAGCTGTGGCAACCGGGAGCTCGAGCTCCGTGGCCATTGTGGCCCAAGACTCTAGACGGAGTGTCCATGGCCACAAGAATGCAAATCCAGAGCCAGGATTGCAGCGGGCTTGAACTCGAGTTCTACAGCCATGGTCGGGAACAAGAAGATTAGGAAGAATTCTAAATAGGGGCCCGAAGTGCCATCATTTTCTCAAATAATGGCATAAAATTGACATTGTTTCAAATAAGGGCCTGAAGTGCCATCATTTTTTCAAAAAAGGGCATGACCGAGAGCATTTTCGTCATTTATATTTTTCTGAATATTTTTCTTTTTTTCCCACCTTTTCGTCGATGGCCGGCAGCCATTGCCTAAGATCGGTCACTGGCGAAAAGGAAGGGAAAATAAAAGGAAAATGGAAAGAAAAAAGGAAAAAAAATCAGAAAATATAAATGATGAAAATGCCATTGGTTAGGCTCTTTTTTGAAATAATGAGGATACTTTAAGTTCTTATTTGAAACAAAGTTCATTTCAAGCCTTTATTTAATAAGATAAGGGCATTTCAGACCTTTTTGAAATTTTCCCAGAAGATTATGAACTTTTGCATGAGTCCACTTGGGGGGTTTTGGAAATCGAAGATGTCTTTGAGAAGTGAAAATGTAAAAAGAATTTCCGCGTATGCACTCTACATCAGCAATTAAAAAATAAAATAAAATGAAGCGGTAATTTTTAAGGGTTAATACAAAAAAAAAAACTCCAAACTGGTACACTTGTGACAAATTTACCCTCTGTTAATTTCTGCAAAAATTTACTTTTGAATTGTTGAGTTTGATGACACGTAACAGTTGATAAGGTGTATTAGTTTGAGGTTTTACGCTCTGTTTGTCACAAGTGTGCCAGTTTGATATTTTTTGTGATATTAACTCAATTTAACGAAAACTTACAGATGATAAATTTGTCATAAGTGTACCAGTTTGGGATAATTTATCATAGTTGTACCTGTTTGGGGTAAATTTATCATAGATGTACCAGTTTGAGATTTTTCATGATAAAAAAATTAATTTGAAATAAATTTGTCAAAGACGTATTAATTTGAAATTTTTCGTAATATTAACTCAATTTTTAACAATGTTGAGTTCACGTCAGCAGTTTTTAACAGTGTTAGCTCCACCAACGGTGGCCCTTTCTATAAAAAGTACCATGTTGATTTAAACAAGAAAATAAAGGGGCAGTTCTGAATTCCGTCCAGCTTAGCAAGTCAAATCCGAAGTCGAACTAAAATGAATAGTTCTAGAGGTAAAAAGACTAGAGAGGAGAAGTGCTGCTAACTTTTAAGTCCTCCGAAATAGGGCCGAGCATAATGAATCGCACAAATTGAAAATTGTCTGGACCGGACCAAACTAAATAATATATATATTTTTCTAAATTTCCTAAATGTAAACCTAAACACAAACTTTTGTTTTATATTTTCTTAACGACGTTTTAGCGACAACGCGATGTACTTAACGAGAGATGGTCCAATGAATATGTAGTTAACAAGAAAATTTTAACGACAAATCAAAACAAAAAATGTGACCGATCCAATGATTGGACCGGTCGATCAGATCCAATTGGGTCCCGACTATACCATGCTCACCCCTACTCCAAAATCCCAAAACAAACCAGTACGGATCTGCATTTCTTTTGGGTATCCGACGGTGCAATAACTGCATGGCCCTTGACTGGAATCTTCCATCTTTAATATTGAGCATTTTCAATTCTACATAAGTGTCCTAGGTAGGTAGTTGCAGATTGTGACACAGGCACATAAAATAGAATCTGCCGAGGCGATTTTCAAACGGTGCGTTTGTTTTCGCAGTTACAAATATGTTTGTTTGAGGGAAAAAATTTCTCACGAATTAGTTTTTCGGATTTTTACACGGTTGATTTGCTGAAAATGATCCTTCAACGAAAAATCATTTACGGTCAAAGAAAATATGCATGCTTAAAGTTAGGATAACGAATTAGAAGGGAAGAACATTTTCCTGAAAAATGAATTATCGCAAAATATTTTCTCTTATCATAAAATTTTTCTTACACGGCCTTTATATTAGTGAAAGTGTAAAGTCAGGTAAACTATTAAAAGTCCAAGATATTCAGACAATGTTGGAAGTGTGAAGTGATGGCACAGCATATGCCAGCACAGCCGCGATTTCATGATGGGCCGAGGGATAAAGAAAAGGGTTTTCTTTTTCACTGCGGAAAACGATGTTCGCCGACTCCAGCGGTCATGGCCAAGCTTTTGAACTTAGATTTTCCTTTTTGGTTGCTCCAAAGGGGTTGGAAGAACTACCAGTAGGTTGAATTGATGGCTCTTTTGGCGGCGCAGAGAGAGAGAGAGAGAGAGAGAGAGAGATCTTGAGATCTTTAGGGGCTGTCAATTGGTGTTAGAAATTGGGGAATTGGTTTGCATATTGCAATTTTTGTTTGCGGCGGGTCAGTGTGCTTTCATCCCACGTTTTCAGACAGCTAGAAGTCACAGGTTTTCACTGGCCCCAAAAAGAAGTCAAAGGTTTGTGCACTTGTTTGGTCTTTGTGGACATCGGTATGTCGGTACAAATCTCTGTTTAGAGTTTCCAATACGATTCATTTACATGACGAACTGTCCAAATCGGAGGATGCTCAAACATAGACCACATGCAACTTCACTAACTGCAAAAACACTTTTAAACAAGTGGTCATATTCAAAGTAGAGTCTGCCACATAGTGTACCAATTTTAAGAACCAATTTTAGTATGCCCGATATTACTATTGTTTTGATAGACTCGAGATTGAGAGTTCGACACCAGATGACGGACGGTTATCGTAGACTCGTCTTGCAGAATGCATCAGGAGCAGTTTAACAACTATACTACAAAGACCACAACCATGTTTTAGCTTGGAAAGACAGCAACTCCTCCCTACTTGAAACTGTTACCTGTCTAAGAGACCGACACGTAAGCCGTCTACAACTGGTAATGCAGTATCCAAACGAGGCTAGACTTTCATGGTCATAGTGTCTCCACTTGAAAATCTTGTTGCGAAGTCGGTCTATCTTCCAAATTCTGAAGAATTATAAAAGGTTCGATATCCTCAAAGCCCTCCTAAGTGTCCACTGGCAATCATTAACATCTAGCCCCCCAAGAGTCCCCAGCGCTTACAAATTCAAAAAGGGATGATTGGGAAAACCATATTACCACCAAAAGGGAAATGCAATATGACCCTAGATCACAAGCTGTAACGAGAAGACAAAGGTTTCCAAATGCACCAGACCATTTGTCACAGCAGGCCTCAGAAGTCGGGGATTCACCTTTATCTTATGATATATGCATATGTTACAAATAACCCTAACTAATTGTGACCTTAATACAGATGTGTTAATCTGTCAAATCATCGTCAAAAAAATCAAGATCATCGTCATCAGTTGTGACAGCTCCACCAACAACTTCAAAAGGTTCAATGACATTAGCCAAAGTGACCATTTCTACAGGCTGCTTTTCTTCATTGTCATTCTCATTAAACGTCTCTTCATTATCATCCACATAAAATTGCTCCATGTCATTGTAAACAATCTCCTAAATCAAGCCAAAAAAGAATCAATATTTCACAACTTTTAGAAAAACAAGAATTTTAATGAACAAAAAACTTTGTTTGAGCTTACCTCATTTTCTGGCTCCGCTTGTCTCTCTGTTGCTACAATCCAGTCATCCAATAACATTTCCAGCATCCCACTGTCAAATGTGACCAAATCACCCACATTTCTCCCAAGTCGATGTTCTCTCAGACGCAAGTTATAGTGAGCATAGGCAAGATCATTCCATCTCTTCTGGGAAAGACTGTTATGCCTTTTGCTGTGGACTTGATCAAATATGCTCCATGTATGTTCGCATCCAATAGATGAACAAGTTTGGCTCAGTATACGTATGGCGATCCGCTGTAAATCAAGGCAGCTTATCCCATGTTGCTGCCACCATGCAGCTATTGCAAAAATGAATCAATGACACAAAACTCTATCAGCAATAACCTTGCACAGTCTCTATGTGGTAAAACTTATTTAACTGAAATGCTTGACCAGTAATGTGTGAAGTTACTGCTGCATAACCTGGATCAAGTTCGGCCCTAGTACTTACAGCCAAATCAGTCCCAAAGTCAGCTTTTGCAGATACAAAGTCCGGAATCTAGTAAGAACAGAATGAGACCATCAGTAAAGGAACTTAATAGTTTGAAGAGAAGCTGATGGGCAGCATCGATGAATAGCAGCAGAAGCCATTGTTGCAGCTTGTCGAATACTCTAACCTTGAATGACCAGGATCGGTAGAGAGTCTCAAAGCACAAATCACATGCAAGGAATTGTGAAACAAAGTCTTTTACCTGCATTGATGCAGAGATTCTTTTTGCACTATCTGGTTCTAGTCGAACAATGCACTCATTCAGACCGCGAATAACTTCAGGATGCTGTAATGAATAGGATGGGGTAAGAACAAAGCTTCAAAAGTGAAGTATGATGAGAAACGATAGCCACATCTCATACCGATACAAAATCATGACGATAACGATAAGAGGGATTAAGGAAATAGGCAGCCACATAAAGAGGATGATGGAACAATGAGCTTGAATGGCTGTCTACTACACTCCACAGAGGCCCATACTTTCGTACTTCATCACCAACAATGGCTTTAATGGCCAGTCCAGCTCTATACATGTCGTTATATACATAGGAAATCGACCGACTTTCCAAGCTGTCTATCTTTTGCAAAACTTGCATCACTGGCTCTAAAGATTTCTTTAAATACTGCATCTTCTTCCAGAATGTGACATTTAAGACAATTCTCTCCACTTCTTTACCATCCTCGCTTTTGGAAACCCTAGAAGAATGCCATTTATTTGACTGAAACATTTTCTTAAGGTCAATTCTTTGATCAAACATGCTTTCTAAGGTGAAAAAACTAGTGGAAATTTTTGTGAGACCTGGCAACACAAGTTCCTTCCCTCCAGTATATTCTTTCTTCAAAAAATTTAACAACCATCCAGTGTTGTACACAAACTTTGTGATCTTTTTTGCTTTGTCAAAGCATTCTGAGATCCATTTTATCTTTAGAAATTCCTCCAGCATTTGATCAATGCAATACACGGCACAAGGAGTCCAGAATAAATTCTTCCTTCGTTCTTCAAGCATCTTCCCTGCGGCTTTAAAACTCGCTGTGTCTCTGGTAAGGACCTGCTTCAGGTTAAGAGGATAAGACAAAAGCTTCCTAAGCAAGCAGACAATTAACTGAAGAAATACAGGGAACGAAAAAGAAAAGGAAGGAGAAGTGATGAACAGAAATTGATGGATTAAGTACCTGGACTACATTCTCCTCTCCTATCTCGTCCACTACACTATCCAATAACGTAAAAAGTTTTTCATAATCATCGATGATATCTGTGGCATCAACCGAGGAAACAAAATAAACACCGCGAGGGCAGGAGACCAAGAGGTTTATCACAATGTTCCCCTGCACATCCTTCCATGTATCAGCCATTATAGAACACCCAGTAATTGCCCATGACGCCCTTAAGTCATCTAAATGCTCCCTTATAGATGTGATCTCATCCTGAAGAAATCGGCCAGATATCAATCGACTGGATGGACCCTTTAGACTCTGTCCATATTGACCGACTAACTCTAACATTCTATGGAAGTACGGAGAATTCGCGGCATCGGCAGGGATTCCTGCATGATAGAAGAATCTACAGATTGCAGATATCACTTCCTTGCGGCCTTTTTTATCAGTACCCACCTTTCTTTTGCATTGCTTGTAGTGAGATGATGTCTGATTTTTAAGAGAATTTAGAAAAACAGAATCCAATCTAGACCTTTTTAACAGGTGCTCAGGGCCATTAGCACTTCCTCCAGCAAACCTGCCCTTTATAGCATTTTTGAAGTCACTGTCCAAAGCTCCATCATCAAAAGCAACTACTTCCTTGCTTATGCATTGCAAAATTCCTTCTGTCTGCTCTTCTTCCTCTTCCTCATTATCAGAGTGCATGTAAAATGCAGATATCTCCCTAGTATCTGGTTTTCGGAGTCTTCTACCCGTTCTATGCCATTTCATATTCTCCTTCATTTTAAGATAGACATCTTCAGGTGCCTTTTCACAGTATGAAACTTCTCCAGGGATCCGGGCCAAATGTTGTTTAAACCGGTTGATTCCTCCGCTTATTGTTTTCTCACAATAATTGCATTTCACCCTTTTCTTCTTTTCATCTTGAGCCACACAATGTTCCCACCCAGGGTCTACATACCCAAGAGACCGAAGAGGGGCAAATCTTATGACCAAGTCTCTATCATCTGCTACTTTCTTGCCCTTATGCTTATATGCTGAGGATGCTTCTTCTCCATCGTCATATTCGTTGGAATTGAAAGCCAAAGATGCTTGTTCATACTCAGTTTGTCTTCTTTTCCGACTAGAACGACACCCTTCGAGGTTTTTCCTCATACTTGCACATACTTCTTCTGGAACCTTTTCGCAGTGAGTTACTTCTCCAGATATTCTAGCCAGGTGCTGCTTCAATCTGAATATTCCTCCACTAACTACTTTTCCACAGTAGTTACATTTAACCTTCTTTTTCCTTTCATCTTGTGCGATACCATGCTCCCATCCAGGGTCAACACATCCCGTGGATCTCATTGAGGCCATTTTTTCGCCCACATCAGCAAGAAAGCCGAGCCAAAACTCTATTTTATTACGTACGCATCTGCCATAGACAAAATATTCACAAAATGCAAATAAATAGCCACTTTAAGAACTAAACGTGAGCAAATTAAAAGCGCTTCAAGAATACTGTCAATCAGTAAATGTTGAGTAGGTCACAAATAAGAGACTTCACTGCTTTCAGGAGCTTCTTACCCCACAGCATTATCGCTGAGAATGTCCTGACACTGAAGTAGCAACACATTTTCCTGAGCACTCCACCTCGGTTAGACTTCCAACAAACTCAAATCCTTGGATCTGCTCAGTTGACAAAGAGAGTTGAAGAGATCTGAGTGAGATGATCATGGACACCCTTATAGACCCTCCTGCAGGAATAACCAAGCGAAACTATGGTGATCATGTCAATGACAACACCTGGGCATGTGGTGTTATGTAAAAAGAGAAAATTTTCCACTTGCTAGAAACTTTTTGCTGACTAGTTGATCGGACACGACAATTACTTATGAGACTCAACAGTTAATTGGAACAGGCAAATGGCTATCTCTGATCCAAGTCATTGGAATCATAAGTAGTGAAGGAACTCGACATGAAAACACTCTACTCCACTCAGTGAAATGTATCTTCCTCTACTAAGGTAGCCGCAGTCATAACAAAGCATGGCCTCATCGGGTCATGCCAACCAACAATGTATGCTTGTGATCAACAAGTCACCAGCTAAACGAGGATCGACCCGTCGTCTCCGGGCTAGAATGATTCACGAGGGCAAAATGGCACCAAATACAAAAGAACGTTCATTTACTAAGTCAAATCAATACGCAGCTTCTCTTTCCTTTTACCAATGCCCAAACACCAATGAGGTTGCCATCGCCACAACGAGGCCAAGGGCACTGTGTCATTCCATCCCCCACACGCTCATCATCGGCAATAGCGAGAGGCCAACTCGGGTGTTGGGGAAATTTCATCACATTGTTCTACAAATCAATCATCAAAGCCTGCAATTACTTAACCAACGCGTCTAAAATGCTCGGACAAAGGCTTGGAATAACCTCAATTCCGGTTCGTTTCTTCACCTTGTCCACAATATCTTGAGTCTGATCATTTTCTTAACCGAGAAAGGCTCAGGCAAAGGTCAAGGGCGCTTCGAGCCGATGTAAAAGGAAGAGACAGAAGCCGAAATTTGCGGAGAGAGAGAGAGAGCCATACCAGGGACAGTTGTGTGGTCCGCGTGAAGGAATGATCTGAGGAAGAAGACGACTCCGGGAAGCCCTTTCGCCGAAGAAGGTGATTGACGAGCGCACGATAGCTGTGTAGGCTAAATACACCTGATTACAAATACGGCTAAAAGTTGGATTTTAATGGGGGCAGTTCCGGCGAGTTGCCTTTACGATGTAGTCGAGCGAGTGAGGTGAGATTTTGTCTTCAAGCGGTTTTGTTTTTTTATTTATTGTCTTTCATTACATAATTCATACGCTGAGGAGAAAAAAAAAATCCACACTTAGCTCTGCATGTGATATATATATATATATATATTACGGACAAAATCTGCATGTGATAATCAAGGGTGAGTAAGTGGGCCNNNNAGCTCTGCATGTGATATATATATATATATATATATTACGGACAAAATCTGCATGTGATAATCAAGGGTGAGTAAGTGGGCCGATTCAATCGAGAATCGGATCGATTCAAGGCTAGTTCACAAGGAGATTAGTCTGATTCTCTATTCCAAAAATTGAAAATTCTGGTTTATAGGGAGATCAGTCCGGCTTTCGGTTAAAAAAATGGGGAATCAATCTTGACCGGTTCGGTTTCCGGTTCTATACCCCGAGCCCGTCGATTCTACTCTAGAACTTGCAAGGCCGGTTCCATGGTAGAAGTTGGAACCGAACTAGTTTACCCCATCCTAAGTAAGGCTTTCACTCTTTTTGTGAAATAGAAAATATTCATTGAAATTGAATATGTTTAATATATTATCCTCAAGAACAAAAAAGAATTGTATACATGTTTGACTCATGCATATTTTTTATATATAATAAAATGAGACCAAAAAAAAAAGAACATAGAAAAAGCCCCAGTAGGTTCCAAAGTCACCAAGGTCGGTTCTCGGTTCCAAAATCTAGGAACCAATTCTGATGGGGTAGGTGTTAGGTTCTAGGTTTGAAACCTATCCACCTTGTAACTTATCATCCCTAATCATATAATCATATCAAGTCCCTTCAAGAAATTAATTTGACATCACTTGATTTTTTTTCCCTAAAGTTCATTTTCTCATATCATAGTCGTGTGAAAATAAGATTAACCCAAAAATGCCATGTTTTTAACTTATCACAATTTTGAATCTAGAAATAAGACATTCAAGATGCCTCGCGAAAGTCGTGCAATGTATCTAAATACTTGTAAATGCGATCAAGTGTATCGAGAAATATCATGGTGACATATATAATATGATATTCCATTTTCAAATAAATTTGTAAATTAGATTATTTTAAATTTCCAAACCTCTCAAATCTCTCGAGTATTGAGTAATTGACATCAAACCAGGCAGAACAAGGGTTAATACTATAAAAAATCTCAAACCGATACACTTGTGACAAATTTACTCTCAACTATTTTTTTGATCATGAAAAACTCCAAATTGGTACATCTGTGAGAAATTTACCTCAAACTAGTTCACCCGTAATAAATTTATCCTCTATCAGTTTTCGTCAAATTTTATTATTAAATTGTTGAGTTTGATGACACATAATAGTAGATAGGGTTAACCAGTTTGGGATTTTACCCTTCGTTTATCATAAGTGTGCCAATTTGGGATTTTTGTTGTATTAACTCAATTTAACGAAAATTAATGGAGGGTAAATTTGTCACATGTGTATCAGTTTGGGGTAAATTTGTCATAGACGTACCGGTTTGGAGTTTTTCATGATCAAATAAATAGTTTGAGGTAAATTTGTCATAGGTATATTAGTTTAGGGTTTTTTATAATATTAACCCGCAGAACAATAAAAGAAATGGGCGGAGTAGTAGGGAAGCAAAAATGACCTCTTTCTATGCTCCGTATTGTATTGATGGTGAAGGACATAAGTTGTGCAACAAATGGGTTATGCATGTCATGGACTATAATAAGACTTGAAGGATTTGTTTATTTATGAAAGAATCGAAGGAATTTTGCTACCCTACGCCCACCGCCATAATTACGACCGCCGTTCACTGGGCCTTCGGTTGCCGACTTCCTTGTTATCAGGCACCAATTTCCTTAATCTTTTGGTATTGGGCAGGTGTCAACGCCATACTTGGTCTTAGGATGGAGCCGTAACTTGAGCATTGTACAAGTGCCTAATGCTTCGTTTATTTTGCGAAAAATAAATGATTTGAAAATATTTTTTAAAAATAATTGCTTAAAAAAATGACTAAATGAAACACATTTTCATCATCCATAAAAATGCTGACACATAAATTATTGTTAATAATGAAAACATTTTTCATTGACTAATTATTTCAAGCGATACGGACTATTATTTTTAGGTAAATGATTTTCAAATCATTTATTTTTTACGAAACAAATGGAGGATTGGTCAACAAGACTTAAGCCATGGTCACAATATGCTTGGCACGGCTCGGAAGCAAGCCACAAGCGTCTATCAACGAGAGTTAGGCTTGGCTTGGTTAGTAGTGCCTGCGATTTTCTTCTTGCTGGTCAGCAATGACATGTACAATGGACATATCAACCAAGCCAAATATATGTCACTTCTTTTGAAACAAAAGAACATGATTCGAATAGATTTTTAGCTCTCTCTTTTTCCTTGTTCGGGGGGAGAGAGAGAGAGTGCTCGGTTCCAAATTATATTCGCAAATTAAATTGCTAGGGTCTCAAATCACCGATTTCGAGCGAATTTATGGAAATCAAGCAAATCATGAAGTGAGATTAGTGTTTCAAGTTCGTACATTATGATTTCAAATCATGGACAAACTGGAGCAAATCATCCATTATAATTGAAGCAAAATGGCGTTATTTTAGCTCAGTTGACATGTTTATGGGATACACATGTTGTCGTTATTAGCCACGTCGGGTATAAGCGTCTTTGGACGGAAAAAGTTGACGGTCGGTTTTTTTTATCCATTGAGCAAAAACTCCTGCCTTTTCTTTTCGGGGGTTTTTTTGAAAGTGACTTTTTTTTTTTAATTCGTGTTTTTGGAGCCGACGAATAATTTTGTCTCTTGAACAAAAGTGAGGTTATTTTACGAGTAAAAGTTACTAAAAACCCTAAACTATGTTCATTGTGACATATTAATCATAATTTTTTTTTCTGTGACACCAAAAATCCTAAATTTATACCTGTGTGACACATTTATCCTCCGTCAAGTTGGATAACTCTTCACTTTAGGTAATATAATTTTGGTAATTATTAATTCCGAATTTTAATAAAAAAATCCAAAAAAAAATAACCTGTGCATATCATATAAAATAAGTTGCCATGTCATTGCTACTTACTATGTCATACGTGCAATGTCATGCTTGCGACATCATCGTTAGACGTCATGTCGTCATGCCACGTCATATACGCCATGTCATTTGTTATTTCCACATCATGCTATGTCACACACCATGTCATCATGTCACATCATTTATGCCATGTCATCATGCATTGCCATGTCATCGCCATGTTATCTATGCCATGTCATCAATTCCGTTTCTTTTATTGATTGAGAGTTTAGGCCATTTAATGTAGAATGCATGTCATGTTAGAATAGTTGCATTTAGAATTAGAATTACATTACACGCATTGCATATAGTTTAATATTCATTTAAAAGAGAAAACCCCAAAAAAGAGTTAATTAGAATTGCATACTTAGCTAGAAAATCATGGTCAGGCTAGGTTTAGTATACTTAGTGCCTTAGATTAATTTGTGTTGTTTAAAACATGCTCTTCTTGCAATTTATTTAAATGCTTTGATTATGGAGTGTTATTGGTTGCATGCCTACACGATCATCCCTCACATGTTTGTGGCTAGTTAAAATCCATTTAAGTTGCTTGCAAAATATTTTTGAAAATAAAAATAAAAGGCACCGAAAGGGTGTTAGAGTAATCTAGTGTAATTAAATCCACAAATCCATTAAATCTCTAATTCGTAAACGTAAAGTATGCTTCCACACTTTGCTTGGATTTTTAATTGATCTACCAAAAATTGATTAGTTGTGAATTGGTATGGGTTTTAGGAGAGCCCGACTAGGTGTAAGCCTAGTAATTCATTAGCCCTTCCTTGTGGGTGGTTTATCCGAATGGAAGGTCGCGACAGGATAACGTCCATGAAAATCGAGAGGAGTGTGACGGCTAAAGTGGTTGATGAGTGTGATTCGAGGAACAGATGCAACGATGAACATGACGATCAGCCATTGTGCAGGATTGATATCGTTGACAGCTCGGATGCTGTGTGGCATGCTTTAGGGCTGGACATAGAAGTGGGTTTAGATGATGTGGTCTGGTCGATGGCATAGTGCCATGTGTCTTTTCTTCCCTGCTAGCGTGAATTAAAACTATAAACCGGAAATCTGGACTAACGTAGCCGTCAAATGTTTCTGACCATTGTTTACGTTTGTGGATGTTTTTAGGAAGCACTAATTGTAGATTAAGATTGACGGCCATCGAATTGTATAAAATCAGTAGTTTCGAATAAAATCAGTAGTTTCGAATATATATATATATACACACACACACATTTAAGAACATAATATAGTCTTATGCGGTAATTTCTGCATATGCTAGCGTTCTTTGGTGTCTCTTCATCAGTCCTCTAACATATAATGATTACGAGACTCCACAAAATTTGAAAGCATCTAATATAAGCATAGACCCAAGTTCATATTGTTAATGGAGATGCAATAGCAGACTGGAACTCCCTAACTGATTGTCTATAGGCATTTTCAGATGTTGACAAATCAACAAAATAAGATCCAAGGGTTGGAATGGAAGTATACAACAACTGATTGTCAATCTGCCTGTGGGCCTCAGATCCTAGGACATCACATCCGTCTCCAACTCAAGATATCTCATGGTCGATTTGAGAGAGAGAGAGAGAGAGAGAGAGAAAATGCACGACAGCGATGAAGCCGGAGGTGGTAGGACCGAAGAGGTCAAGCCAATGACAATAGCAGCATTAGGCAGATTCCGAGGGGTTTCAATAGTGGAAGGAGATGGAGAGAACAAAAGGAAGGGAAAAAAAATGAAGACACAAATTTATATCAAGAGGATCTCAATTTCACGTGAAAAATATCTTGTTTATACACATTAAGAAGATGGTTCGGGGTCAGTCAACGCACTTTGTAAGTGACCAAGCCATATAATGATTAGAGCAATGGTAGAGTTTCGGGAACAGATTCACGAAATGGATGTACTAAGTGATGCGTTAGACTATAAATGGCTCTTTAAACAAAGTCAAGGCCACATTCAAGAACCAATAGCAACCTAAAGAATCACTTACTAAACCAATTTTGTAAACCAATCTTAATGAGTCTAACATTTTCCACACTGTTTTTAAGACTAAGGCATTCAGATCTGAATTTTACTTTATGATTCATCGAAGCTTGGGAATAACTTTAACGAGTGTTACCCATCTCATGTATGTAGTTTGAGCGGGCAACACATGGTCTGAGTCTTAACTTAGTATTAGATGGGATTGAGTTGCTTTCTGAAATTTAAAGTGAAGCGATTCCGGAACCATTCAAAAATTGGATTATTGGTGTGATTTGGCCAAAAACAGAAGCAAGAAGAAACACGTGCACATCCACACGAATTTAAAGGTCGTACTCGTTCGTAAGTAAGACTAACGTCCGTGGCTTCCACGCCAGCCAGCACAAGGTGGGCTTGGATAGCGATTTCGGTGTGAACTCATGTAGAATATCTCTGACTTTGCATGCACGATGAGACTCTCTTCATTAGCACCTCCAAGATCTCTCTTCCTCACTAAATCAACCATATTACAACGTTAGCTCTCAAACTTGAACATATGACGATGAACGCGATGACATTCGTCGTCGCGCTTGGACGTGCTATAAGCACGCATTCCCTTCTTTTCGTCTCCTTCACTTGCCATTCGAGTTCTCCTCTCATGAATATTTCTAGGGTTTTTGTCAATAATTGCTAACTTTTAGTCTCGATGCAATGAATACTAAAGGGGAGGACCATATCTAAGTATTTTAGCGAAGATGAGTAAGGTTGGTGATTTTCCTGAAGATACTTATGAAGTCTAATAATCTCCCTACGTACACTAATCCCCACAGTAAGAGATTCGTTCTATAAATATATGATGGAATGGAAAGAGCTGAATCACAGTAGATAGACCCGTTCTGTATATAATCAGAGTGCACGACTGATTACATGACTAATTACATGTAAGAGCGATGCTCACAGCTTCCCTTTTGGCAAGAGTTGTGAAGATGGAACTTAATTCAATGAGTACTCCGATCAAATGTATCGTATATAGTATATGCACTTTTGCCAATTTAGTCATATATGTTCGTTTCCATTTGACAACCACTGACTCTCATTCATTCTGCTATTTCGTATGCATCGTGTATCAGCAATCTGCTACCATTTCATGTATTCTTTTTTCAACCAAGTTTCGGCCGGTTTGTCTTATCAACCTAAGTACACGCGGAAGAAGAGCGTTAAGATGCCATTATGCATCATGTGCGCCGCACTATGATTAATTAAGCTTGTTACATGTGTATTTTAGCACATATTATATATGTATATTCAGACTCAAAGCTAATCAAGGGATCAAATTAATGAGATTTCTGTGGCTGAGAGGGCCAAGTTCGAGCGGCTGGTCATTTCAGATGTGGAGATGGTGGTGTAGATGGTATGGCCATGGGTCAATTTGATTAGATCTGTATTATTCAGCTTGATGCTCACGGCACACTTCTGTAATTACTTTGTGTCGTTTTGGTAGCTAACTGGTTTTTGACGCTCCAGAATCATGTGAATTGTGCTTGGAAGAGAGCGAGACGTTCCTTTCTATATACATATACGAAGCCTTTTTTCACAGCGCTCTCGTGTGAATTGATTTCCCTCGTTGATTTGTGTGATTGTGACGTGAAATCACAATCGAGTTTCCGGGATCAAATAGCTTTCATAGCCATCACGTTGTTCCTTTTTTGGTTTTTTTCCATAATTCAGGGGTACGAGTGTGGAAACTAGGCCAACTTACTAAACACCATACAAACGCCATAATCCGGTTAAGTCTAGACCTTTGGCTTAAGCAGATAACCCTGGCCTAAACAGTTGGTGGGATTTGAAGCGATGACCCTCTAGTTCATAAGTTGGAAATCTTCGGAGGCCGAATCAACAGTGTCAATCTTGATGAGCCAATCTAAAGGAGACAATCAGACAAAGAAGAAGCGTATGATGCGATGGTCAAACGAAAAGGATTGTACTGCATGAAGCACGTTACATGTGGAGAAACAGCACACGATTGTAAACCAACTTTTGCCCATAAAACAAAGGAAAGGACCTAGATGTAGCACACCACCTTTCCATAAATTGATCTTTCCCCATCTATAATTTCCTTTCTTTCCTACAATCTTTATTTTGATCGATGACTCTACGTACACATCTTTGATGGTGTGTGCCAAGTAGGTCGCCCCATTCAGTGAGGAATTCTTGGTAAGAATTTAGTACATGTAGTAGCATTTTTTTTTTTCGGGGGATAAGTTATGCGGAAATACTTCATGATTATAGCTAACGGACTACTTATGTACACGATAATCACCTACGCTTTTCATATCCATGCAACACCGGTTGTTGAAATTGATCATTTATGCCACTAGAGAGCTTTCATTGGTTTTACTACCATATACCCCTGTCCTCGTACCTGTTGATGACATACTTTTTCTGTCTTGTATCGAAGCCACTGTCACATTTTTTGTTTTGTTTTGGAGCTCTAAATGGAAACAAATGCCGGCAGCATCTGATTAACAAATGAGAAAACACCAAAATTAGTATCTGCCTATACCTTGTAAGCTACGTGGAGTTTTATAACCGGTCCATGTCGTTACGTATTCAAGGTCGTAATTTTAACCCTAACGTGGCTTTCACACTAGATTACGATCATAACAATACGGCTTAGTAATTAATTTAAGAGAAATATGACCCTAATCATAGGCATTTAAAAGATATTTTATTTCTGTTTGAACACCTGTATAATTAAGGGTTTCGATCGATTTTGGAGTACCTAAAAATAATTACTCTTTTGAGGATCGAAATACTTGCTTGTAACGCGTAAGGCACGGAAAAGGCATGGATGCTGGTGATTTTTGTTTATATTCCACAAAGGAAAACTACGAGTAAACAAAAGGCAAATTTAATAGTTAAGCTCTTTGTGTTTTCAGCCAACTTGGAGCATGAGAGACTCTATATAAGCACCTCCAAGCTTTCTTCTCTCCTCACCCAATCAACTTGAACGTTCAATTTCGAAAGTTGAACAATGAAGTACCTTGTGGCACTCTTCCTAGCTCTTCCAATTGTCATAAGCATCACTCTCTTTTCATCTCCATCACATGCCGTCTCCTCATGCAATGGCCCTTGTCAAACCCTAGATGATTGCACCGGCCAATTGATATGCATCAACGGAAGGTGCAACGACGATCCCGATGTAGGCACACACACATGTCCCAGTATTCCATCTCCGTCTGGTGGAGGATGTCAGCCCTCCGGCACTATGCATTGTCACAGCAAGTCCTACCCTAAATATCGTTGCTCGCCCCCGGTAACGTCTTCCACTCGAGCAACCTTGACGAACAATGATTTCAGCAAAGGCGGTGATGGTGGGGGCCCGTCGGAGTGCGACGACAGTTACCACAAAAACTCAGAACTGATTGTTGCACTGTCAACTGGGTGGTATGCCGATGGGTCTCGATGCGGGGGTAGGATTAGGATAACTTCTACAAAGACCGGTAGGAGTGTAATGGCCAAGGTGGTCGATGAGTGCGACTCTATGAATGGGTGTGACGACGAACATGCCGATCAGCCGCCATGTAGGAATGACATTGTCGACGCTTCAAACGCTGTGTGGCATACTTTGGGGTTGGACATAGAAGTGGGGGAAGAGGATATTACATGGTCCATGGCGTAGATATTCTTGCGTTTTCCTTCCCAGAGACGATCGAAATAAGGATAAATAAGATCTGGGTTGATGGTTGTTCACTGGTGTGCGGTAATATGTTTGAGGCTGTGCGTATAATGCAAAATAATTTGTCAGGGCAATAAAACTGTAAACGAAACTAGGGAAATGCTTGTACGAGAAGATAATTTGCAACATGTTGAAAAAGATAAGAAGCAGTAGTATTACTGTGCTTGTCCTTTGAAATATATTATGGTGTCTTGATTTATATATTTGGATAAAGGCAACCAAGATGTTCGAATTATCGCAAAATGTTCAATCAGGTCTCTCGACTTTTTTTTTTTGTGTGGAGTTAGGTATCTAAAGTATATACTCTTTATTTTTATTTTGGTAAAAAATATACTCTTTATTTGAGTTGGTGGTCTTTCCATTAAAGTTATAAATGGAGATGGTAACGTGGTCCTCACATGGCATCATATATGGCAATTAGAATATTGGTGCACAACGACTCAAATAAGAGACCTCATGTATAGAAACTAGTTGGTAATTCAGAGGCATAGGCATGAAAATCAAGTTGACTACCTAAAGTCCCATGAAATACCCAGCAAGAGTCATAAACCGGATAAGTCGAGACACTTGGCCTATACAGATAACCTTAACCAAAGGAATTGGTGGGATTTGGATAGCTGACGTTCAATTCATAAATTGGAAATACTCCGAGACCCAATCAAGCACGCTAATCCTAAAGGGTCGATCAAAAGGGAACAAGCTCGCGAAGAAGAAGCATATTTGCGAGAACAACAGGCGATGGTCAGATGAAAAGAAGCACGTTGCATGAAGAAAAACAGCCCACCATCATAGGCCAACTTTTGCCCATAAAACAAAGGAAAGGACGTTTAGGTTTAGGCCAACTAAATATGGTGCAAACGTTAATGGCATCTCGTGTAATGTTTGAGCGGACATCTATTGCTACTTTGGGTAAAAAGAACAGTCAAATAGGGAGAAAAGTTTGCTGAAATTGATCTTGCCCCATCTGTTTTTTCCTTTTCTTCTCTCCAATCCTTATTTTTAATTGTTGATTCTACGTGAACATGTGACATGTCCTCCTGTGACATGACATGGTGGATGCCACGTAGATTGCATGTCATTCAGTAAAGAATTCTTAGTAAGGAATCAGTACACATAGCATTAATCATTTCACTGGGGGAATAAGGTTTGCGGAAATACTTCATGATTAAGATCGTTAAGACGGTTTCATAATAAGCACGCGCGCTCAACACGAAAAGGGATTATCTTCATAAATTGTTACCATTGGATTACTTATGTACAAAATAATCACCTCATCTTTCTAAATGCACCCTTTTTCACAACCATGCAACACCGGTTATTGAAATTAATCGTTGATATCACTGGAGATTCTTATTGGTTCTACCACCATGCAGCACGTCCTCGTAGGTCGTTCGAAGAATCTGTTTTCTGTCTCGTCTCGAACCCTTTTCTGTCAGTTTCTTTGTTTTGTTTTTGGAGCTCTACATAAGACAAATGCCGGCAGCATCTTGTGAACAACGAGCACACGCCAAAATTTGAATCGGCCTACATGAATCAAAGGTCATAACTTTAACACTAACGTGGCTTTCCCGCTGGATTCCGACTATAACATTAAGGCTTAATAATTATTTAAAAAGAGGTACGACACTTTCGATTTTGCTTTTAGAAGATATATTTTTTACCACTAGCTATTAAGATCAATCCCGAACACTAATGCTTAATTGCTTATGCCAGTCTCGATATGTTAGGAGCGCGCAGCAGAAGTTTGATACCTTCACCTGAGGAGATCGCCAAGAAAGAGCCTAAGTCTAAGCCCATCAACATATCCAGTTGAACCCACCTTCACTCAAAAGTTTTCCCAAGACCACCCAACACGATATCAGGTCATTGCACAACTCATGATTTTGATCGATTTTGGAGTAGCTGTTCGTAATGCGTAAGCCATGGTAACGAAGACTGAGTCAATTTTTGTTTAAATTTCACACATGAAGACTATGAGTCAACACGCGCTTGAAACAAATAAAATTGTGCAGTCTGGGCAAATTGAATAATTAAATCTCTTTTTCTCAGCCAACTCGGGGCATGAGAGACTCTACATAAGCACAGCTCCAAGCTTTCTTCTCTCCTCACCAAATCAACTCGAGCGTTCAATTTCGATAGTTGAATAATGAAGTACTTTGTGGCACTCCTGCTAGCTCTTCCCCTTGTTATAAGCATCGCTCTCTTTTCATCTCCTTCACATGCCATCTCCTCTTGCAATGGCCCTTGTCATACCCTAGATGATTGCACCGGAGAATTAATATGTGTCAACGGAAGCTGCCATGACGATCCTGACGTAGGCATGCACACGTGTCTCAATACTCTATCAACATCCGGTGGAGGATGTCAACCCTCAGGCACTATGCACTGCCATGGCAAGTCCCACCCTAAATACCATTGCTCACCCCCGGTAACGTCTTTCACTCGAGCGACCTTGACGAACAACGATTTTAGCGAAGGCGGTGATGGTGGGGGCAAGTTGGAGTGTGACGAAAGCTATCACAACAACTCAGAGCTGATTGTCGCACTATCGACCGGGTGGTATGCCGGTGGGTCTCGATGCGGGAATAGGATCAGAATAACATCTACTAAGACTAGGAGGAGCGTGATAGCCAAGGTGATCGACGAGTGTGACTCTATGAATGGGTGCGATGGTGAACATGCCAATCAGCCACCGTGTAGGAACTACATTGTCGACGGTTCAAATGCGGTGTGGCATGCTTTGGGGCTGGACATAGAAGTGGGTGAAGAGGATGTTACATGGTGCATGGCATAAAAATTCATGTGTTTTCCTTCCCCAGAGATGATCCGAATCAGGATAGATAAGATCTCGGGGTTAATGGTTGTTGATTGACGAGGAACAAGATGATAGGATGAGTTCGAATCGCCCACAGTAGGGGCATATCTTCAATTATTCCCATACTCCTCTGCGTAGGAGTCTTTCCTGCTTTCTAGGATTTTTATTTTTATTTTTATTGCTTTCTAGGATTCGATTGCTTTCTAAGGTTTGTTTCATAAGATTTGGTTGCATTCTATGATTTTCCTTTTTCAATAATGTAATTCGTTCTTTTCCATTCAATAAAATTGCAGTACATGAAAATTTTCATATATTTGAGGGCATGTTGAAGCACACCAACCTAGCCTTGTGATCTCTTTGAACGCTGGGCTTCTACATAATTCCTCCAAAATTTGTGAAGATTAAAATTTTCGACATGCATCACTTAATAACACCTCAAATTGAAAAAAAGAAAAAAGAAAAGGAAAACCTGTCGCAACTTCGGAATGCACAAGAGGGGGCATGACAAATTTCGATGATGTAGCGGATGGATAAAGCCCCGAATTTGACAGATGCTCAGAGAAGCCACTTTCTGCGCAAACCAACTCGCAACTTGATTTGATTGAGCCATGCTAACGCTGATCTTTCCATTCCTAATTTTGTCTTCACAAGACTGCCTTGGAATATTCTCAGCTTCCAAGATCCGATTTGATAAGGCAGGATTGAGAACACAGCAAGTCCTATCTGTTTCAACTCCGCATGATTCGTTTAAATGCTAACATATGCTGTTGCTTTTAATGCAGGTGACAGAAATCTATTAGCATGGCGGAAACTAAATCACCTTCAGATGTGTTCTTGAGGAAATGATGGTATTAGTTCCAAGTTAAGCTCGATTTGCTTTGGAAAGAACTCATCCCTTTTTCTGCTCCTGTTTTTGAACAGAATTTACAAAGGTAGACAATGTCAATGTGGGGCAAATCTCATATCGATAAAAGGATTGTCTACTGGTCGGAAGTTATGCATCTCGAAGAGTGAAAAGAAGTGGTCGTTTCTAATCTCAACACTTGTCAATTTCATGCTTGACGCAACTCCCCGTACGCTAGTAGCAAAGTGGGACAAAGCCTTCAGCGAAGGAGCAGTTGTAAAGAAACGAAGACAAAGAAGGATCGCCCAATTTTTGGAGAAAAGGGTGTATCCAAAGTTTGAACATAGCTTGATTAATTATGGAAATGACACCCTTTTTTTTTTTTTACATTGGTTCAAATTGTGCAAACTGATTCACAAGTTGCTTTGTACAAGGGCAAAGAGCAGACCTGAATGGTGATTAGTCGAAGATTCATTTTCCCAAATCTTTGCAAAGAACCTCAACGAGCTCTCTTTTCAAAGAGGGGAAAGACACGACACCTAATAGTTCTGATCATAGGATCTGACACTTTATCTTTTGCAGGAGTAGTGTCCAAGTCCTTCTATGAATGAAATTATGCTTGTGCCCACATTGCAATTTTTCTCGTGCTGATGAATCATTACAGTGCTCGTATTCTCTAGAGTAAAGATTTTTGCATAATAATCTTGCCTGGTCAAATCACCAATTTCATCTGAAATTTGTCTAGTAAGAGATTCAATGAATGATGCGTGATGCTGAATTATGTTAAATGAGACATGTCAGGATTATGAAAGGTAAGCCCTATCCTACACACAATCCATTATACACTGAGAGGTGAGCATAGAAAAATTTCATGTTCTTGAAGTAAAGAGTTTTCTCACGAAAGGTACGCATACTAAAATGACGATGGGCATTTCATTCCTCTATCCTAAATCATACAGGTATCACCCCTTTGAGCTTGAAATATGGAGGAAATTCTTTCAAAGTAGCCTTGTCAAGAACCACTTCACATTGGAGCAGCATGGAGGTACAGTCGACATTACAAGGTGAAAAATGAATTGAACTTTCTTGTCCCCACTTGAATCAATCTTCGAGTGTCTTTAATATTGATGAACTCAAATGGGTATTTAAGTGTCCTAAAATGATGAAGAACATTTCTTTCTTTGTCCTGCACACTTTTATCCCTTGCATAGCCCAATTGAGCTTGCAAATTCATTTATGAAAACCCCTGTTGGTGATTATCCCCCACACTGAGGCAAGCCAGACGAGTTACCGTATTGGGGCAGCATGGTCCAGAGCATTGACCGAAGAGGGAGACTCCAAGAGTCCAAAAAGGCTGAATTACTCAAGAGTTGATGGCATCACAAAAGCTAGAGTCTGGCTGGTTAATGAGTGCACTGCAAAAAAAAAAAAGTCGAAGAAAGACAAAAAAAAAAAAAAAAAAAAA
>BCNH02000002.1:15514982-15606944 GCA_001662345.2 Metrosideros polymorpha var. glaberrima | reverse complement strand
TCTTTTAATTCAAAATAGGTTGGGTGCTGTAATATGTCCAATGGATTGTACAGATTGTGTTTAACTCCCAATGATATATACGTTGCTTATACGGTTGAAAAAGTTATTTCCAAAAGATCTTTACCTTATGAACGGTCTTATGTATTGTGGCATAAATGTTCTTAGTCACATCTCTAGTGAAAGAGTGGAAAGGCTGATAAAGGCTGACATCCTACGTACTCTTAAAAGTAACCTAGAGAGACACGTAGATTGTTGTAGAGGTAAAATAACTAAGATAAAGAAGAAATCTGCAGTCCGAAATCTTGACCTGTTGAAGGTTATTCACACTAATATAAGTGGACCCTATACGGCAATAATGTGATAAAATATATATATTTTTTCTATCCATTATAACGATTTTTTATTAACAACTATTTTATCACATTTATTGATAACTATTCCCGTTATAGTTACCTGTACTTGATTAAAGAAGAGTCTGAATCTCTTGACATGTTCAAGATTTTTTTTTTTTCCAGACTGACGTCGAGATGCAGTTGGAAAAAATTATAAAAGTTGTCAGATTTGACTGTAGTGGTAAGTATTATGGCAGTTATGGCAATGCTGGATAGCTTAAGGGCTGTTTGCCAAATACTTAAATGATTTTGGCATAGTAGTTTAATTTACTATGGTTGAAATTCATGAACAAAATGGTGTGGCCGAAAGGTGCAATCGCATCTTCATGGATATAATGAGGAGTATGATTTGTAGGACTGATTTACTTGATTTTCAGTGGGAGTTAAACTTTGAAACTTATGTTTTATATTCTAAATCACGTTTCTACCAAAGCTATTCCACTATTTTTATTTTTGTATTTTTTTATGTTATGAACTGGACGTAAACCTAGCATATATTACATAAAGTTTTGGAGATGTCCTGCAGAATTGAGGTTATATGATCCAACATTAAATAAGTTGGACTACGGAACCACTCGGTGTTACTTCATATCTTACACAGATCATTTAAAGGGGTATTGGTTTTATAACCATTAGAGGCATAATAATTGTGGAAACACATACAGTAAAATTTCTGGAGTTTGATGTGTCCGAAAAGGGTAAATGCTCACAGATTATTGAAGATAATAGTATGGTGGGGACCACTATATTGTTTTCTCTGCTTATGTAGACGATTGTGGAGTCTTCCACGCCTCAAACTAAATCTGTTGAGGATCAGGAGCCTGTTGTTAAGACAGTTCCTGATGAAGTTCCTCAAGTTTCTCAGGTGCAATATGAGATTAAAGTAGCTTTGCTATGGATTTCTATTAGACAGAGACGATCAATTATACCACCATACTATATAGTCTATCTGGGAGAGCATTGCTATGATATCGGTTACGTGTAGTTGATCCAGTTACTTATACGGATGCTGTTTATTATCCTCAATTAGATTTGTGGTTGGATGTGATGAAAGACGAGATATACTATATGAAACATAATGGTATTTGGGAGCTTGTTAAATTGTTTGAAAGACACAAGCCCATCAGCTGCAATTGGGTGTATAAGACTAAAATAGTCTCTAAAAGAAAGATTGAGCATTTTAAAGCTAGCCTAGTAGCCAAGAATTTCACTCAAAGCAAAGGAATAGATTATAAATCAATTTTTTTTTCAGTCTATTTAAAAAAAAAAAAACTGAGTGATCATGGTTTTAATATCTCATTTTGATATATAATTACGCTAAATGATTTTAAAATTTTTCTTTTTAAAAGAAGACTTTTATAAGGATGTCTATTTGATATAATCCAAAGGTTTTGCAACTGATGATTTAGGTAAGCTTGTGCATAGACTTCAAAGTCTACTTATGGCCTTAAGCAAGTTTCTAGGTAATAGTTTTTGAAGTTTCATAATGTTGCCTCCTTATTTGGTTTTGTTGATAATGAAGTAAATCAGTATATATACTCCAAGGTCAGTGGGAGAAAATTTATTTATTTATTTTTTCGCAATTTTTGTTGCAAAATTTTTGAAATAAAGAACCTTGGTGAGACGTCTTTTGTCTTTGGCATTGAGATCCATAGGGATCATTCTAGCCATTTATTGGGTTTGTCTCAAAGGACATATGTTGATTGTATTTTGGCAAGATTCAGTATGCGGTATTGCAATTTCATTGAGAGTGATTGACTGAATTTGTTACAATGTCCTCATTTAAAAATTGAGAAAACCCAAATAACAGATGTACCTTATGCTAGTGCACTTGCAACTATAATGTATCCAAAAGTTTGCACTAAAACTAGACATTGCTTTTGCAATGAGACCTTTAGGCAGATATCAATTAAATTCAGAACATGATCACTGGGTTGCTGTCAAGAAAGTCTTAAGGTACTTAAAGAAGATAAAAGATTTTACACTGATTTACAAATATGTTCAAGATCTTAACTAGTAAGGTAATCGGATTCAGACTTTACTAGCTGTCAGGATGACACGAGGTCGACAACAATATATATATCTTTATGTTAGCAGGCAATGCAGTTTAAAGAAAAGTGAGAAATAGAAATCAATATCATCTTTTACCATACAAGTGGAGTTTATAGCATGCTTTGGCTGCTACTCAGGTTATTTGGCTCCACAATCATATTAGGGAGTTGCCCGTACTTGACTTTGTGGAAATGCCCATACAGTTGTATTGTGACAATAACTCTGCGGTGTTGTTAATTAACAACAACAGAGGTCTCAAGGGGTTTAAGCATATGACGGTCAAGTAATGGTGACGTTAAAGTAGAGCATATTTCATAAATGATATGGTTGCAGATCCACTAACTAAAGGCCTTCGCCCATATGTATTTGATTGACATGTCATTAGGATGGACTTAGGAGCATCATGAGATGCTGTTGTTAAGTGGGAGCTATTTTTGTTTTGCTCTAATAAAGTTTACATCTGTGTTTGTTACATTTTGTAACATTTAGATATGTATCAACTTTTGCATTCAATNTAAGAATTATCTTTAGACCAATATAAGGTGCGCACATACAAGTGCGCACACACAGTACAGTTTCAATTAATATAGCCCAAGTGAGAGAATGTAAGAGTTTTTTTAATATGTGGGCTACATTAATTGATATTGTAATTTACCTATATATGGGATTGATCTAATAAAGTTAGATATAAATATTCTTAATTAGTCTAATATGGGACTGGTTTGTGTGGGCCGAGTTGAACCCGGCCCTTAATGAGAGGGTCTAGCTGAAAACTCTATAAATAGTGCTCAAGTCCCTCCTTTAACCCTAACGCACAGATATCCTCACATAAGGAACAGATACAGTTATCTGACGTAAGGGGCAGTCTTAGCGAGCCAGTGATCAAGAAAGTTATAGAGGAGAAGAACTTGAGATGGATCGTCGCTATTCCGCATCAAGATCGACGGGTTTCTAATCAGGTGTGTTAATTCCGTTTCCTTAATTGTTGTGTTCTAGATTCTTGCTATGGAGATCTTGGGTATCGTTTTTCGACAGTTAACAACTCCCTCTCCAAGCATGCCGTTAATGGCAGAAGGTGGTCTCTTCTTTTCTTTCTTCCACTAATTGGTCTCTATTCTTTTACAAAGATCAAAGACCCATGGCCACATTACTGAGAAAAGTTCAATTTTTTTTTCTTACCTACTCAATCAACAGGTTCGATCTTGAGCTACACATGGTTCACGAAAGCCCCAAAGGCGAAGTTGCTGTGGTAGGAGTCATGTACAAGCTGGGCCAACCCGATAGTTTCTTGTCGACGGTAGACTTGGGATTTCTTTGTTGGTCGAAATTTAGTACTTGGTGTACATGTTCAAAATACAAAATAAAATTTTTCGATGATTTTTAATATGTAGATGATGAATCATATAGAAGGAATAGCTGATGCACATGGAAGCGAGAGAGCCATCGGAATAGTGAACCCGAAACACATAAAGATTGGAAGAAGAAAGTACTACAGATACGTGGGCTCTCTTACGGTGCCTCCCTGCACTCAAAATGTTCTCTGGACCATTGTTCAAAAGGTCTGCAGTTTCATTTTCTTTCGCTTCAGATTTTGGTTCTTCGAGCACTTTTATTTTCGTTTAATTGAAACAGTTTTCATAGGAGAAATAGCGAACTTTCTAACTTTTTCGGGACTGCCCAAGTAAAATTACAGACATGATTGTTCTGCTTCTTTTGATGTCGCCTAATGTAATGTTTCCGGACTTCCAATATAAGCCTAGTTCACAACATTTCCTTCTGGTTTGATGGGTCATCAGGTGAGAACTGTTACAAGGGAGCAAGTTGAGTTATTGCGTGAAGCTGTTCGCGATGTGAGTTTCGGTCTTCAACTGACTTTTCCAAATGTAAGCGACAAAGTTGAATTATTGTGAAAGCAAAGATTTATTTATTGCTTTTGCAGGACTCTGAATTCAACGCCAGGCCATTGCAACCCATAAACAGGCGCTCGGTGCAGCTATTTAGTCCAACCGACAGCGAATTAGAAAGCCAGAATCCGTGATTTTGCTGTCATTGCCCTCATTAGTGGACGACGCAGAGCTTTCAGTGATAGTATAATGTAGAAAATAGTTGCAGAAGTTGGTTAAGGGATACCAAGTCATGTATTAGAGCAACCGGAGATTTTGATCCCCTCGTATATGCTCATCGGCTTCTCAGTTTAACATTGCCTGCAGTACCATGATCCAGATTATCTCTTTGATTTCATGACAGCTCTATGCCCTTGTGATAAGAAAAGAACCTGCAGGCTTCTTCTACAATGACGGAGCGAGAGAGTTTATCGAGGATTAATATTTGGTAGCATACTAAAGAAGATTTACGCTGAATTGTCGGTCATGTGTTCTCGCGATTACATGGTAATCTCAGTAGTTCCGATCCTAATACAACATAAAAAGATTTAACTTCTACAAGGCAGATTTAGTCAAATGGGCCTGTCTATGACACGTTCACAACCAAATGTCAAATAGTCCTGTACATGTACATAACCTTTGTTGAACAGAACACTGCAAGTACTTGAATCAAACATCAATTGAATCGTGAAACAACAGAAAACTAAGTGCCTTTCAGGAAGAAGAGAACTTGTACGGGGATATGGTGCTTGACTGCTTAACCTTAGTCGAGTCTCTAATATTGTATTTTATCTCCCAATTGACAATTTATACAGCACTTCAGTTAAACTTACCAACGAATGTATCATGCAAATGTGACATATTGTACACTTGGACTTAAAGGTCAGAATGCGCATACCGTCTCCAGTCAGATCATCCTCGCAAGCACTTTCATCACATCGTCCATGGATGGCCTATGCAGGGGGTCATCTTCGACACAAGCCTTGGCCAAAACTGCTAAGCACAAGGCCTCGGCGAGCGGATAATCCTCCTTCAGGCACGGATCCATGAAGCCCCCCAGTTGCTCGAAACACCCGCCTTCGTTCCCTCCCCCTGCCAAAAACCTAGTGGACTCCTTGAACTGTTTGCCGTCGATGTCCTCACGACCCGAAATCAGCTCTAGCAAGACCACTCCGAAAGCAAAAACGTCCACTTTCTCGGACACCGATCCATTTAGCATGATCTCCGGCGCAACCCATCCGTTGAAACTGATCGAAGTGTCATGGTCATTTCCTTTTGAGGAGCCAATAGCAGTTGTTGGGGCGATGTTCCCTAGCTTCGCTCTCCAGTTGGACGAGACAAAAACGTTTCTACTGTTCACATTCATGTGAAGATAAGAAGGAAATATGCAGTGATGTAGATAATGAAGCCCTGTTGCGATGTCAAAAGCGATTTGGGTCCGGCGGTGCCAACGAAGAGGATTTCCCAGCCGAGACAAGCAGTCCCTCAAGCTTCCATTGCTCAAGTACTCAAAGATGAGGTATGACTGAGAATTGTCACTTGTTTCGTCATAACAAACGCCAAGTAAAGTTAAGATATTGATGTGATTGATCTTTGAGTGCACGTCGATGACCCGATGGGTCTCTTTGACGTTGCTTCCTTTGATCATCACTTTGACACTATCAATCAACCCGTTGTAGACTGATCTGTCTATCCTGGTGTCTTCACTAAAATTCGCAGTCGCCTTCCTGAGCTCCTCGATGCTGTATTGGTTCAATGAGTATTTGATCCCGACAAGAAGATCTGGGGACAAACAGGACGTCCTGGAGCTTCTACCCGTATGGCCCGACCTCGGAGAGCTTAGTGTGGACAAATTTGAGAACAGCGAGCTTCTTGTATTGAAAGACTGCATTTTCTGGCATTTCCGTCTCTTCAAGGCCTTCTGATACAGACCACAAGCAATCAATGCTACAAGTACTAATGATAGCCCGACCACGGATCCTGCAATATACAAGTTCCTAAGTTTCTCACTATCTGTCGCCTTCTCCACAGTAACTGTAGGAAGAAAACCTGGAGAGGGAGGCGGCGAATATGGTGATGTGAAAGTGAGAGACGGTTCTTTTGTTAAAGGGACAAGAATCGTAGAGTTCGTATAAACTGTTGACCTGTAGTCTAGATGGTTTGCTGCCCAAATGTCGCTAGCAGGAATGCTGAATTTCTGCGCGACTTTATTCGTGTCATCTCCTTCCATAATGGGGTATGTCAAGAGGAACTTTACTGTCCCATTGCTTACAGAAAAATTACCAGGACAAGCGCATTTCAAGGGCACGACGAGCTTGGACCCGGCTTTCATGAAATTCCCAGGAAAGGGATGGTTATCTTCGACCAATATGACTGATTTCACTAGGCCTTCGAAGACTCCGCACGCGATCTCAGAGAACTCTCTGATTCTGCTGACAGGATAAGTCACGTTTTTCTGGAAAGACTGGCCACCACAATAGCATTGGATCGGAACAAGAATTTCTCTACCCAGTTGGAGATTCTCAGTGGGGGATCCGATCTTGTTCAAAGTAAGGACCTCACTGATATTAGCCCCTAACAGCTCAGTAATGTTCGAGATCATCGGGTAGCCCTGGTTTGCCCGGTACAGCAAGAACGCCCGACAATTCTCGTGGGGATCATTACAGCTGTATCTTGAACCATAAGTTGTTGGTGAAGAACAGGTTGAGGGGTCATAGTGTTGCTGGCCCTGACTTGAGACAAAGAACACCCAGATGAGAAACAGCAGATGAATCATGGTTCACAAGATCAGACACACAACGCAACTCATCTCTGCTCGAGTGTTCCTAAACGAAAAGTAGTCTTTTTTAGCACTTGAGTGTCTTGATCTGAGTCCTGAGGCAGCCAGCTAAAATTTCAGAGGAATCAGTGACAAGCGACAGATCAAATGACATTGAATATGATCGACATTTATGCCGTCCGAGCGAAATCAACGGTCCAAAATGCAGCTGACATCGGCTTGAGGGCCAAAAGAAAACGAAATGTTGTGCCGCGTAGAACTTGAAGCTTTGGAAAGCATCAATGGCCGGCCGAAGAGCGGATTGACCCCAGAGATTCAACTGTTGACATTCTTGAGAATTGTTTCCGTTTGTTATCTTATGGCTTGGAGCTTTTCGATATACCCAACCAATTGTCACATTGCCATATCATCTCCAACTGAGGAAGCAAAGTAAATTATAAATAAATAGAGGGGAAAACGGTCCCTAAACTTTGGCCAAATATGCAATGCGGTTTCCAAACTTTTGATTTGTTCAATATGGTTCATGAACTATTGGTAAATGTTTAATATAATCCTTCCATTTGTTCAAGTGACAAATCAAACATTATTTGATGACGTGGATTATCATATGTTGAGTTAGATCTTGAAAAATGATGATGTCAACATGTCTATCTTTTTATCCATCCACTTTGGAAAAGGGAAATAATCGAGGCCTTAACATGTCCATAGTTGTTTTGATGATGTGAATGTCCTAATTCGAGATGAATATCTCACTTGGATAAATCTTATGTAACTTTTTTTTTTTGGTTATCCACTGTTCAAACTTAACGGATTGGGAGCCACGTCAGCAAATTTCATCAACTTGAATTAACGAAAATGCGGCATTGAACATGGCTTAGGGACTAGATTGAACATTTATTAATAGTTTAGAAACTACATTAAATAAATTTAAAGTCCAGAGACGTTATTGCATATTGGACCGAAGTTTGATGGCTAATTTGGGATATTTCCCCGAAAATAGAAGAAACGTGGCTCACCGATCATGGAATCTAAGAGCTTGCTGGGCCTAGAAGAGTGTTTTGGCAGGGCCTGCTCGGCTCACCCAGCATGGACAGGCTTGGACGTAAGCATTTGGCCCAACCTAGAGCCTGAAATGCTTCTTTAAGGCCCAACCTGAGCCTCGAGAGTCGAGACTGTCCAAGCCGGTCCGAGCCTAACCCATGCACAGGTTGATGTTCCCAACCTCCAAACAGCTACGTTCCTTCGAAAAATAGAACTGAAAAATGAAGTGCTGGAAATTTTAGAGCTGAATTTTAAGTATTCAAAACATAACTGGAAAGATTCTAATTGTTATCAATTACTTTCTTCACCTTATTAATTTAGTAAGCACTTCTGTACTTATTCCGTCGAGTTGTTGTTTTTACTTGATTGAATTTTTTAAATCGTTATTGGACAAGCTTGATCTCAATAAATGTTGAATTTTTAATTCTCGGCACTTAATTTAATAATAAATTAATCCCTAAGCATTTTTCAATTTCAATCTATTGTAATACTTGGGTGGACAACAAGGTAGGGACAGCGACACCAAGATCAGGTATCAAACTCTAGTAAAAAATAGCACTACATTTGTTAGTGAAAAGAAGAAATGGGAAAAGATAAGATAAAGTAGAATAAAAAAAAATCTCTCGATTGTATGTATTAACATATTTGATCCCCTCGAGGGTTTAGTGCATCTAGGTTAGGATTGAAAAAATAAAAAATAACCTTAATGAAAAAATTGAAGAAGGCACATTAAGAGAGAAAACCTACCTAAAAATTGAAGCAACCACGATGTCGTTGCCACTGTGATGGCTACCAACCACCACGATGTTTCCTTATGAGAGAAAAATTAGAGACAGAGTTCGAGACTATTGTGAGTTGCCACAAATATCAGAGGTTGTAAGGATGGGTTTGGTTCAGCATTTGGAAAGAACTTTTCAGCCTGAATGCTCCTTCGCGAAATGCTGAACTGTTTGGCAAATTTTTTCTAAGGGAGCATTCGGCCAAATGCTGGCCTTGGAAAGGCTGAAATGCTGAATGTTAAATGTTGAATGCTGAAGGGACCAGCATTCAGCATTTCAACATTTCCAAGGCCAGCATTTGGCTGAATGTTCCCTTAGAAAAAACTTACCAAACAGTTCGGCATTTCGCAAAGGAGCATTTAGGCTGAAAGTTCATTCCAAATGCTGAACCAAACCCACCCTAAGTCTCACGACTCTCAATTGACCATTCCTATTGCAGTGGTCACACGGTCTCTAAAGAATGAAAAGACACTCAAGTGACCTCTTGTTGACGCCTTAATTTTGGCTAATCATTTAGTGATTAATTGCATAGAAAATTAGGAACTAATTTTTATCCCCTAAACAAAAATAATTAAAATGCATAGCATATGTTTTTTAGGAGCATTCATTATATAGTTGCATTTGCATTGGACCGGCAATGGTGAATAGACCTGAATTGATCACATGGACTGGACCGACCTTCAAACAAAATTTGGTCAACATTGGGAGAGCATTGGCCAAAGTTTCCAATCCCAAAATCAAGTATTTGAGCTTTAATTGAGTTATGTTTAGACCATTAAAGTTAAAGGCTTTTAGTTTAATCAGAATAGGTCCTATAGGGATTAAGCCTGTCACTAATTAAGCCCACAAATGATGAAATTCGGCCAGCCCATTGCACACCATAGCTTGGCCGAAATTTTAAGAGAAAGGGGGGCCTATTGAGCTTAGTTCAATTAATTCAAGCCCATTTAAGTTCAATTAGTTTGAGGCCTTAGTAATTAAAGTCCATCATCGACTAAGGCCTAAATTCAAGGCTCGTGAAAGACTTAGGTTAATACTATATAATATCATTAGGTCTTAGCAAATTGGTGGCCGACATCTCTATTCTCTGAACACATTAGAGAGAAAACACGCGAGAGAGAGGGTCGGCCAAGCTCCAAAAAAACCGCCTCCGTCGCTTCTCCACCAGCAGTCGTGCCTCCCATCCACGACGAAGTAGCCAACCACTGTTGCTACCTCTCCTAGTCGTGACAACCTCCTACTATTGCCTGCATCGATTGAGTACACTACTACTTCCTATCGACCAAGTTGTCCCGCGACGTCGTTGTCTCTCTTGCTGAACCTCGTCGAGGAGATACTGCTCCAACAACCTGCACCTGCTCGCGATCCTGTCCAATACTGAGCCCAACAACTCTTGCTGCTCCACTTCGACGACAATGACGCCAAGCCGTTGCTCCCCTTGGCCGAACCACCGCAACTCTATTCCATCCCGCGACCGAGGGCAACTGACCCACCAGCATCATTGTCAAATCTACAACTCCTCGCTGTTAGTCTGCTGAGTCACCGCGACACCGCTACTATTTCTTTTTTTCCTGCGGGTCTCCTTATCGACTCAACCTACAGCACTAGTCACGGCGATCCCAATATCGCTTTTTGCTCCCTGTCCGCGGTCCCTACCATCCCCAAAGATGCTGTGTTGATCTTCAAGCTATGATCACAGCCAATCCACGATGACGCCTTTCGCGAGCCACTATCTCGATGAGCAGATACCACGGAAACCACCAACCGCGAGCTAAGCACTGCCGCCCAGCTTTGGTCGTGCCTCGCCATGGGCACTCCACTGCCAAAGAGTCAACGTTGTTGACACCTAAATTTTGGCTACTAATTTTAGGACATTTATTGCATAAAAATTAAGGGTCGACCCCGGCCCCTAAACAAAAATACTAATTAAATTTGTATAACGTTTATAGTTTTCATATAATTAGTTTATCTTATAATTAGACTGCATTCACGTTTTGTTCACTGCATTCGCATCAGATCAGACCGGCGGTAGGAATGGACTTGTCATGAAAATTCGGCTAAGGCATTAGAAAAGGGAGGCTGAAAAATTGCTAAAAAGAAATGGCCCTGAAATTATAGCTCTGAACTTTAATTGGGCCTGTTAAATCAACTGAAACTAATTGAGATTAAGGCCTAATTCAGCCCGTGCAACACATGAGGAATTCGACCAGCCCATCAAATGGGCTTTGCGCAATTTACCTGAGAAAAAGGACCAATTTGAGCTGAATTTGATGCAATTTGGTCTCTTAAGGACTTAATTAAAAAATGTGTAGTAATCTTAGGGTCAAATTTGCAAATAACTAAAACCCGAAGCCCCTAACATAACCTAATCTTATTTGTAAAACCACCACGAAGCTTCAGATATAGGGGATTGATTCATCAAGGACGTTCATAAAAATTGAGAGAGGATACATGAGTGAGAAGCAAAAAGGGAGTCTCGGCCGAGCCCCTCCCCGGTGCAACCGTTGTCCCTTTGTTGGCGTCCCTCTTTGCTAATCGACTGTCCCAAGCTGCGGCGTTCCAATTCACCTCAACGACATTGCTTCCCCCAATGACGAAGCTACCGTGCTGTCCTTCACCAAGCACGATCGTGAACCCGACGAACGAGAAGCTACTGCATTAGGGAAGTGGTGTGATGTCGAGTCCTTTGCTCTGCCCCCCAATTGGTGACACTGTTGCTACTTTCAGTTGTGATCACACCCTCGTTGAAGTTGATGGGTTATCAAGCAATCGACGCTCACTCTCCTCGGTGAGACGACGAGTCCTTTGGGGCTCGAGCATCCGACAGCCTGAACCCAAGCCAAGAGACAGCTTTTGTCGAGCCCCATTGCTGCTGCGCCTCTACCATCAAGAGCTTATCGCTCGTTGCCAGCCTCCTCTTTGCTCGACGCTCACTGCCCTCACTGCAGTCGCGACGTCCTTGCATAGTAGGGGTGTATAAAAGAACCGGAAATGCCCGGACCGCCTAATAAGGACTGGATCGCCCAAGAAATAGTGGTTCCTAAGGGAACTGGTCTGATTCCAAATGCGGAACCACTCACCTAGACCGGACCGAGAATATATGAAATTTATATTTTTTTAAAAATGAAAAATGAAAAATGAAAAATTCCTAATCTGAAACTCGCTTATCTTGTCTTAAACTCTCACTCTCACTCTCTCACTCTCATCTCAGTCTCTACTCTCTCTTATCTCAGACTTTTAGTGTCTCACTCTCACCACAGTCTCTTCGTCTCTATCTTCATCTCTCGACTCACAACCTCTGTGACATTCGAAAGTTTTCCGTGTCTAATAGTAATATTTAGGACAATTTTCAGCAAGGTAATTGCCTGATGTCTGAGGTATTAGAATTAAGTGGATAGAAATAGATGTGTACGATGATGGTATTTAACTCGCCGTTATGTTATTTGTAGGAAGGAGCGGTAAGTTCTGAAATTCATATTTGATGATATTCAAGTTTTAAAGTCTGAATTGAAATTTTTGCTAATATCCAGTATGGTAATACCAATAATTTTAGGGCATTATGTTTTCTAATGTGTGTGTGTTTGCAAAACATCTACTTTGGAAGAACCCTATAGTTGAGCCTTTAGACATTCTTTAATTTGTGCACATCTATTTTCATTTATTTCCTAAGTATTTTAACCACCATATGTTCTTAGCTTGGGCTCTAAGTTTAGCTTAGCTTTGATATCATGCACGGCATCATCAATACTAACTTTACTTCATTAATGCTTTGATGAATCATGCCTATATTTGGCCCAATAAGAAGAAGCCACCACTCTTTAGACTTTTTGTGCATGGAACTTAGATAAGCTTTGATGTCATGCTACACTTCATCTCATTATTGTATTGGTGACTCATGCACCCACTTGACCAAAGAAGACGAAGTCTTATCCAAATCCACTAAAATACCTTTTTAGAATTAATCATGAAGAGCCATATGAAGCATTCCCATTGGAACACTTATAAGGCCACTTGTATCTCTTTATTTGAAGCACCACCCATTTCTTTACACATAATAAGTTTAACTCAAATTCATCATTTCTATTAACTTGAGATACTTACCTTCCTTAGCCTATAAATAGGTCTTCATATGTCTTCAAGCTTCAAGAATCCCAACTTGTTCTTGAAGGTGGCAAAAGTTTTGAGAAGTCTGAATCTTTGTTTGTAAGTGAAAACTCTAGGCGCTAAGTTGGGTTAATTTACTTAGTACTTTTGACTTGGCTGATTGTTATGTGTGATTTTAGTTTTGATTAAATCGAGCGTTAATGGTGAATATGTTCAATAGTTTTGGGGAGATATTGGGATGGTTTGATTTGTCTTAATGAGTGTGTACATGCCTACAAGGTATTTGATAGATTTTCTGAATGAGTTGCTTCCAAGTCTGATGTAGAGTCTAATACTCTGGGTCTGATGTAGAGTCTGATGTGTTGAGTCTGAGGTGCTACATCTGATATAATGAGTCTGATATGCTAAGTCTAATGTTGACACCTATTTCTGGCGGTTCGATTTAATCTGATTTTCCTTTAACTTAATAATCCCTTAGCCAACCCTAGGTGGTTTACCTTCGGGGGGTCGCGACAACCATGAGTCTCACCGCTAGTCTCAAGCCATCTATTGAGTTCAATTTGAAAACATAACCTCCAACTTAGGTAAAATCTCATCCGATTGAAATTGAATATCTTATTACCTAATTTCTTGATATCACGATCTAATGTTTTGAGGTTATAGGCATATCTTTTAAATTAGAAATGTTTCCTAATTTGACAATGTGTATTGGTCGACAGTCCAATCTCATGCTCGAGATACGACTTGCGACTGCCTAGTAAATTGGCCAATTCGATCCTCATGCCATAAGATACGATTCACCCATTTTATTTGTTGCCAAATCTGAATCGACTGAAATATTTTGTGCTTATCTTTGTGATTCGATGCTTATCTCGTGCTTGAATGGTTATCTTATCTTGATTTGTTTCCTTTATTTGAAAAATACAAAAAGATTAGATAAGATTTCTAGAATAGGTTTTTGATAAATTTTTCCTTAATAAACTAGGATAGATTCACTCTAGATAACCTTACTGTTAGGATATATTCTATAATAAGTTAAAATTCATTTAGATAAGGTTTCCTTGTTAAGATATGATAGTTTGGGTAGATTGCATGTTTAAAAGATTTCATAATAAATTAGGATAAGTTTTAGAATCATTTTCTAAATAGATTGCATGCTAGGATATGATTAATCTAGTTAAGATAATATTCCAATTTAAATTAGGATTTGACCTAGTTTAATTCCTAAAGTAATACGGATAATATCTTAATCTAGGTAATTTATTTTCATTTATTTTTAATTACGAGTTTTAATAGAAAATACAAAAAATAACATGTTTATGGACTTTGTTGCATCCATGCATCATTATATGCTATGTAATGCCATGTCATATGCCACGTCATTTACATGCACTATGTCATCAATACCATGTCATCATGCCATGTCATTGTACTATGCCATGTCATCGTGCCACGTTATCAATGCCATATCATTTAGCAAATGCATGTTTAAGGCTATTTAATTAGATTGTACGTCATGTTAGAATAGCTCATTAAAAATCGCATGTTAGGTCATTCAATTAAATTGCATGTCATTTAGTGATTGCATGTCTAGGTCCATGTAATTAGAAATCACGTGCCATGTAGAATAGACTTAATTAAATTGTAGGCCATGTAGAGTAGTTTAATTTAGAATTGCATTAGGTCCATACATGTCGCATGACATATTATTCCTAAGTTTGCATTGCACGCATTGCATTTTAGTTTAGTCCTCATTTAAATAAGTGAAAATAAAAAAAAATCAAAATTTCATCCGTACATACATAGCTAATTTTCATGTTAGGATTGAAATAACATATAAAAAAAATCACTTGCTTCGCTTTGCTTGATTATTTATGCAATTTATATATTTCTTTGCTTTCTTGGATGTTTCATTAATGATTGGGCACTCGCATGATCACCTCATATGTTTGTGGATAGGTTAAAATCAATTCACGTTGCTTGCAAATTATTTTTAAAAAAAAATAAAAGGTAAAGATAATGAAAGGCATTAGAGAAATCTTTAGTTTGTAGGAGTAAAGTAAATTTCTCAATACTTTACTTGGTTCCTAATCGACCCTCAAAGAAATAGATTAATGGCGACTCTAAATTGAAAGATATGACTTGCTTGTTAAATATTGAATCTAAATTGCGAATAGGTACAGGCTTCAGAGAGACTAGCTACAAATTTAGGGTGTGCATGGCAACACTTTTGCTCTAGAAATTAATTTCTAGCCAGAAGTTGATTTTTCTACTTTTGCTCAAAAAGTAGATTTCTAGAGGAGAAATGCATTTAATAAAATAGAAGAAAAATTCTACTTTTGGAGAAGAAATAATAATATTTTAAGAAAATTTTAACAAATTTTTTTCGAATTTTTTTAATTAAATTTAATTTTTTTCCCTTCTTTCTTACTTTATGCATAGCAAGAAGTGAGGTTGGCGAGGGTTGTCGGAGCTCGCTGGCTACTGGGCGAGGGCCGCGAAGCCCTTGATGCTGCTAATGAGGGTTGCGGCCCTTGCCTGGCCTCACCCAAATTTGGGCGAGATAGCCTCGTATGGCCTCACTGGCCGCAGGCAAAGGTGGCCTTGCCCATGGTTGGCGAGTCGCTGGTGAGGCTGGCCCCATCGCGAGCTCCAATGATGCATTGCGACCCATCACGAGCCTCGCCTACGACTCGTCTGTTGAGGACAAAGCTGGCCATGGCCTTGCTTCACCCTCACCAACTGCGGGTGAGGGCCGCGACTGGCCACACTTTTAAGTAAGAAGGAAAAATAAAAAATATTAAAAATATTAAAAAAAAAATTATTTTGACCAGTCAACGTGTCAGTCATCACCGGCCGGGCATGGACTGAATTGGCACAAATGTAAAAGGTTTAGGACTCAATTGGCAAAAAAAGTGCTTCAGAAGTAAAGAAGTTAAAAAAAAGTTACTTCTTTTTTTGGGGGCAAAAACAACTTTTGGAGCGAAAAAACATTTCTGGAGTAAAGAAAAGAAGTTTTATTAAATGCATTTCTGTTTCAGAAGTGAAAAAGTACTCCAAAAATAGAAAACTAAAATTGCATTAATAAACGGAATTCTGCTTCAGAAATGCTTTTAGAGCAAAAATTCTACTCCATAAGCATTATCATGTGTGCCCCTAGTGGTTTAGGGTTGCGACACCTCTGTGTTGTAGTCATCGACAGCCCAACCATCTACATCAATGGTGGTGCAAATCTGTTTTTCTTTTGCTATTTTTTTTTATATACAAATGGTTCTTATTTTATTTGAGTCTTAACCAGTTTTTCTCGACTCACCTCGCCTAGAGTGCGTCGTCAAACACACAATAGAATAAAAGCCGTATCCGGAATTATATTTGGTTCATTAAACATAGTGTAAGTGCTTTTCATATTCATTAATTCACATGTAAAAACTAAAACATGTAGAATATCGAATCCCTTTCCAAAACGACAACTGACATTGGTTTCCAAACTTTGGATGAAAAGCGCTTACTCCAACGTGGGGAAATCGAAATAGCAAGGAAAATAAGTGAAAGGAAACGAATGAATTTAAGTAGTAATTTTAAATAGAATGAATAATTACATTTTGAATTTCGGCAACTTTTATAAGAAGAGAGACTCAATATGGCAACTACATTTTGTGACTTTATAGGATTCTCACACATGTACGCATACACGATAAATTACAACCACAATAAACAATAAAAAGACTTTCGTGTTCCCAACTTGTAATCTATTTTGTTTGGATTAAAATAGCAACACGACTAATAAGCTCGTCGTGGTAGAATAAGATTTGAATTTACGAATTGCTAACCCTAATCCGGCTCATCAATTCTGGGGTTGGTTTATAATTAATATTGCTTGTGGTAGGCTCTCTAAATTTCACCCCAAATTTTTTTTTTTGTTTTTGGTCTGAAAATTTCACCCCAAATTTGCCACTCGTGTTTATCAGCTACTTATTATTCGATTGCCGTATAAAAGCCAAAAAGGTTATATATTCCATAACACCGCCTCTACACCGGCCAAAGTTGGAATCCCACTGGCAGTCTCGCTTGCTCTCGCTCTCGCCGGAGCGCGCGATCTTCCTCGTTCTGCAGCAATCCCACTCCTTTCCTTGTCTCCCTAGCAGGTAATGCCTCTCCGTCACACCGTTCTTTGCTTTCCCTCGGCGGCTCGTTCCTCCATCGGGGCCCCGGGCGTTGTAGCATTTGCCCCCTTAGGCTTCTCGGCGAGAGCTCCGATTCCGCCTCCGACTTCGGACATCAGCTTCCTGCATTGGTCCCGCGGTTGAAGTTTTCTGTCGGTGTGTTGATTTTCTTCGCCGCGCCGCAATTAGGTCTGGGCCACGGTCGCGGAGATGAATCCGGCTAATGCATGTAGGTTTTTTGCGGGTCGATAACGAATTCGGGGCGGGTTTCGAGCGACGTCGGTGACTCGACGTGGAGATTTAGGGGTTTTGTTTTGTTTTCTCTTTTCCTCAGTAAACTGATGGTTGTGACTGAAAATTCTTGCATGCAAGTCATTAAGTCTGTGTCTGAAAGTTCTTCTAGAGAACGTGCCTTGGGTTGATCAACTCTTTCTTTTCGTGTCTATAGAGACTCTTGTCTCTTAGTGGAGCCTGCGATTGCAATACTTTCAACCGTCGTGTTGGGGTTAAATTTTCTCGATAGTTGATATAACTCCGAGGGAAGAAGTTTGTAGGGGGATCAAAAGACCTAGAGGTTCTTTTCATTTCTGCATTACTTTGCTTTTGAGTTGAGTAAGTGCACTATGTTTGTTTCTAATTACCTTGGCTCATGTGCTTTGTGTATGTGTTTAACTGTCAAAAGTCCAATCCATGCCTTGTCAAAGCACACACAAGTCAACCTTGGATATGGTAACTGGTTGGAAGAGCAGCTGTGCTTCCTTGTCTTTGAAACCAAAGTCTTGTTCAATCTCGTGCTTTAAATATGGTGGGCACTAGGTTTTGATGCCGAAATAAATTAGAATATCTCTTGGTAGGACTACGTATACGATCTGAGACCCTGCTTTTCAACCTTGAAACAATCAAGTTTTCTTTTCCTAGTGAGACTCAACTAAGCAAGAAGCCACAGGGGAAGCCTAATCACTTAAATTTTTGCAGTTGAATCCACAAGAAAGGCTTGTAAGTGATCAAGCGTTGCATATCTTGCTGTGTTGCTCCCTGGAGCTGACCTTCAAGGTTGATTGGTAAGCTGGGGTATCGATGATACCGTGTTCTTGTACCAATAGACTCCAGGTATTGCTTGATGTAGAACACAGCTCGTTGGAGACCTTTTCTCATTTGCAAAATCAACGTGTCCAAAGATCTGTCCCAATTTTCGTCAGTCCTGTGTATAAACTGAAAGAACTAAAATGAATTGAGCGTCAAAATTCTTGGAACTTGAACAGTTAGTTGCCACCAGATTGCAAAATATCTATCTTGCATCTACCCTTGTTTAGTGGTGGGATACTTTCCTTATTTTTAAACTAAGGGTGCGATTGTTCTGTCTTATCTCAAGCAAAAATTTATGTATCGACTTCCTAACCAAACTCTGAAAACTCTACAAAATTATGAAAAAAAATATACATGCGAATCTACGTGTTAATCTTTGTATGTTTTGAAATGTTTCAGGTGTTCCGTGCTAAATTAGAGTCAAATTGCATGAGCTGGAATATTTGAAAAAATTATAAAGAAGGTCAAAATTAAATGGTAAAAGGTCACTCCAAACTAACCTTTATTTGGTTCTAAAAAGAATTTTTGGATGTGAAGGTTCAAGTTTTTTCTTAATATATTTTTTTATAGTAAAAGGTTTACAGCTGAGTCTAGAGAATGCTTTTGGATGTGCCTATCATATCAGAAGTGACTGTGCACATATCATGCTTTTGGATGCCTATAGAGTGCAAGGAGAAAGAAAGGATAGCAGTGGATCTCTATGGTTCCTCTGGTTGCCAGGGTGTAACAAATGAACCAAAAAGAACAGGATTTTGAAAAGTGGGGAAAATTTTGTGTTCCATAAAGCAGTATTGATTTAGTCTTGTTTTGATTACAAGTGCCACTGTTCAACTCTTTAGGGATTCGACCAAGAAGACCCATTAGGGCCATGTGTTATCGAATTCACATGTATATATGTTGTAAATGTTCATGCAGCAGAGTCTTTGAATATTATAAGAATAGTTAAATTCTGTGTATATCCCGGGTTGTCTGTCTAGTATACTTCTGTAGTTTGAACTTTGAGGTGCTCTTTATTGATTATCTTGGGAATTGGAAACTCTGTAATTAGCTACATGTTTTATATAAAGACTTTCAAAGAGTATTTCTAAGGACACATTGCAGCATCTATTAGGCACAGATAATTTATGATAAGTGTTTGATTGAAGTTTTCATGAAAGGATAAAAGGATTGTTGTGATGTTTGGTGATTTGCAGATAAAAATATGGTAAATCAAACTCGATCTGGTTGCAAAATTGGGGATGAATGTACAAACAAGGTGCATAGCGGTGGTAAAGGATCAAGTACATCACACTTTGCATCAAATTCATATGGACTGAGAAGGTCAACCAGGGAGTCATCATCCAAGAAACCAGTGACTTCAAGCTTTCCGACTACTCGAAAGTCGGGGCGACTTGAGAAGCAAACACCACCTACTTCAGTTTCTAAGCCTGAGAAGGTCAAGAGACAAAGGACGCCAAGTCCAGCGAGGAGGTCGGAGAGATGCAAGAAGCTGCGGCTTTCCTCAGCTTCTCTGATATCAAACAAGTCTGCTAGAAGGTCTGAGTCATCTGATAGGCAAAACAAAATGGAAAAGAAAGAGAATAATGCAAAACCATTGGAGGTGGAAGATGAGGAATCTAGCAAAAGTAATGAAGAAGAACCAGCTTCTACCCAGATGAAGAGAGGGAGATTGAGTGCTCGTGCTTATAGAGCACTATTCCGTAAATCAGGAAACAAGGATAAAGCATCAGGTAAATGACTTTTTGTTTTGCTAAAATTTTTCCATTCTGCTGGAAGTAGTAGTTCTATGAATGCCTGATAAATGAAAAAGGCAAGTTAATAGATCGTGGTGTGTTTTATGAAGGTTATATTTATGGATGTGGTGAAACTGTTAGAATACAATGACCCTGTTATACCATCTGTATGAAGGTTTCGTATAGGTACTTTGGCTGGGGTCCGTATGCATGCTCAAATAATTTATTAAAAGATTTTTTGGACAATCTGTTCAACAAGATCTTGTCGTTGTTATACCACATTTCCTTCCATCACGTGCTAAATATTCCTGAAATATTGTTCATTGGTCAACTTCCTGTCATTCGTATTAAAATTATAAAATTTCAAAATTTCTCAGAGTAGTCGTTGCAGGAACTATTGTTGGATTAATATGTATCATTTGTTCATAAATCTGTAGGTTAGATGCTCTAAATAAGGCATTGTCTCAAATTTGTTATGTTTTATATGTTGAGCTTCCAAATTGACGTATATTATCATAATGGGCAAGTTTCTTGAGTTTACTTTTCTCTTTTCCAGTGGTCACGTTGCAGAAAACAATTGGGGTGGAGGACTTTTCTAGTCTAAACTTTACATTATCATTTCTTTGGTGGAATTCGTATTTCTCATTCTCAACCTTGTTTAACTGGATATGTTTTTTCTTTTAAGAAGTAAGTTTAATTGTTTCGACATAGTTACCTGTGGAATGCATGTGCATGTGCAATAGTAGCAGTTTGTTTTATTTGTGCATCTATGGAACTTACTCAATAATTTACTTGACTGATCATCGGGCTTGTAGATTGTCATGAGGAGTTGAGTCGTCCAAACAAGTCCTCTCAGCAGGAACACAATAATTCTGGGGCTGTTGGTCCAGAGAAAGTTGATGCAGTCAATGATTGCAGGGATTGTAGTCAAAAGATTGCAGATGGTGAAGAATCCATGACACAAACAGTGGAAAAACAAAATAAGGAAAACACTTGCCTCAGGCAAAACAACCATTCTACTCAACAAGGTAATGAGTCTAAAGATGCAAACATGGTTTTTCTCCACATCATGATGTCTCTCTATTGTCAACTCATAAGTAGTTCTGGCAGATGCAAATTATAACTTGGGAAGGGTGGAGAACTGTTCATCACTGGAGAAGCAGTCAGAATTAATGGATTGTAGCAGGAATGGAAGGTCTTTAGATGGTCATGTTTGTTTAGGAAAGAGTCAAGAAGACGTCCCTGATAAATGGAGCGACTCAGTTTACTTGATTTCCAATGCCTCAGCCATGGCTGGATGTCAAAATGTTACCTCTGCAGAGCACAATTTCGTCCAGATAGATGATATAAATTCAAAGAGAAAAAGGTATCAAAGTCCGCTATATTTTACATCTGGTTCCTTTCCTTGGAGTGATTATATGATAAGCCTGCACTATATCTGGGTTATCGGTGATAAATCACCTTTAACCCTGTAACATTTATGTTCTTTTCACCAGGTGGATGTATTGGTCTTTTGGCTCTTTTTACTACATATATCTTCTCTAGATGTCAGTGACCTTGGCATGATGTATGCTTGTCTTTGTTAATGTTATGTTAGGATAGTGGGGAGCCTGAAGCCACTGTTAACTTGGAACTTGGTGAAAAGCAGAACTTGCATGTGTTGCTAAATATTGATGCAGAAAGTGGACAGAGTACATGCTTTATCTGCAAGCTTGGGGGAAAACTCTTGTGAGAAATCCCTTACACTTTGCTATATTTTTTGCCCTTTCTTCCTAGTAATATTTACCTACTGTGCTTTTGATAACATAATCACTTTTCGCTGTTTCTTCTTTAGTGCTTCTCATTGCTCTGCTTTATTGTCATGAGCTTGTTTTAGGCTATCTTTTTATACTCCCTGTATGCTGAGAATTATGCTCTTTCAGTCATACCGTATTCTTTCTATATACTTTCAAAAATATTAAACTGAGATATGTGCAAATTTTGCGAGTTCTCTTCAGTTTAATATTTGTTTCTAAAGGATAAATGATGAACAAAAACAGCAGGTGGTTAGACAAAGTTTTCATACAAGGAATGCTTGCTATGACTATTCTCTGTCAAAATATTCACTTAATGAAGATAACCATTACCATGGCCCCACGTATGGTATCTGACTTTAAGACCACAGCCTTGTTTGTTTTAGTAATAAAGGAGTTTGAAGCTGATTCATTTCCTTAGATTTGGTTAAGGGCTTTTTTCTTTGCATTGGTTTTGCTCTATTATGGTTTCTGAGGAGCTTTTATCTTGTAGTTTTGTAAAGTAATACATCTTTGGCAACACTTTTTAGTATATCCTTGAGATACATTTGGATGAGATGATTCATTCCTTACTGCCATTGACGGAGCAAAAAAACAGGCAGCTGAATTTGCCATTCTGTGGGCTGTGCTAATAGAAATCAGTAGTAGTTGTCAATCATTTTCCTGGGCTCTGATACATCTATCACAATGTTTGATGATATGATCAGCTCTTGTCCTCTTCAAAATCTACTCTCTGAGCTGTTTTATAGTGTAATTTAAAATGCAATATAACATGTTTCCTACATTGTGAAGGGCTTGTACTTTTGGAATGGTGCTTTCTGAAATAGTACATGCAATTTTCAGGTGCTGCGATGGAGCTGGATGCCAAAAAAACTACCATGTGTCCTGTTTGGATCCTCCTCTTAATGTTGTTCCCCTAGGAGTTTGGCACTGTCTTGCATGTGTTAGGAAGATTATGAAGTATGGTGCCTATTCAGTCTCTGAAGGAGTAGAGTCCATTTGGGATTGCAGGGAAGTAGAAGAATTGGATCCTAGTGGTATGGGGAAAATATCATAAGACGATACTCATTTGTGTTGCTTAATTTATGCATTCTTTTGTATCTCTATTGATTAACTTACTCTGGTGTCGTTTTGTATCCTTTGAGTAATCTTAGTGTTGTTTCAATCTCAGGGTGTCAAAAGCAGAAGCAATTTTTTGTTAAATATAAAGGACTCGCTCATTTTCACAATCGATGGTTATCGGAAGCTGAGGTGGCTGCTCAATGCCCATCTCTAGTTGCTAGTTTTCTTCGGACGAAGCAGGTAAATGGTTCGATTATTTCTCCATTGATGATACTTGTTACATTGCTGAAGTGATTGTCCTAAATTCGAGAGAATTCAGTATTGTGTTTATTCTTTTATCCTTTTTGGCTATTCAGTATGTCTTTATTTCTTCAGGTGGTACTGTGGAAGTCAGAGTGGACTTTACCAAGGCGTCTACTGCAGAAGCGATTAATAACTTCTCCTCAATTTAATGGTGAACGTGATAGACAGGAGGAGGGTACTGATGTGTCAATGTGCCATTACCAATGGCTTGTAAAATGGTGTGGCCTTGATTATGAACATGCTTCATGGGAGCTAGAGAATGCTTCCCTGTTTCTCTCTTCAGAAGCTCAGAGCCTCTTCAAACAGTTTGAAAACCGACTTGAGAGAGCAACGGGAGCTCGTAATATTCAAGTGACTAAGGTAATTATATTATGTTTGAGAAGTGGAATCAAACAGGCTTATGATCATTTGACACATCCTCTTTCTTTTGGACATTTGGTCTGAGAGTTTGGAAGCTGCATACATTTTGATATATGTCTTTCGTCATCATTAGTAATGAGCTTCTATCATTGTTGCTCTCCAGTAGTGATAAATCCGTAAGAGAGAATTTCTTATGACAGTCGTGTTCTATTTATGGGGCTTTTGCCAGCACACATTGATTTATTATAATATTAAAGAGGTGACGATAATTAATATTGAAAGAAAGTCTTTCCGAGCAAACATTGATATATTTTGTTAGTTCCTGAATTTCTTAAGTTTTGTTTTATTGAACTGTATAATAATTTGTGGCTAAGTAATAAGTAATGCCTCAAGAATAATACATAAAAAGTTTTTAGTCAATTATCAAAGCAAGATTTGGGTAGAAAACTGAAATTTACGATACCTGGTGCATGAAAAGAAAAGCAAGATGGAGAAAGTGCATCTGCTTCCTATGCTGTATGTATTTTTACTTTGGCTGATGCAATCAAATCCTTTTGTTTCATGGAATGCTGATTATTTTGTGTTCTATTATTAGTTGGCTGTTGACTTATTACCTGCTTTTGGCAGCTTCCAGAAAGGAAAAAAAGTTCGATGAATGAAATATCAAAGCTTCCAGCTAATATTTCCCTGGTATCAGAGAACAATCATGCAGATCTCATTGATAAGATGTTCGACTGTTGGAAGAGGAGCCATAATGTTGTTGTAGTCGATGACCAGGTGAGAATATTTTGTTCTTCTGACCTCCTGGTTATGCAATAGGGCATAGTAGAACCTTTATAAAAAACTTAAGGAGAGCGTTATCCAATTTGGCGCAGCCTGTAGGATAAGATGGTATTAGAAAGGTAGAATGTGGAAAAGTCTTCTTGTCTACTTAATTTTTTATTATTTGTCCCTCTCTCTTTTTATTTCTTGTCTTTCTTCTTTTTATTTCTTTTTTATTCCCTTCCATTATTCCTGCAGCTAGTTGGGAAAAGCTTACTTGATATTTCATTATTGTTTACTTTATCTCAATGATGATTCAGGGATCACTCATTGCAATTTATGTCTATATAAAAGCTATGCGAGACCCATGGATTATATCAATGAGTCTTGAATTCCATGCGAGAAAAATGGAGAAAAGGCTACTATGTCTGCCTAGATCATTTAAAGAATGTTTTTGTTTATTGCATGCATTTGTGGACATGACTTGAAATTTTGCTGCTGTGTTGGACCTGGTGGTAGATCATAAACTAACTTGTGGTCATGGCTGATGAGGCTACTTTTTGCCTTGCAGGAAAGCATTTCGAAGGTCACATCATTTATTTTATCGTTCGAATGTGATGGCTGTCTTCCTTTTCTTATCATTTCACCTTCTACCTCAGTTTATTCGTGGGATGCGGAGTTTTTTCGTCTGGCACCAACTGTTAATGTTGTGGTTTACAATGGAAGCAAAGATGCTCGTAGATGTATTAGGAACCTGGAATTCTCTGAGGAAGGGACTTCCATAGCGTTTCAAGTGCTTATATCCCCTCCAGAGGCCATTGTCGAGGTGTTTATATTTTCTCTTTTGTGCTTTGTCAACAACTTTGAAATTGGCAATTATCTTCAGGGGCCGGGGCTATAGCAGTTGTCTTTTCATTGAGACATCTCACCTCTGTCATTCTTCCTTCATTTTATATCTCATGTGTGTTATCTTTGATGTCATTTTGACTCTATTCCCGGTTTACCTTGCAAACTGAAATCCCCTGCTGCATAGAATTTCATTTACCTTTTCTGAGTTATTTTTGTCTCAGAACTGTCACCATTTTCTCTGCAGGATATGGATTTTCTGACACAAATAGAATGGGAAGCAATGGTAGTTGATGAATGCCAACAGCCTAGGACTTTCTCCTTTTTTGAAGAATTTAAGAAGCTAAAGACCCAAATGAGGCTTCTCCTCTTTAATGGGAAACCAAAGGTTTATATTTTAAGTGCACACATATTACAACCCGGTATCATGTGCTGTCTTTCTTACTGGTACACATTTTTGTAGGAAAATGTCTCCGAGTACCGTAATCTGCTCTCCGTGCTTGATTATTATGGTGACAAAGAAAGTATGAATGCATTGGCAACCAATTCTCATGAGACTGTGCATAAGCTGAAGGAGCAACTGTTGAGCTATACTGCATTTGAGGGCAAGACGGATTCGTCTAGATTTGTGGAGTACTGGGTTCCAACACAGATATCAAATGTGCAGCTTGAAGAGTATTGTGCTACTCTACTTTCAAACTGTCTGTCGCTCTGTTCATCATCAAAAAGTGACCGTGTTGGTGTGCTACGTGATATCCTTGTCTCTACTCGGAAGGTTTGGCGGGTTGCCTTTTTCCTCAATTGCATTATTGCACGATTTCTGGATGATCAATGGTTATGTTTATTCCATCAAGGCTTAGTATGTGATGTTGAACTTCAAACACCTGAAGTTCCCATTTTCTGCAGTTCATTGTTTATTGCCCTTTTGGCTAATCAAATTTTTTTTTTTTTTATAGTTTTGAAACACTTTCTAAAACAAGAATGGGGAAAAATAAAACCATTCTTTTTTTTTTTCATGCGGCTGAAACCTATGTGTTGCAAAACACGCATCTTTTTGCATAACATGATATGGTGTGTTATTTAGTGCATGGCTAGGCTGCCGCCCTGCCCGCACATGTTGCATATATACTTTGGTTTTTGCATTTGATGTATCTTTTAATTTGGGTGAGAATGTCTGCCTTACTTCCTCTCTCTATGAAGATCTTGTCAGTTTTTAGTTCTATCTTACAGAATGCTGACATCTTACCCTCATTTTGGGATTTGAAGGACCAGTGCTCTAGATCTAATTTATGTTATCATTTATATATGATCACTTAGTTTTTCTTTTGGGGTATGATTAGTATTTTCTAATGAATGAGAACTCTGAGGCCCTCATTTCATATTGCAACCTCCAAGAGTCTTTTGGTTTTTTCCCTTGTTTTACTCAATTTTTTTAGGCATTAGGTCCTTTTATCTTGTTAAAGTGGGGCTGATATGTTGGAAGGACAAAACTGATGATTTTGCCTCTTGGACTTGATGTCAACAATTACTAATCGTTTCTTTAATTAGTGGCTGTGTGTTTTAAGTATGCCAATGTACCCTGTTTACTTCTATATCAGTGAAGCGAAAAACGAATGACGAGGTCTACTCTTTGAACTTGATAGATTTGTTAAGCAAGTATGTTGACTTCAGTGTTTTGAGAATAGTTTACCCTTGAACAGCAAGGTTACGGCTGTATGCTGTAGTGGATCTAGTTCTTCAGTTCAAAATTTGGATCTTTCTATTCATTCTTCACTTCGCTGTTTCCAACTGGCCGGTGGACCATGTGTCTATCCATCCAACCAATCAGCAAGTGCGAAAGTGTTATAAACTTCTTTATTTTCCTCTAAAGAAGAACATTTTGTATAACTATGGCTTGTTGTGATTGTGTGGGTGGATGTATGGGTGTAAGTTTTTACACTAATTGACACGAGTTGACACTTTTATGGAAGCAAATTTTGATAAATTTGAAGACAATATGAATTTAAAATTAACCATGTTCAACGAAAACATAATGATTTGATAATTCAAATTTGACGCATGAACACAAATTAACAGCCGAGCTGCATGATACTTCAGGAGCTCTTAGGAATCTCTGTTTTGGCTTCTGATGGCAAAAATTGTTAAATGATATAATGTTTTTGGGTGTCTGAAAACTTCCTTAAGATTTTTAATCCATTAAACATCATATGGTTGACCGCACACTTGAAAGTTTGCATGGATATGGAATTTAATTTCTCAGTAATGTGTCATGAGAAGACGAAAAGGCTATTTTTTGAGATTTCAATTCTACTAAAGTTTTTAATTTTGTTATTATGGTGCCTTTTTTGACAGTGTTGTAATCATCCATACAATGTCGATCCATGTCTTCAAGGCTCATTGACAAAAGATCTTCAACTAATTGAATACTTGGATATTGGAATAAAAGCTAGCGGGAAACTGCAGCTTCTTGATAGGTTGCTTTTGGAGTTAAAGAAACAGCACCTGAAAGTTCTTATATTGTTTCAGGTGAGGATGTTGAACTTCTCAGAACTGTGACAAAATCTTTTAATTCTGTTGACCCCACCCACCCAACACCATAAAATAGAATAAATGAAATTGAATCCTGCTTTTGCCGCTGCTTGAAAGTTTTCCAATTTTAGGAGTATGACAGGGTTTCCAGGAACTTGGGTTATTTAGACCTCATGATGTCTTACTTTCTAGTGGCAGGATATCAGAGTACATGGTGCTAGTAGGAAAAATATCAGTAATGCTGCTGCTAATTTTCAGAAGAATGGAAAAAGTTTAAAAGTCAATAAGCCTTGTTCATTTTTGTACATCTTAGTATTTGAAGATCGTGACTTAAAATCAATCGAATGTGATGTTAGATGCAGAGGATAATTTAATGGCAGAACTTGATGTGTGGAAGAGGTACATACTCTTGGGAAGAGATTTATGGTTCCCACACGATTCTCCTAGTGTTTGGAAGTCGATATTTTTCAGTTAAGCTGAAACGGGGAGGGACATGGTGACATTAAACTTTTTATTGATTTATATTGCAGTAAGTAGGGACCTTATGGGCCCGTTAGAACCTTTTTTACTGACAAAAGCATTCATCTCGATGTGTTTTGGGGTCAGTGAGCTTATTTGAATTGGTTTCATCCCTGGATGGATAATGATGACTGGTCATTGATAGGCTAGTGTACTTGCAGGTCTGTAAATCAACATAGAGGATTGTCTCTAAAATGTCATTGGGAAGGGTACATACTTTACCTTGTGTGGTTTTCACTTATGCTTACCTCATGGAAAAAGGACAATTTCTCGTTAATAGTATTATACTTTGATGACGAGATACTGGAATAGATGCCAAGTATTGTAAATCCTATTCGATCAGTTATTCTCATAAAAAACAAGAACAACAGGATATTTAAAAAGGAGATTCCCTATAAAAGTAGCAAAAAATGCCAAGTTTTCCCCCAAGAGCTTTAACCCTGGCCTTGTTTGATCCTATCTTTGCTGCTTATTTTATTGAAAAACTGATTATGATCATTGGTTGTTTGTGGGGACCATTTCCCATTTTCTTGGTTGGCAGTCCATTGGTGGTTCAGGAAGAGATTTGACTGGAGATATTTTGGATGACTTTTTACGTCAGAGATTTGGTGCAGATTCATATGAACGTGTCGATGGTGGCATTCTCCCTTCTAAGAAACAGGCTGCTTTGAATAAGTTTAATGACAAGGAGCTGGGAAGATTTGTGTTTTTGTTGGAGAATCGGGCCTGTAATCCTAGCATCAAATTGTCATCAGTTGATATGGTGATTATATTTGATAGTGACTGGAATCCTGCTAGTGACTTAAGAAATTTGCAGAAATTAACAATTGAATCTCAAGTCCAAATAACAGTACTCCGCTTGTTTTTGTCCTGTACGGTGGAAGAAAAGGCGTTGATATGTGCAAAGCAAGGCATACACCTTGAAAGCAAACTGCAAAATATAAGTCGAAGCACTAGCCACATGTTACTCATGTGGGGGGCATCATATCTAATGTGTAGATTGGACGAGTTCCATGGCAGCTCCAGTGTGTCTTCCATGGTATTGTCTGATCAATTGCTTGCAAACTCTGTGGTTCAGGAGTTTCTAGCTTTGCTTCCCCAGAATGACAACACTGTTAAGAGCAGATCTGTCATTGTTAAAGCGCAGCAAACTTCAGGAACTTACTGCACAGATTTTCCTTTGGTTGGTGAGTTGAAGATTCAGTCCACTGCTGAAGATTTACCACATATTTTCTGGGCAAAGTTATTGGAAGGAAAGCATCCTTGCTGGAAATATTTTTCTAGTTCAACCCCAAGGAACAGAAAAAGGGTTCAATTAAATGTCAATATATTAGAAGAAGTTGAGTCTGATGGTAATCAGCTGGACAAGAAACGCAAAAAGTTGACAAATAATAGCATATCTCCGTCCTCTAGGAAGCAGCGAATAGATGGGGAGAAAAAGTTTGCTGCTAACAAGGAAGGTAACGGATTGCAAAGGAGTAAATTTAGTTACATATTGTGGCACCTGCACTGGATTCTCTTCTCTTAAATGTTTCATCAATTAATATGTTTTGTTAGACGAACTTAGATTTCCTAGTCTTTTTACGTTTCCAAACATCATTTTTCAGGGACTTCCAGGCCATTTATTAAATCTCTTGGAGGAGAAGATTTGGCAGCTATACCTGAAGGTAAACTGGTTGACTCTGATGAGGGGAGAAAGTTGCGTGATGCACAGAGGAGCCTCCATCTTTTGCTGAAACCAGAAATCTCGAGACTTATTGACTTGCTAAATTTATCGGTATGGTTTTTCTCTCTCTGGAAAAAGAATTCTTTTACTGATGGGGAGCATGTTGAGTGAGCCTTTGTTGCTTCATTCTATTGTTAATGTGCCCCGAGTTTCAGATTGTTTGTCCGGGAAGATGTTTTTCTTTTTAATTTTATTTTATAAAGACTGGGTTACATAAGTATGCCCACTGCTGAGGACAATTGGTTGTTTGGATGGTCTAAACATGATTCATTCTCACCGTATAATCCTTTAAAGGTGAAAAACACTGTTCCATGCATCCAATAAAATACTCTCGATAATGTCAACATTTGCGCTCTTCTGCATTTGATCTTCGCAAATGTCGCCTCCTTCAGTGAATAATTATTTTCATTATTGGTTCCTTGGTTCCTCATGTTGATTCTAGATGGGTGCCGTTTGTCATTGATACTAGATAATTTGTGGCTGCCATCATCTGATTCCATAATATAATAGTGTAGTACCATACTGTGTGTATTTGGATCCTGAGTTTTATGCTGTGAAATCATGGGTTTTATCATAGTACCAGCTGATTCCAAGTTTCCGAATACCAATATCGTGAGTGATCTTTTTTAACCATTACCAAGTACTACACTATGCTAACTTATAATACTTATTTATATCCAGGACACTATCAAGGGTATGGTTGATATCTTCCTTGATTATGTAATCAATAATCATCATGTTAGCCGGGAACCAGCGAGTATTCTACAAGCTTTCCAGTTAGCTCTGGTTAGAATATTATATTTTTCAAGCTTTTTTGTTTCACTATCCATTAATTATCAATCAGTGTGTTTCAGTTAAAACATTTGTTGGAATTTAAGATTAAGATGCTTTTGGTTTTGTTTACTCTTTGTTTTTTGTGATGTCCTTTATAAGCATTGAAACAAAGCCACGTTCTCTTGAAAGTGTTTCCAAATAGGTGTCTTATCAGTGGTTTCATAGTCAACTCTGACTGACATATGACTAACTAAAATCCCCTCGTATCATATTGAAAAAGAGCCATGTTTTCCTCCAACCAAGGTTGGAAGAAAGTTCCCCAACCAGGCTTCAGATTAATTAGTTAAAGTCACACTTCAGTGGTAGGTAACCACCAATGGGAGCCTGGGTGGAGGATCTCTCTCTCCAACCCTGAAGAAAATAGTGGCCCATCGCTGTATGCCTCTTTCTTATCTGATTGCCATTTCTAGCTGATACCATGGTTTTTCTGTGGACTTTACGGGTTTTCTTTTAACCGAGTTACCATTTGCAAATTGGATTACTGCTTTTTCTGGCCGACCATTTGCCCCTTATTCTGTGTGAGATCTTCTCTGTGGCTTAGATACTTTCGATAGCTGTATCTTTTGAATCTCTTATCTTGTTTTAAGGGCTATTGCTGTTTTGTTCATTGAGGATGGCTTAACTTGAATTACAAGCAAGACCTTTTGGCTTTTTGCTTGTGATATCAGTAGAACATGGAGCAATTCCTTTATTTGCATAGCAGATGATTTCTTGGTCATCTAACGTTGAAGAATAGCTAAGTTGGACTCTAAAGCCTGATTAAAATTTCACTGTCTATGCACTGTCACATACCCAATAAATGGATAAAAAATATCCATTATTAATACTTGGCAGCTTCAGTGCTATTATGCGTATGTACTCTTTTAAACAAGCCTACTCACAAACTTGTTAAAATCCAGTGTTGGACTGCAGTTTCATTATCGAAGGAAAAAATAGATCACACAGAATCTCTTGAGCTTGCGAAAAAGCATTTGAACTACCAGTGCAAGAAAGAAGAGGCAGATCATGTGTATTTGATGTTGCGACGTCTAAAGAAAATGTTTCTCCATCTTAGAAAGAATTTACCGGTTGATTCCTTGAATTGTGGAGAATTGAAAGACAAAGTGCTTGAGATGGAGCAATCTGGTGCGAAGTCGCCCCTGCCAGCTATGCCTTGCCTCCAAACTGTAAAAGTAGAGATTGAAGATTGTACCTTTCAAGGATCCTCCAATAATGAGGTCATTTCTAGTCCTAAATTGATGGATGAGTTTGGATTGACATTGGTACATATTTCTGAAAGTGGCAGAGAAATTCAGAACCAGAAACAGATACTGCTGGAGCTAGAAAGGAGGAAGAACAAATTATGTAAAGAATATGAGGCACAGAAGGTGTTGCTGGAGAATACTCATCAGATGGAGGCTGCAATTGTCCGTTTGCATTGGGGTGATTCAACAAAAATAGACAGGCTGAAGAGATTGGACAGGGATTACTCTGCAAAAATTGAAGAATGCTCACATGAGATGGCCATGCGCCTTAAAGAAATTGAGGCTGAATATCTAGCCTCAGCAAATGGAGTTCGGCTGGATCCTTCTCTAGTAGAGGGAGACTGGCGCTCAGTGCAAGTGCAATTCCTGAATAAGCTGCCTGAAGCCAGTCATGGCCAGGAAAGTTCCAATTGTCATGATCAACTTGATAACGCAAACCCTTTATCGAGGCCCTTCTCTGACCAAAGTGCTGATGCAATTGTCCATGCTGAAAAGGACTGCCTTCCAGTTAGGATTGGCAGTGACAATGATGAGATGAGTACTGTGGCTTCAGGAACAGTTTCTACAGAGGTGGGGCCATGTGCTAATGGAATACCAATAGACAACCAAGGGAATGCTGTTTCTCTAAATCCCTGTTCTCGGGAGAATCTTCCTTTTAATTCACAAGTTGATTTTATCAGTAGCCATGCTCCTGAGAATGTTAGCACTATGAATGCTTGCACATTGGTGGATCAGATTCCTGATGGTTCAAGAAAGGAAGCAATTGATGAGCCGGGTCCAGTGGAGGCGCAAGAGAGTGTTCATTTGATGAATGTACCGGAGAGATCGAGTTCTCCAGATCCACAAGCATCAGAAACGGAACTACCTAATGGATCTGAATCCAGAGTGGTTGATAATGTTCATCGCAGTGATGGACCTCATAAAGCTGCCTTGGTTAATCGATCAATATCAAGGATGCCCGATGGCAGAGACAAAGTCGGGGCCACTGGTCATGCTCTGGAGAATATTAGCTCTCTGAATGCTTGCTCCTCGGATGATCAGATTCTTGATGGTTCAAGAAAAGAAGCACTTGATGAACTAGCTGCAGTGGAGGTGCAAGAGAATATTTGCATGTCAGGTGAACTGGAGGATATGATCTCTCCAGATCCACATATATCGGAAAAGGAAATGTGCAATGGATCTGAATCTGAAGTACTTGAGAATGTCCATCCCAGTGATGGCAGAGACAAAGTCGGGGTCACTGGTCATGCTCTGGAGAATATTAGCTCTCTGAATGCTTGCTCCTCGGATGATCAAATTCTTGATGGTTCAAGAAAAGAAGCACTTGATGAACTAGCTGCTGTGGAGGTACAAGAGAATATTTGTATTTCAGGTGAACTGGAGGGTATGATCTCTCCAGATCCACATATATCTGAAAAGGAAATGTCCAATGGATCTGAATCTGAAGTACTCGAGAATGTCCATCCCAGTGATGGACCTTGTGAAGTTGCCTTGGCTAATCGATCAAAGTCAACTACAGTGCCGTCATCAAGTGCCTTTGCCGAGGGAGCTTCTGTGTCGTCTCACTGTGTATGTTTATCTATGCTCTTGAAGTGTTGATATTATCCTTGTTAGAGTTCATTCAATTCTTGAAATCGATCCTCGAAAACATTAGTGGACATGCCCCGTAAAGAGTAGAGTTGCTTTGGCATAGGACACATATTATCTCCTAAATACTGGAGTGTACACTGAAATTTGGTAAATGACACAATTTTTCGTTGAACAAATAGTGTCTCGTAAATGCTGTAGGGTACACTGAAATTTGGTAAATGGCGTGATTTTTCTGTTTGATTATTACAGACCCTATCTGATGAGGAGTTGAGAGATGGTTGTAATGCCACATCCACCAGCAGGCAAGAGAGAAATGCACCAAATGAAGAGCGACATAATGATGAGGTCGCTTCAACATCATCTCATCATGTTTGTTATCTATGCACTTGACAAAGTTGATATCCATCCTTGTTTCCTTTGTATATCTGTTCTTGACATGAATAAATTCAGAACAATAATCAGACATCTTTTCTTTGCATTTTTAGTCTTTATAAAGATTAAATTAGCTTTAATGTAGAACAATATTCTCTCATGAATGCCAGAGTATACTTCAAATTTTTCTTCTTCTTTTTTTGGTCAGATACTTGAAGTTTTAGTGACTATGATTTCTCTATTTGATTATTACAGACTCTACCTGATGAGGAGTCGAGAGATGATTGTAATGTCACATCCACCAGCATGCAAGAAAAAAATGCACCTGGTAAACAGCAGCATGATGCTGAGGTTGCTTCTATGACATCTCATCATGTATGTTAATCTATGCTCTTCACAACGTTGATATTCATCCTTTGTTCCTTGGCATAATCAGTTCTTGATATGAATGCCTGAAAACCTTGATGTGGACATATGCCTTCTCTGCATTATTAACATGCATAAAGAATGGAGCTTTTTCTTTTTTTTGTGCCTAGAAAAGATATATTCCATAATGGCTTTAGTGTATAAATGACTCTTTCATGTTTATTATAGAGTGTGCCTGACCAGGATTTGAGAGATGATTGTAACCCCACACCAGCCATCACACAAGAGGGAAATGCACCTGATGAAGAGCAGCAAAATGCTGAGGGTGCATCCATGCCATCTTATGTTGTATGATTTTCTATGCTCTTGACCATGTTTAGTACTCAATACTTTTCCTTTGAATGCTCAATTCTTGACATGAATGCCTGGAAAGTGGAAGCCATGATTGGGTGTATGCCTTCTCTGCTTTATTGGCAGACCCGTCAAACGGGTGGGTCAGTTCGAAAATGGCCTGACCCAAATATACCTATTTAACCCATTTTGACCCATTTCTATGCAATGCAAATCTAGTGATCCATACCTGACCCATATTACTAAAACACTTTCATATTTAACCCAATCTAGGAAAACTTATACCCAAATTGAGGTGAGAGTGCGGAGTGAGCGAGCAAGAGATCGAATGAGGGAGAGAGAATATGAGAAGAGAGTGATAGAGGTGGGTTGGGTCTAAGTAAGTTGTAAACCCATTTATGACCCATTTAACACCCATATTATGTTTAAACCCATTTATGACCCATTTAGTGAATATAGCTAACCCATATATGTATAACAACTCAGCCCATCATATATGGGTTAAGAAATGGGTTTATGATCCATTTGGACAGGTCTAATTGGCATTATAAAGAGCAGAGTATTTTTCACTGAACAAACATTTTCCCACAAAGGCTTGAGGGTATGTTAAAATTTAACGTACGCTATGATTTCCTATATGTCTATTACAGATCGTACCTGGCCGGGAGTTGAGAGATGATTGTAATGCCACATCCACTGGCATGGAAGAGAGAAATGCTACCAATGAAGAGCAGCATAATGCTGAGGTTGCTTCTTATGTAGTCTCATTATGTGTTTTTGTTAATGCTCTCGGCGATATTGATGTCCATCGGTTTCCCTTTGAATACTCGATTCTCTATATGAATGCCTGAACACCAGGATGTGGACAGATGCCTTCTCTGCATCATTAGCATTCATAAATAGCAGAGCAGTTTCATTGTACAAATATTTTATCATAAAGGCTTCAGGGTATAAATGACAAGATTTTTCTGTATATCTCTATCACAGACCTTACCTGAAGAGGAGTTGAGAGTTAATTGTAACGCAGTATCCACTGGCATGCAAGAGAGAAATACACCCGATGAAGAGCAGCATAATGCTGACGCTGCTTCCATATTATCTTATCATAATGTTGATAGCTACCCTCCTTTACCTTTAAATACTCATTTCTTCATATGAATGCATGGCAAACGTGTGGATTTATGCCCTCACTGCTTCATTAACGTTTTTAAAGAGTAGAGTAGTTTGTCGTAGAACCAATAATTTCTCATAATGGCTGGATGGGATGCTGTACTTTTATAAATGTCGTGATTTTACTTTTTGTTCATTACAGACCTTATCTGACCAGGAGTTGGGAGATGATTTTAGTGCCCGGTCCACGAGCATGCAAGAGAGAGATGCACCCGACGAAGAGCAGCATAATGCTTCTCAACAGACTGAATTTCTATCATCTGATACTTGTAATGCTACATCATCTTTCTCTGGAACAGCAGATATTGAATCTCCAGTGCTTCTGCAGCCACAAGATCAGCCTCTTCAACACAGTTCACATGATTTAGCTCTAGTCAGTGGAAGTGCAACTCCACTCCAGGGGGTGGGAGAGACTTCTAATCTAAATGTTCACTTTCAGTCAACACAAGTTGATGAAAACCCTGCCATGCCTCCTAATCAAGCAATGTCAGAATCTGCAGTCAGCATTCCTCGTGGTAGGATGGTGGCACAGATGTCAGGAACTGCATCCACTTCTGTGGAAAGTAACACTCAGCTATTACAGAGTCCATTTCCAATGGCACAACCGACAACGCCTCTGAAATTGCACTCGGACCCTCTTCAGAATGAGCTGGACAGAATACAAAGGGAAATGGACCAGATGGACAAAGCACATGAAGATGCGGTGAGTTGCTTCTTGACATTATTTTTAGCTCATGAGAGATGCCACTAGTTCTTTATGGAATTTAACATTTAATATTCTAATCATCGTTAATTCACATTTCTCTGAGCAGAACATACGACTGGTATCTGATTGCGGCAAGGAGGTAGAGGAAATTGTTGCACAAATTCGCAGGAAGTATGATTTGAAACGTAAGGAGATTGAGGCAGAATATCTACCTAAAAAAAAGGAACTAGACATGAATCACCGCAAAGTTCTGATGAATAAGATGCTAGCTGAGGCGTTCAAATCCAAGTGGTCCGATATCAGGGTGTCTGGTGCAAATGGAACCCAACAAGGTGCGTAGTCTTGGATATGTGTGCACACTTCGTCTTTCCATTTGCTAGTCATCATACTATCTAAGAGAACTATTAGGTAAATGCATGCCTTGCACTCGATAGATTTTTCGTATGTAAATGTACCTTTCATATCCACGAGCATGTTAGAAGCATCCCGTCCTTGCTTGTCCGTTTCTTGGCACGTGCATACACGCACACCACACATGCTATAGAATTATCTGATCTCTGGAAGAAATTGCGTTGAATTTATATGTTGCTCGCATCCTGTTGTATAAAAGGGGCAAGATCCTACTTGCATTGGGTAAATCGAGGTTTTGATTGCAGTATTATATCCTTGGCTAATAAAGAAACACCTATCCCGTGTTATGACCTTGAGAGCAAGTAATATGTTATGAACTGACAATCACCATTAGATAAGGCTTAATTAACATAAGGATTTTGTTAACGAGTGCCTCAAGGAGCTTTTTAATAACCAATAGAGAAAGTTTGATTTCCAATGCTCAATTATTCTCATGTTATATGTGATCAATATGTTGGATTGAACAGATTTTTATTTAGATAATAGCAAAGAAAAGGCTTCACTTCTGTAAATGTGTCAGATAAGTGTGGTTGTGGCCATAATACTTGATTTATGTTTGATGAATGAGCCAACCAGAATTTCATGTAATACTGTCTTGATGAAACTAATGTTCCTATAAGCAAGGCAAGGCCTGTGTGTGTTTATAGTTTGCACTTGGAAAATGAATCATCTAATTGTGAAGCAATCAAATTATAATTTCGTAACACCATTCAATATTCAAATAAATTGACGAAAGTAGAAAAGAGCCGAATATATGAAATTCCAGATGATGAGAGTAATAGTTGGCTACTTTGTCGAGACTACATGTCTACCATTCAAGTGCTATTGGTACCAGAAGCATAGTTTATAATCATTTGGCCCAACTTCAATCTCTTCAAGCTTTTGATGGTTAGTGCTCACCATGACTACTGTATTATCTCGAACCCCAAGATTCATAAAGTTGACCGTTGGAGATTGAACAAATGTTACTTTGGTTGTTGAATGACATCAAATTCCTATGCGTCACACCAGGCAAGATCAGCGAAGCAAATACCTTTCTGTGTAAAATTTTGGGTCTGACTGTCAAATTACATCATAGTTGTATGACTAGTTTATCTTCTGTTGGTCGAAGTGATTGACATTCTTTATGTGAAGGTGCATGAGACAATGAAAACATTTATAAAAGAGTGCATGTTGTGATTATAATTGGCTGGTCTGAGAGAGAACATGATGAATTGACTACCAAAGTATTTTAAAGTACGGCTAAATGAGAAGAAGTAAAGTGTTTATTTTTCTTATTGTTCAGATAAATTGCACACGAAATTAAAATATAAAGTGGAAGCTCTTTGAAATCTGGTTATAAGAGTCTGATGAGTTTATAGGTAGGCGTCGATGGATTGGTTTTTAACTCAAGATTTAGAACAATCTGGTTTCATTATGTTCTGTCCCTTTCTTCCTTGCATCGAGAAACCAGTATTTTGACAAATGTAAAAAATAAAAAAAAATGCGACCTATGGCAATGGGTTGGTTCTTCAGGCTAATACTGTCAGCTCAGAGATCCAATACAATGTGGTTTGATTTTGTTCTGTCTCTTTCTACATTGCATTGAGAAACAAGTATTTTGATATTTCATCCATTGGAAATTACTTTCTAATTTGTGAAATAAGAATTTCATGAATTATTGGCTGCATCTTTTAGTAAATTAAAAAGAGTTGTTGGCGTGGTTCTGGTTACTTTTGCTTCATCCAGTTAAGTTTGGCTCGCTAGAGATTCCAACTTCGTTCACAGCATAGAAGTTCACATCTGGCATAACCCCAAATACTTCTTGTTAATAGTCAAAGGATTAATATCTTTTGATGCTTGCAAATGGCTAGATATATATATATATATATATTTCGAGAAGCATCTATAAAGTTTTTGCCCCTTTGATTCGGTAGTAGTGTGAGCTGCATCTCATCATCCTATGAATGATCTTTGATGTCAAGAATTTGTACTTCTGATGCTTATGTTTTTTTCCCTCAATTCACATTGACTTTCTTTCTAAAATCATTTGAACTGATGTTTTTTTATTCACTATGCCGTTTCATGGTCCATATCTAGAAAATAGGGGCATAATGATATTTGGAACTCATTTTGCAATAATGCTTTAACAGATTCTTGTCCATATCAAGACTCAATGCCATGTGAGACCTAATATGTATTCCAGCAGCATTATTCCTCTCTATATTTTTGTGAACCAGATGCAGTTTTCTCTGTTGTGGCCTGAGTCACTGGTTCGTTTTGCAAAAACAGCCTCTTTGAAAAATCAGGGATGGGGCTGTGTGCATCAAACGTTCCCCAGAGCCGAGCTGTGTGGGCAGCCTTGTGCACTGGGACACCGGTGTTTGTGCAGTTTTCTCTGTAAAACATCATCATCACGCATGCTATCGTCATATTAGCACTTCGGATTTTGAACATGTTAATAGGCTTGGGTTTGCGTTCACTTCTGATGCCGAATTGCTCATGGCAACCATTTTCATGCAGATGTGGCCTCTGGTTCCATGCAGCAGTTGCTACAGTTGTCATCACAGCGTAATGCACATCAGCCTTTGCCGGTTCGTGGCCCTTCTGCTGTCCTTCAGTCAAATGGGGTTGGCATCGTTGCTACTCCATTCACAAGCTCACAGAGTATTCCTCCCAATGTGGCAAGCTTGCAGAATGCGGGCCCATCTGTAGTTACCGTCCTCAGTAGTTCGGATGTTTCCTCTGGTATAGCATCCAGACCGCCCCAGATCAGCCTCAGCATGCCGCCACCATCAACAAACGTTCAAGCTCCCAGTGATATTCGTTCTCCTGCCCCACATCTCCAAGGTTTCAGACCTTCAGTTGCATCTTCAGGCACCCCTTCGCAGGGCTTGCCTAATCAGCAGCCACCTAGCAACCCACCTCCAACTTCTGCCCCTCTTCCGCAGTTTCCATCAGCCGTAGCACCGCCTGCAGGTCCAAGTAGTTGGCATCATGGCAGAGGATCTGCAGGAGGGTTTCCACCTAATGAATGGGGGAGTGATCTGCTTATGGATATCCCCTATTTTCGTCCTCCAATCGCCGTTCCTCATTCACAAAGGGATAATTTAACCTCTAATGCTACCTCTGACGTTGTATGCTTATCTGATGACGACTGACCGCACACTTGAAGGTATTGATATCATATATCTGCTGGCCGTTGGTCTAACGAGTGGGCATCCCGTGGATCCTCAGCATTTTTTGGTTGTAGGAAGGCATTGTAAATAAGTCAATAGAAGCAGAATCGGGAATTGTCTATTTTGTTGGAAGCGGGCCATATGCATTTACTCACCAAGTGTATATGCTTGGTAATTAAGTTTATGTGTGTAGCATCATTCCTGTGATCCAGCCCTAAGCTGAAGTAGAATCTTTTACTAACACCAAGTACAGAAAGCCCCGAAATGAGATGGGGAATTGTGCAGAAGGGGGTGGTGGTGGGTTGTATTTCGGAAGATTTGACGTGGGTGCTCGCTCATTTCTGCTTCCTGTAGCTTGTGATCAGTTGTGACATTGGACCTAGTTATGAATCTAGAGTTTCATTTCAACCTGAATGGTCCAACCTTTCGATTGTTGGTACTAGAAACCCTTAACACACGAAAGAAAAGCAGGGACAATTTTAGGATTTGCCGTCTTTTCTCATTTGACATTCTTCGTTGGATCTCGGGATTTTGTCGGTCCTCCTACAACTCCAGAAAACCTTTCGTTTTCGCCCGAGGTTTTTTTGGGTGTTTGGCGTGGCTTTCGGCTTTCGCTTCGGCTTTTTCCACACCACGTGTAAATTCATTAAGATCGGTTAATTTGACGGCTCGCTGACCCAAGCGGAGACACGCCTCACCTGCTCTGCCGTTTATTACCTTCTTTTCCTTCTTCTATGCATTTCTTTCTTCTTATTTCTACGTGGTCATTCAAAAATTTTAATTTTTATGGGCGTTAGCAATTCTTGACATGCCACAACGTGGCACTTTTCGGTGCCCTCCCGAAGAACGCAACTTGGTTTTTGTGTAAAGTTTAACGTGAAAATATTTCTTTTGTACTTAATTTAACTTTTTCATGTGTCATAACTATAACATAATGTATGTAACATAGTTGATCTTGACACAAAATGGACAAATTCTGTTCCATAATATATGAACTTTTGTCAAATTATGTTTGTTGATCTTATGTTAATCTGGTATTTTTCGAGTGATTCATATACTTTTAATGTACTTATCAAGGTGAGTCCACAATGATCTGTCTCATGAAAAGTAAATTATTGGACTGTTTTGATGTGTAATTATTTTTATTTAAAAATGTGGTGTGGTGAACTTATTTTTAAAAGATAAAAAAAATGGAGTAGGACAATATTTTCAAATAAGTATTGTGTTCTTGTAAAATGTATAATATTTTCTAACAAAATGTGAATTCTTCACTAATATCTTTCTTTCTCCTCTCTCGATATGTTTACCTTGAAAGATTGTTTATGATATAACTTATTAATTATAGAAAATTTTGATTAGAATGATTGTATATACTATTATTCGCATCGCGCTGGAGGCACGGGTTTCACGCTACTAAACTACGAAATTATTTGTATTTAACATTGGAAAACCCCCCAAAAAAATTAACAGTTCTTTTTAAAAGTTAGAACAACTTGTGTATTTAGAAACTAATGGGATTAAGGTCAAATCGGAATACAGACCAACATGCGGATTTGAGCTGGCTGAACTAGTTAACTTGGTTTTGATAATAGAATATCCGAACTAAGCTCTTTTAGGTACAAGGAGGCTTGATATCTGCCCCTAAACTTGCCAAAAATACGACTCCTACTTATGCAAAATTAACTGCGTGACATCAATCCATATTATAAAGAGAAATTTGCCTTCGCATCTTTTAAAGAGGCGAGGGAATCTAAACCACGTGGTCGGATGTTCAACTATCAAAGCTTTGACGGGTTAGGCCCCTGAAAACTTACGAGTTGAAAAGATAATTCAAATTCAAAAAGTTAGATTATGATGGTAATTGAGGATCAGGTCTCGCCATGGAGCTACCGTTTTTTTTATTTTTTTGTAAAAAAAATTAGCCTTCATTACTTTTAAGCAAAATCTTAATGACATAATAAATGGGCCTCCGCACATAAAAGGTCCTATAAGATTTGAGGGAGCTTAGAGAGCCAATTACAAGATAAAATCTTAAAACGTTGAGTTTTAGCGACCCAATTTACTACGCGGTTGGCCTCCCGAGCACAATGTACAAGTCTGATGTATTTAAACAAGCCCAATAAAGCCCTACACTCAGCAATAAGAGCACACACTTCCCACGGTGGCTTGTCTTGATCTGTAAGAATGCTTACACGTCCTATGGAGCTACTGTTTCACAAGCCTGTAATTTGCTTACGCTAGTAACATCAGATGTTCAGATTGTGTGGTCTGACAGGGATCTACTAGATCTGGCTTCTCGTATTTTAAGTTCAACTAAATGAAGAAAGCAACAATGCCTTTGATTTTATTAGCTTTTGACTCTAATAGTCAAACATTTATTAGCTTTTTCGATGTCTCTGATCTTTTCTCTCTCTCTCTCTCTCTCTCTCTCTCTCTCTAAGGATATAATAAGATAGAGATGTCTTGATCCTGTCATTGCTCTGTCATGCATAATTTCTTGAGCTCCACAAAGTATCCAATGGTATGGAAAAGGGAAATGAAACACAGTCATGCATCCCGAGAAATTGAAGCAATGTTCAGATTTAGCTTTATAATATGGTTCAACATTGTATGAACATATTGATATTATTGTGAGAAAAATTGGACGTAACTTCTAACATGTGTCATATTAATTCAAGGAGACCCTTTTTTTTAGTGATTGCTTTCTCAAGTTGGCGTCATCGACTTTTTGGTCGGCTTCTAATTTCTCATAAATGACATGGTTGGTGCTTCTTTTCCCTTTTATTTTGCCAAAAATAATAATAATAATAACAGCCTTGTTTGACAAAACTAAATCAAGTGTGGAAAAGTTAAGTACTAAGTGTTGAAGGTAATATTAAAAAGTTGTTTGATGATAATTGAAAAGTAATATCTAAATTTTATTAATTTCTTACCACAGATATAATAATGACAATTATTGGTAGGTTTTAGCAATATATATTGGCAAGATTATAGTTGCCATAAATTATTTTTTGCTATTATGAATTAAACGACCCCTCATTTTTTTGTCATGAAATGTCCCCTCGTTTACTTACCACATTAAATGGATTTTTTTCACTTAATTGAGTCTATCACATCAATGCTAATTAAGGTTATCGATCAAGTTTAATCTCATTAGGTGCTAAAATTCTAATTTTCAACATTTAATTGGGTTGCCAAAGTAATCCTTATGTGGTGAGTTATTATTAGTTAGCAAAAATAGCGATACTAGCTGGGGATCCACCAACCAATTGAAATTCTCGACTTCCTTACTCAAAGACCAATGCATGATGTATCACAGCCTGTCAGTGCATCTTCCCACAAAGGGGAGGCTACAAGTTAGGTTTGATATTTTTGAAAGTATGGCAAAGAAGCAAAGCTGTCATATTACTTCCAAATTCCTAACCCTCACCAATATGCTTCCTTTTCCATTAACACTTGTATTTTGTGTACTCATTGGAAGTCCACTCAACCGTGCCTTTTGCCAACCGAGGACACCGGGAAGTACCATACTTGATTGAATGCGTGACGACACGTTAGCTTGACAAGTATTGATATTGGTTAAACGTCTGACTTTCTTTTGGTAATGTAACATCTTCTTTTTGCAAAATAAGTTCGACCATATACTTGTCCTTGAGAGAACATGCATCACACATCTTTGACATCCACTGTGGATCGTTTCATGAGACATCCCAATTGCTTGTATGAGTGGTGCACCTATGGTGGGTGGCGTTCGTTTTCTTCTCTCTTTGCTTTTGCTCAAACATGGTGGATGAAGAATTATGAGGGAAAGCATCCCCACTCCTTTGTGGGTCTCAGTCTTTCTCAATTTGCTGCTTTCTAGGGCTAGCCAAATGGGAAAAAGTCAAGAATAAAAATCCTTTTTTAGGGGAGACATCTCTTCAACGCAATGAGATGTCTATCAGTGGATTTTTCCATCTTTTCTTGCCATAATGTCTCTCGGTGGATCACTAGGCCCTTCATCGTGATTCATGGATCAAGCTCGAGAGGATTTTTTGTTTTTTTCCTAAGGTAAGACGCCCATGTTGAATTAAATATATGATTGACATGGGATCATTAATTCTTATAGCTTCCACTTAATTTATTAAGGCGTGATTCTGCTTGCGTGCGCACACAACAATCTTCTTTTCAAGAATATGTTATGGTTTTTGGTCATTAAAAGATATGCCAAGGCCATGAAGAGAAGTCAACTTTTGCCCTAGCGGCAACCACTGTTTTGTCACATGAACCATCCGAGGTGGGTCTTAGTCTTTGCCTTATGTTACTAACCCTATAAAATAATAGTGTCTGATTGAGATAATAAAGATATAATGAAAAATAGAAAAGAGGGCAAAAAGATCAAAAACAAAAAAAAACAAAGAAAGAAAGATGGAGAAACAAAAAGCATTGTATTCACCAAATACATAATAATGTCTTGACGACATCACATGGAATGGTGCGCATTTAGCACTCGTAATACATAATGTCAAATTTAAGTATAATTTTATGGTGATAAGATTAAACTGGGATGAGATTGCTCCGAATCTTAGCTGATGTGCATGCGCATAGGAGAATATTACATGTAATGCTTGCACATGTACTTGATCAGTGACCTGTATAGGGAATAATTTCTAAAAAGTCACAAACCTATTGTACGATTGTTAATTCAATCCTAAACTCTCTAATTTGGCTAATGTAGTCCAAAACATTTTGAAAATTTTCTGATGTAGTCTATTCGATCAATTTAGGTAAGAAATTATAAAGTAGTTCAGTCATCGCTAGTTATTTTATATGATATAGCTGGCGATTTGACGTGTCCAACTCTACTTGAGATATAGATATTTTAATTTTTTTTTTCCTTTTCCTTCACATTCATCTTCTCGAAAAGAGCCGGTAGGGTCGTCAAGGCCTCAGCAATACTTGGCAACCCTCGCTAGCCACTAGTGAGGGTCTGCACGCCCTCGCCCACCTCGGTCAGATCTGGGAAAAAAAAATGAAAAATAAATCAATTTAAAAAGAAATTGTAAAACGACCTCGTATCATTTAAGATCATCCGTGTCGCCTACCAGCCATGCCATGTAGGACGATCGATGCTGACTAGGACCGTCACGTTAGCGATTTTTGGCATAAATTGACCGGATGGGCTATAGTGGAATTTCATCAAAAGGTTTAAGACTACATTCGTCAAATTAGAAAATTTAGCACTGAATCGGCGATCGTACAATATGCTTAGGACTTTTGGGACAATTTTCCGACTCGGCACGCATCTACGTAGGCAAATAAATATCTACAGACTCGTGAGTCTGTAGATATTTAATATTAGTAGGTTTGACCCATATCGCTCCTTTGGGCTCTCATAAATGCCAAGTGGGACACGAACCATAGAATTAGGGTTTGGAGAGATGAGCATGTGCATCTTAGCCATATCATCTACGTACCATAAATGCAGTGGCTGTATCATCACGGCATCTTGCTTGCTTGTAAAGCTTTGACGAGCGAACCAAACTTGGTTTTGACTAGAGCACGTCGAACAAATTCTTGATTTGAGATTTAGGGTTTCCGATGAGTAGATTACACGATAGTTACGAAAAGTCCTCTTTTCATCAAAGCCGAAATTGAGGAGGGTCCAATCTCGCATTCCCGCCACAATGACTGACTTTCTTTATAGGTGTGGTTCAATCTCATATCATGATGGAAAAGTATAGCACAAGGAACGTAATTTGTGTAGTCTTTGATGTAATTAGGCTTGGATTGGTGGTGCCTAGTGGGTTTCTTCGTTCGAGAAAATCTCGTGAGAAGAAATTTCAAAAGATTACCCAATTAGTCCTAAACTGCTTGTACGAATATCAATTCAGCACTAAACTTTTCAATACCAATGTAGTCCTAAATATTATGGTGATTTTGCAAGGAAGTATTTCCGACCAATTTTGGCTTGAAAATGATGACGTGGCATGTGGGACGACCGGCTTTGATTTAGACCTCCATGTGAGCATTTACCATTCGAAATTAGCAAAAAAGGACTGTAATGGAAAATTATCAAAATGTTTATAACTAAATTGGCCAAATTAAAAAGTTTGAATTGGCCACCATACAATAAATTTGAGACTAAACAAATCATTTTCTCGGCATATTTCACGGTTTTTGTCTCCACCGACCCCACAAAAAATAGAAAACAATGACACGAGGCCCATAAAATGATGTAGATGAAAGACTTTACATTGTTATTGTTGATTTTATTATTATCATTATTGTATATGTTTTTTTCTTCCTAGAAATCATTATTATATTTGTTACTATTGGGTAGATGAAACAATGGAGGGACAACCCCCACCATTGATCAACACCACCTCTCAATGATTCACGAAATGGGACCGGGTCGGGCGCTTTTTCTTCTCAATTATCATTGTTAAGTCAGAAAAAAAAAAAAAGAAGCACCCACAGAATATTAAATATTCGATTTTTTTTTAATATGATTTTAGTGAAAGGGACTTCAATATGATCCTACTAAAAGCGAATATACCTAATCCCTAATGAATGTGTCTCCAAAAGTGCATGTTATCGTCTTCCCATCCTCTTCTTTTATTGTTTTGCCAAGCTGTGTTTGAGGGTGAACGAGGGACCTAGTGTCTTTTTCTTTCTTTTTTTCTCCTTCTCTACATTCTCTTTCATGTCGATTCCGATTACTTCTGTTCGTTTCGATCCTATTTGGTGGAAAGATATAAAGACAGTTTTCGGTGAAATTGAATTCAATCTGGTCATCTCATCTCGCAATATAAAACGCTAAATAATCTAATATCATCGGATTGTATTGTATTCGATCGCCGTATAACGATGCGATCGTAAATAGAAATGAAATCTTGATATGGATTTTCAAACTCTACATCTTTAGTAAGAATTTATGATGCCACGTGTTGAATATGTGGAATGATTTTCTTCGGAAAAAGTGCTGCCCACTTTGATCTATCCATTCCAATCTCGACTTTCGACCATATCTTATATCGCTCGCCCTTTTTTCGACATCTCAATCCACGTCACGAGCACGGGATGACCAAACAAACTCATCGCGAACCATTCGAAAGTTACAAAGAGGAGATACGATAAGATTCGATATCACAATCGCGAGCATGAATGCATTAGAGAGATGTGGGAAGGGAAGGTCTCGACTGCTCACGCAAACCCTAATTTCCGTATCCTTATCGTCCTCGAAGGCAAAAGACATGGAGTCATCGGAGACATGGGGAATGGCAAAGTCAGACGGGACTTGAGAGGGCATTGACTAAAAGGGCTTGGACATTAGAGAAAGACAATGCAGTCTTCAATGCAATTCCTTGGGGTTAGCTGTCCACGCCACCATTTGATTTTTTTACTAAACTAGTGGAGAAAAAGTAGGAGCTGATTGGGCCCCATTATCATAAAATAAAAATAAAAAAATCAACCCCGAGAAAAGTATATATATCCATCGGAAAATCCGCTTTGACCATTTTTAATGACTTTCTTCTTTCTTTTTTTTCCATTTTTAATGACAAAAACCAATAAAGAAGATGAACCCACGTCCCCATTTGCCATAAAAGAATAAAGATGGAAACCGTTTCGCCAAAATCAACTTCTCTCTTCAACATGCCAAAAGGGTTGATCTTTTTAACTCAACTCGGCTCGGTTCCAATCTAATTTTTCGCATGCTATTCATAAATTACAACGAAAATCGGGTTCGTTGAGAATTATTCGAGCCTCGAGGTATGGTTATTTAAGAAAAACGAAGGGTAGGTTTGGGTTAAATTCGAAGTGAAGGAGAAGTACCACGACGGAAAAGTTGGGGGTGGTGGATGTGGGTAGTGCACGAAAATAATGTGACGAGAGCTCGAAAGGAATAGGGACGCATTTAAGTTTTGCACAACATAAGGGGGTGGTCCACATTGCGTGAACCCAAAAAATGTTGCACATTAAAGGATGGTACCCAAACAGCCCCTAAGTTTTTATTGCGGGACCGGTACTTATAATTTTCAAATATTTATGGTATTTTATAGGAATTTGTCCTGAAGCTGAGGCTGAAGAAGAAGACCACCTAGTATTTACTTGCTTCTACGGAAGGGAGGCGATATGGAACGTCGATAGTTTGGGTTCGCGACACGATGCGAATATCCCTCGATCGAAGAAAACGAAAGGAGTGAAATACGTGCATCGCATCGCACCGCCCGCTCCCTTTGACCGTAGCTTCCCAACGAGCTGCAAATTTGGTCAGTAGGGACATGGCGAGGTTGGTCGATCGTGTTGAGCTTACACATTACACGAGCACGACCTGAAAATCGATGGGTCCGACACTGTGCGACGCACGTAGCGCAAGTGGGAAATGGGTACACCAGTCGATACTATTCATCGCGACGCGAAATCGACATGCCGGCACAAAAGTAGTGCGAAACGTTCTAAATTTTTTCATGAAATCTACTACGAATAGCGGGAGAACAGTTTTTAATCTGATCGTAATCTAAACGAGTGCCGTACGGGTCAACACGACTGGCGGGCCGACACAAAATTGGACCCGTACACGAGCATCCTCTATCCGAACCCGCCGACTCCATGTCGCGCTCGGGCTTTGTTGTCGTGTCGTGTCGTGTTGGAAATCGTCGTCCCTATGCGGGCGATTCCGGGCGGGCAGTGGAGAGAATAAGCGAGAAATGGAGGGGCAATTGGGTAAACACGGACGGAGGAGGGCAACACACTCTCGGCATTGCACTGTCAGCGTCAGCATCAGCGCGCGCGATGTCACATCGGCTCCGCTGTTATATTAACCGCGCCCCCTTCTCAATCTTTCTCTCCAAATCGCAATCAATAATCCCAAAAGAATCCTCCCCCGAAAGGTCAAAAACCACTTCCCAAATTCAATATTATCAACAGACACCCCTTCGACCAAAAAAAAAGAAAAAAAGAAAAAAAGAAAGGGAAATTCAATATTATAAAAAAGGAAAGGAAGGAATTTCAACAAATTCGAGGTAACACCAAAATAGAGAAATTTTTTTTAAAATGCTTCCTTTTTTTTTATTGTTATTAATTTGGTGGTCATAGAATTCGAGAAGGAGCATAAGATGGTAGGAGGAAAATACGAATGGCTTTGGTCCTAAATAGCATCAGATTCCAACGACCATTAAAAACAGTAAGAAGGCAAAACAAGCCAAGAGCAGCAGCAGCAGCAATAGCGACAATTACGTTACCACTTGGGATATCAACCACCTCCCATCACCACCACCACTACTTGTCTCCTCTCTCTCTCTCTCTCTCTCTCTCCCTCCCTATCTTCTCTGCTCTGCACTTTCGAAGGCCTCCCTCCCTCGACCTCGAAGCTCTCGTATGGTGGACCACTGAATCTGTTATCATTGTAAACCCACATTCCTCCTCCTTCCCCCTCCCATGTCTTCCTCTCCCGAGATCTGACGCTCTCCGTTTCTTCCCCCCCCCAGATCTCTCGCTTCTTGTCCCCCCCACCCCCAATGGGTAGCAAATGGAGGAAACTCAAGCTCGCCCTCGGCTTCGACGCCGCCTGCCTCTTCGTCCCCCAGACCCTCGATGACCCCCCTCCCTCCGCCGCCTCCGCCGCCGCCTCCGCCAGGTTCTCCGACGCCGCCTCGCTCTCCCCGGCCGACCGCTCCCTCTTCCGCCGCCCCAGGACGCCCACCCCCTCGTCCTCCGGCCTCCGCCTGTCCAAGTCCTCCCCGAAATCGTCCAAGGTCTCTTTCGTTCGCTTTTCGTTCCTTTGTCCTGGTTTTCTGCTTTAGCTCTTTCGTGTGTGCTTGTGTATGCGCTGTGCGCGTGAACATGAGGGAGGGTGTGCCCTCGAAGATTGAAGGAGCGACTGGTGATCTGGGGCTCCTTTTTTTGTGTGGATAAATTCTCTTTTTTGGAGGTTTTTTTACTGTGCCATTTGCTTCGTTTCGAGATTGATTTGATAGATTTTTGGCTTATCGTTTGATCTATGCTTTTGTGCCTGTTTCTTCTTCATCGGATCTGATCGGTAGATTCTTGATTCCGTATCGGGGAGTCCTTAATCTCCCATTAGGATTTTTATAGTTCTATCCTGATCACTCTCTTTTCCCTGAAGATAGACCGCTAAAAAATGGTTTTTTTTTTTTTACCTATCCTGTAGATGCTGTGGACACCAATTCATGTGCAGCCAACTTTGTTTTGTACATATCTTGTTGCCGTCTAGGGTCCACAAAGTCGGGTGGTGTGACAAGTTGATGCAATATCTGAATTATGTGAAGTTGGTTGTTTGTTGTGATGTTGTGTTGGGCTCTCCAATTTTCTTTTTTGGTTGGTGGGTGTGTGTGTGTGGACTGTTGTGGGGGTGGGGCTAAAGTGGACTAGTCCCTTCAAGGACCATTAGCATTTGGCATGTAGGAAAAAAGGAATCGCTGCATTTTACCCTCGCTTTTCTTCTTCCTTTGAACTGGAAAGTGCTTTGTCCGGTCAGCCCAAGTTACATCTCTCTCTCTCTCTCTGCTTTTGATGTAATTTTCAGGGAACACTATGGTCCCTTGGTTTTGAGACTTCTTAAAATTATCTTCGAGATAAAGGGGTGCCTTTTGAGAATTATGATGAAGATTGAAAATCTTAGACTGCGCCTTTTTTGTTCTTTAATCATAATTTATGTTATTTGGTTTCCTGTTGGTTGAGAATGTAACCAACCAACTGTTTTTTTTCCTTGGATGGTTGCTTCTAAGTAAGTACTTCCTACCGGATGGATACATTCTAAGTGACCAGAGTCATCGTAGACTGCACCGTTTTAACTGACTTGCGCCTGTTACTTGCACTAAGTGATTTGTCAAGCCAGGCTTATCTCTCTCTCTCTGTGTTCTTCTGTCAATGCATTGCTTTCAGTGATAGTTCATGTACCGCCGGAAGAACATCTAGCAACATCACATAGGAATCTGGATTCTTTGAATAGTGTTTTTGTAGCCCTCCTCGTAAAACCCGCATATTTTTGTCACGTATCAAGTCAAAAGCCTAGTTCAATTTCAATGACTTTTATTTATGAATTTTAAATTACCGGGATCTAACGATCTCTCTTTCAGCTCCCAATTAGATCCTCAGAGATCCCCCTAAATGTAAGCAGGAACCCATCTCAACAGCGTTGTTTGTAAGACTATGAAAGTGTTTCTATAATTGATTAAACTTGTTCAGTTCTTGTGCTTGCTTATGGAATGTTCCTACTTTTGTGATTAATTGGATTTGGCAAATTCTGAGGTTGAGTGGGAGGCATCTGGTTTATTGATGTTCATTTACAGTGGTAATTTATGAAGATGGTACTCGCTTTTGAGTCCAATAGCCCTACCTTTCTTCTTACACTTGGACTTTCAATACGCAGAGGACCTGTGCAATATGCCTAAACACCATGAAACCAGGAGAGGGCCATGCTATTTTCACTGCAGAATGCTCCCACTCTTTCCACTTCCATTGCATTACCTCCAATGTGAAACATGGAAACCAAGTGTGCCCTGTTTGTAGAGCAAAGTGGAAGGAAATTCCCCTTCAGAAACCTGCTTCTGGCCTTCCTAATGGAAGGTCAAGAATTGATCCACTAGGTCGAGCACAAGATGATGGATGGATGACTGTTTTGCCTCGGATACATCAGACCCGGTTAGATGGTGGTAGGCCAATCTCATCACATCCACATGGCCCTGAGCCTAGTCGTTTTGATGATGATGAGCTGTTGGATCGTGAATCAGATAACAGTGAGGAAAGTACATTGGGTGCTCCTGATGTCTGCAACACTTCTTTTGGGACTATGGAGGTCAAGATGTACCCAGAAGTTCCAGCTGTTCTGAGATCAACATCTACCGATAAATTCAATGTGCTAATCCATATTAAGGCTCCCCAAGCCAATAAGAGACAGGATATCAGTGAAACTCAGGCCGAATCCCTGCAAACTCAGAAGTCTCGAGCTCCTATCGACTTGGTAACTGTGCTTGATGTAAGCGGCAGCATGGCCGGTAGTAAACTTGCTTTGTTGAAACGAGCTATGGGGTTTGTAATACAAAACCTTGGGCCATCTGACCGTCTCTCAGTCATTGCGTTCTCCTCCACAGCACGCCGTCTCTTTCCTCTGCAGAGGATGACAGATATCGGGCGGCAGCAGGCTTTACAGGCTGTTAATTCTCTGACTTCAAATGGTGGGACCAATATCGCCGAAGGCTTAAAGAAAGGTGCCAAGGTCTTATCAGACCGAAAGTGCAAGAATCCTGTAGGTAGCATCATCTTGCTGTCTGACGGACAAGACACATATAGCATCAGCAGTCCAGGTGCTTCGGCTGCTTCCCATTATCGAGGAGCTCAGCAGCCTCTCCTCCCCCTGGCAATCTTTCAGAAAGATGGCACAGGTTTGCAGATTCCTGTACACGCATTTGGGTTTGGCACAGACCATGATGCTGCCATGATGCACTCGATTGCTGAAGCATCTGAGGGCACATTCTCCTTCATAGAAGCCGAAGATGTCATCCAAGATGCATTTGCACAATGCATAGGTGGACTTCTCAGCGTGGTTGTACAAGAGCTACAGGTGAAGGTTGAATGTGCGGACCCAAGTTTGCAATTTAGTTCAATTAAATCTGGAAGTTACCGAAGCACCTTATCATCTGATGAAAGGGCGGGATCCATTGATGTTGGGGATCTGTATGCTGAAGAAGAACGGGATTTCCTTGTGACAATCAAGATTCCAACAGATGAGTCGGGTCATGAGCTGTCGTTGCTGAAGGTTATATGTGTTTACAGAGATCCTATGACAAAAGAGTTTGTGAGCTTGGAAGAAGCTAGTGAGGTAAAGATCCAGAGGCCAGAAACAGCTGAGCCGCTAGTGGTATCCATGGAAGTGGATCGGCAACTCAACAGAGTCCGCGCAGCCGAAGCAATGGCAGAGGCTAGGGCTGCTGCTGAACACGGTGATATGGCGGCTGCGGTTTCAATCTTGGAGAATTGCCGGATGGTTTTGTCCGAAACTGTCTCCGCACGAGCCGCCGATCGCTTATGTACTTCCCTCTGTGCGGAACTGAAGGAGATGCAGGAAAGAATGGCCAATCGCCGTGTATATGAGGCATCCGGTAGAGCTTATGTGCTCTCAGGGTTGAGCTCCCACTCGTGGCAGAGGGCGACTGCACGAGGTGATTCAACAAACAGCAATAGTCTCGTGCAAGCTTACCAGACCCCGACGATGGTTGACATGGTCACCCAATCTCAGACCATGATTTTTGGGAATCCAATGCCTCGGAGGAAACTTCGGCAGGCTCTATCTTTTCCTGGACCTCGTGCAAGGTAATTTTGGAGCGATCTTCAATCCATGTGATTGTTGCATTCTTTTTTGTTTTTATTTTCCCATTTTGGACTTTTGCTGTTTTGCTGAGGTACTAAGGTTCTGCTCCAAACAAGTGTTTAAAGTCGGTAAGCAGTGGAGGGGTTTGAAAAGCACATGCTTTTCTTCTTTGAATATATAGTATAAGGAACAAGAAACGTAAGGCTCCGGGGTAAAGGTCAACATGGAAATTGTGGGATACTGGATTGAGTTTAGTTCTAGGAGTCTTGGGCATTGGAACCGTAGTTTTAGGAGTCTTGGTATGAATGGATGTACATACAAAGATCAGTTCATGGATGGTCTTAATTGGTTTTTCATTTTCGTTTTTCGTTTTTCTTTTTTCTTTTTTTGTTGGGGGTTATTTTGAGAAGGGAGGTGGGGTATAGCGTCACTGTAACCTGGGGGCAAAGTTGGATTTGTTTTTCTCTTGCAATATGATGCAATCTTCTCATTCTTCTTTCAGTCATAAGAAGCTTCCTCTTCCTTCTTCCCTGAACATTTTCTGCTTGCAACAGGGAGAAATAAGAGAGTGGATTATGGGGTTTGATCTGTCTGTGGTGTTTCTTGCATGCTTGAGATACTTAATGAAATCCATCTGCAGGAAATGATTATTCTGGTCGTTTGAAAAAACAAAGGGGGCAACGTAATCGGGTCATTGATGTGAAGCAATTAGTCTTTTTCTTGCACCTACTTACTCGAAAGTGACAAGCATACCTTATTCGTGTTTAAGGCGACCGGTGATTGATGGCGTGATGAGCTGATCGTGCCGTTATGATTCGAAAGATCCTGGTCGAATTGGAAGTCAATCCCCAACCCTGGAATCATCCACACAAGCGATGAAGCGTATTCATTTTATACTCGTGGAATTAGCACATACCGTTCTCTTGAGATCGCCCGGGAGGTTAAAACGAATTAAGTAAGATAGTTAGGACCAGATTGGCCTGAATCCGGACGCATTGATTCGGGGAAAACTGCGAAAATCTTTAGTAGATTGGAGGTGGACCACGCCGATGATCCGCCCAGCCCCTTCGAAATCGAGTAGATGGCTTTTACTTTACTTGGATTGCTTGAGGATGAATCATCGGCTTGGACTTCCGGCTTCAACTCGTCCGGCATGTACCATCATTAAGTTTATCCAATTAGGGAATATTATATATGGGATTTGTCTAATCTGATGACGAATCAAAGAGACCGGCACTGTACTAGTCTAAAAAGGCGATCTATTCAAATTGCCCCAAGGAGATGATGCTTTAAATTGAAACACAATCACCCGCCGACAGATTGCGATTAAACAGGAAAAAGATTAGTCTGAGGGTATTGAATTATGTGTCATGTATGACAATGTAATTTGAAGTGGTTGGCCTGAATAAAGTTATCAATAATTACGTGCAGCATAGTCTGCATCTAACTGTTTTTTTTATTTTATTTGTGGTCCTATGGAACTAGGAGGAATTGATACTATTGTGGGTACTGTCTGTATGACCCACGTAAAATAAAGATAGGAAATTAGAATGTACGACATAACACAATACATTTTGCCCGTAGATGGCTACGAATTAACATGTTTTAATCGCAAATTGAAATATAGCTTGAGAAGTAAAAGATAAAGGTGTTGCGCGTCCACGAATTACAGAGGCAGTCATGACACGTGATCGTGGCTGGAGCCATGGCGGAGGACCGCGCCGGGATCACGGTTCACAAGGTGGGGGGAGGCGCGGCGACGGACCGTGGAGGACCGCGCCGGGATCACGTGCTCTTGTAGATTGATAGCAGACACGTCTGTAAAAAATAAAATAAAAACCGACGGTACAAAATTTCTTAAAAGTGGGAAAAAAAAAAAAACAAACACAAAAAGAGCAAAAGATCGATCTTGTGGGGCCCACCGGCAAAACAGCTGAAGGTCGCCACCACCTCGTCATCAGTGCCATGGGAATTCTCATCACTTCACTACCAGTTCGACACCATCTCTCTCTCTCTCTCTCTATCCCACAGGTTCCATTTCATTTCCACTTTTGCACTTTTGCACTTTGCTTTCATTTGATTTGATTCCATGGAGGTTCCATCAAATTGAAAACTCGAGTTCGCGCACTCTCCATTTCGAGCTCTCTCTCCCTCTCTCTCTCTCTCTCTCTCTCTCGCTCTCGAGCTACACGCACTCGACTTCTCGAGCAGCAGATCATACAACTCTTCGAAGCGCACCCAAGTAGCGGTCTACACCCGTCACGTCAGGTTTCGGATTCTTCGAGGAGCAACTCTCTGCATGTCCATCCCAACCAAGAGTGCCGGAGCGGGAACTCGCCTCCCTGATTCTTCAGGTAATTTTTGTAGCCCATCTGTCGCAATGCCCACTGGTTTTTGTTTGGAGTGGCATTTCTCTGGGGTTCATCATTGTGCTGCTACGTTAGTGTCGCACAAGCAATGAGAATCAGTCAGCATCTCCCTGTCAAAGCCTCTGAAAGCTATCTTCTTGTTGATGATTCTGGGTTGTGCCGCTCAAATGATAATTCGTTCGGTGCATGTTTTAAAAAATTCTTAGCACCTCCACCCTATCCGAATCCGTGGACTTCCCTGATTTGTTTTCTAGTTGACCTACCGATGCCAGCGTCATCAATTTGCCCGCAACCTCTTCCTGGACGAGTCTGGCGCTGGAGACGTGCGATGCCACGACCTTTTCGTCGGATCGACGGTTCCCATCGCCTGATCGATTTCCCCTTGTGTGTGGGCTTTGCATCGTGCGGTCGGCAACGAAGTCCCGACAGCCGACACAGAGCCTGTTGGGCCCCACGGGCGGCATTACGCTGGAACCCTACTTTACTTTACATGTCGCTATTACAATTCCAATATGTCCATCCCCTGCGACGTATGTTCCATGTCTTTGAAGCCAAGTCTTTCAACCGTTGGGACTTTTGGGTTGTGTTCTTCCGGGAATTTTATTAGGAAGCTTCCCATTTTCGCAAGGAACTGAGGCATACGTTCGTTGGAGGACCCAGAGAGAAGAGGGTAACAGAGCCCCTGAAAGTAGTTGACCCGTCTCTTTCACAAATACAAATTGGTTGCTTTCAAAGCGGTGGGTGCTGGACTTGTTTTCTAGCTTATTGCCCATTAGTAAATTCATAATACGCCAGCAGTCCCCATCTAACTCCATCTGCTATCAGATAAATGTTCAGCATTGCCCTTGTTCGGAGCACATATTTGTCTTGCAATGTTATGTGAGTCTTCTTGATTGTGTTGTCTCAATCTATCATATTCTTCACGCAGGCTCAGTGACATCCACTTTCACTGAAGGAACATCCTCAGAAGTTTCAAGGCTCGAGAGTAAGTTGGTCTTCATGGCTTCAATTCACATGCTTCAGTTGAATATCGTGTGCAACCAATCTGTTTACACAAATAAAGGCACAATGAACCATCGCTTTTAGTTTCAGCTTCTGAGACACGAGTCTTTTATTGCCAACATCTCAGTCTTACCTCAACTGTGATTGGCAACTAAACACCTGGAACTCGTTGCTATATTCTCATTTTCTTGTTTCATTGAGCTATGTCTGCAGGTGGGTTTCTTTCCCTTAATTAATGCTGTTGTTTTTAGTTTGGAGAGATGTGTCTTGACAAAGCCTCGAGAGACCTTGTTCTTGGCTGACCAAACAGCTTAACTTTCTGATGCACCATAGCTCCACGATACTTTTAGTGACAGGATGGCATATGTGTACATGACTGCACCTGCATTTAAGGCATACAGTTGCGTACTTTCGTTGGTTGGATGTTTCTGGTTCCATCAGCTACACCAAATGATTCACGCTGCCTGTTTTCTCCACCATACATTGGCGACACACCACTATGGTCTATCCACTTTGAATATAGTGCATGTTGATCACCTGCTTTCCACTGTACATTGAGATGAATGAGCTTTCCAAAATGTTGGTTGGCCAAACGTGAATTTGCATCCTTGTGCTCTCTGCAACTTCAAGGCATTGACTATGGAAACCTCTGGACAATTAATAATCTTAGATTTCCTTCCACCCACCTTGTCTCAAGAAGATGTTGGAGTACTTCTCCCATCTCTATCATTTAGAGCTGGTCTCCAGCTCCCTTTAGATTTACGTGGCATTTATAAAGATATTAGTCTTTGAAATTCTCATGGACTTTCACTTGGTTTCTTTCTCTTGTTGCAGTGTGATAGAGAATTTCAATTTTGAAGTTCATTATCACTTCAAATTGTGTCCTTACTCTCAGATGAAGTACTTTTGAATGTTATTCTTATCCCTGCTTGTTATCTTCTTTGGACAGATTGACAATCTGTGATGAACTCTGACAAAGGAACACCTTATGGCTAATGAAGGATATATCTACTCATTGGAAGGATTTTCATGTAAAACACTGTTAATATCGGTTTATTGCTTCAACCTTTTACTTAATAAGGAGAACCTGTGTAGAGCATATATACGGTTGTTTATGTGGAGAAGCGATGGTTAATAAGAAACCAAATTTGATTGTAAATGAAACTGACTTCACCAAAATATGCAAGGAGAATCTCTTCTTTGTTTATTTACCTTTTGAACAACTCAAAGTTTCAGCTATAATGTCTGGGGAGTACTCATTGAGTTTCTGATCTTTCACTTCACTCTTTAGGTTGATATAAATGAGGCTTCACGTGGAAGTTGCGGTTATTTGCCTTGCCGGCTTCCTCTCAATTCATCCTATTTTTTGTGGTTAGTATAGATCTGTTGGATCATTGTTTGTTGACTCTACTCTTGATCAAATGAGTGCTTGCCCTGTCTAAAATGTGGACATCCTTGGAGTCCTTCATTATGCATGCTCTTTTCCTTTAACAGCTTTTGCACAATATAGAACTAGTTATATTTTTTCCATTTGAGAACATAGCAACTAAATTACCTCCGTTAGTGACTTTGCTTAGAATATACCTCTGGTGGTTAGAAAAGCTTATTTACATTATTCTTCTAGCCGTGGTGTTGATGGTGTTAGAGCTGATTTACATAGTGATTACTGCAAAGTTAATGAATGAATGACGTTCATTTCCTAGCCAAATTTTACAAAAGAACTAGAATGCCTCTGATTAATGTAAACACAAATAGTTTGTGGCAACTCCTTGTTCTGTCCATATTGCTTATGCTGTCTATAATATTTCTGTGGCTGACTAAATACTACTAATGCGAAAAAAAAAAAGGGCTACATAATCTCATTTTAGAGTTTGTTTTTCTGTGGCAGATGAATCTTCAAATGCATTTGGGTCAATCGAATGGACATGTGCATGCTTATCGGACCGAGGGAACCAAAACTCTTTTCTCTCATCAAACTGCTCCACATCCTGTAACTGCACTTCAGGTATGTTTCCTATCTTTCAAGGAAAAAATTGATCTAGAAGCTTTAAATTTATCTTGACGTTGAATGGATTCTTCATAAGTTTTTACCTAATTTTTTCGTGTCACCCAATGTCTTTTATAAAAAAACTGGTTTCTTCTTTGTTTAATTTAATTCTCCTAGAAACTTTTGGCAGCTTACTGTTTAGCTCTGGGGGGTATTCACTGTAGAGATTCTCATCTATTTTGGATGTGCGATTCTGTATAAATGAAATGGAATAAAAGGTTCTACCCTTTGGTAAGCTTAATCTACACAATGCTTTCAATCCTATGGGGAGGTTCAGGAGATATATCTGTGAGTAGCCGTTGACAAGAGAATTTCAACAGCCCACATTAGCGTTAGCCATTGTTACTTCTCTATTTGTCAAATACTTCTAATTCAGGAGCATGTTTCGAAGATTTGTTCAACAAATGCTAGTTATTGTCTGATCTACGAGAATTCTAATGTTGATGTTTTCAAAACAGTGCTACTGCTCTATGCATAGGGTGACAGATATACACTATCTGTGCTCTCTCTCTCTTGCTCGCTCGCTTGTACCTCTTTGTATTTCAACCTGTCGCTAGCAAGTATGGATCCAGAGTGCGTAAATACTAGACTGCTGTCTTATATCTAATTGCTGACTTCATTGACTTCTCATGCAGCTGCTGGAGAAAAGAGTGAAAATATGTGGACATGCAGATGCATTGACATTTTTCCCAAAATAGCAACCGTGAACAATGATACCAATTGCTTCACATCCTGCAATTGCACTGCTGGTAAAACAACTGTCCTTTTCCTTTTGCACAATCGTTTGTTTGGTAGAAGAAGCCCAGGGAAAGGACATCATAAGTGCCATAACTTTTTTTTAGATCACTTAAGTGTCATAACTTTCGATTGGTGCTCACTTGAGTGCCATAACTTTTTGTCTGATTACTTGAGTGTCATATAACTTTTTATTAATCACTTGAGTACTATAACTTTTTAAAAACGTTCGCCACAAGTGCCATACTAGGTCGAGTTTCGACACTAGGGTGAACCTATGGCACTCAAGCTCGATCGAAAGTTATGACACTCAAGTAAACGTTTTTATAAAGACATGGCACTCAAGTGATCGAAAGAAAAGTTACGGAACTCAAGTGAGCGCCTTACGAAAGTTATAGCACTTGTAGTGTCCTTATTCCCTAAAGCTTAAAAAAGTCAAGACCACTCCTTGGTTTCCGTTAATGGTTGTTGTCACTACAAAAATGTATATTAGGATTTGAGTTGGACAGCAATCCCTCATATAACATTAGTCAAATGTTTAATTAAAGTCAGGTCTCCCAAACATGTAATTTCAATAAAAGTTGCAGCTACAACCAAAAGATAAAAAGCCACAGCCACTCTGAACAGGCCCTTAGCCAGTGACTTTTAAAATAATATGATGGTTGGAATTGTAGAACTCCATCTAGTTGTTTATATCAACAGTCGATACAAATTCCTAATGGTTAATTGGGTGGCTGCTGCTGAAATTGCTCTTCATATTTTCCCCTAGAAGGTTAGATTTATTTTTACCAGATCCATGACTGTAAATACCTAAGTTTTGGTTTTTCAGAGGACTTTGATGACATCTAAACCTCCTATAAGTTTTCCTTAGATTCTACAATTTATCATTTTCATACAGCGTCCCTTGTTCTTATACTTTTTCTCCAATACCTTGATATGTTTCCCCGGATTGAGATGGTTTTCATGTCCTGAATAAAGTTCTTCTCTGGATTATGTACGAAGTATAGAGCAAACATTCTGACAGACATTTTTTTCTTACCAGGTTCTCTTAATGAGGTGCAAGCCTCAGATAAGCACAATTCAAGCAGAGCTGTCATAATTGTCCTATTAATCTGTGTCCTTTTCACAACTATCGCATTCCTTGCCTCGATCATATTCTACTTTTGCCGAAAGGAGAAGTGCCCAATCCAGTCACCTGTGTTCTCATCGGACAAAGACACAAGTTGCAATAGTGCCACTAATTTAATCCAACATAAGATCTCATCAACTCGAGAAGCTAAAGTTAATGTTTCTTCCCCTGTCAATTCTTTCGTAGGTGAGTAGGTTGGTGATACTTTTTCCTTATAGAAAAGTTTGCTATTTGCTTTAATTTGATTCGAAGAGTAGGAGTTTGCTAAAATTTGTTGACTAGAGATTCTTTATTCGTGCTCATTACATGAAATACTCTACTCTTGTTTGCTGTCATCCAATATTTGTATCTTCACCTTCAGGGTGCTTCTACAAGGCTGCATTCTTTGTTAAACACAAATCCGGAACTGTACTTGGTATCTTACTTCAGTTTGCATACTCTGAACTGGAACATGCAACTGACCACTTTTCCAGTTCTAATCTCATTGGACTTGGAGGAAGCAGCTACGTGTATCGTGGACAGCTTAAAGATGGCAGAATTGTCGCTATTAAGAGACTTAAGCCTGAGGAAGGTCCAGATGCAGACTTAAAGTTTTCAACCGAGGTACCTCGTCAATGCACAACAATTTCTTTTATGTCAACTTATACGTCCTTTGGCATTCATAATGGATCTTTTTGCTTAGGTGGACCTCTTATCAAGACTTCATCACTGCCATGTGGTGCCTTTGCTTGGTTACTGCTCAGAATTCCAAGGGAAACATGTTGAAAGGCTGCTGGTGTTTGAATTTATGCCCAATGGTAATCTAAGAGATTGTCTAGATGGCACAATAGGAGAGAATATGAGCTGGGATACCCGTGTTGGGATTGCAATTGGAGCTGCAAGGGGTTTGGAGTATCTCCATGAGGCAGCTGCTCCAAGAATTCTGCATAGAGATGTCAAATCCACGAACATTCTTTTAGATGAGAATTGGAGGGCAAAGGTGTGAATATCTTCTTGCATAATTGTAATGCCAATGTTTGTCCGGTTAGTGGTTTCTTTTCTTTCTTTCTTTCTTTTTTTTTTGGGGGGGGGTTGTGTATTTTATCAAAAATAGTATGCATTAACCTTAGAATTGCATCTGGTGATAGTAGTCATATCGCTATTTAGCTTCTTATGGTAATTGAGAGGTTGCTAGTTAATATATCAGTATGCCCCTTCTTACACTATGATAACAACTAAATTTTATGCAGATAACTGATCTTGGTATGGCTAAATGTTTAAAAGCTGATGACCTACCCAGCGGTTCTAATTCTCCAGCAAGGATGCAGGGGACTTTTGGCTACTTTGCTCCTGAGTACGCGATTGTTGGGAGAGCCTCTCTCAAATCTGATGTTTTCAGTTTTGGGGTGGTTCTTCTTGAGCTCATCACTGGTCGGCAGCCAATCCATAAATCAACCAGCAAAGGAGAACAGAGCCTTGTCATATGGGTAGAGTTACTATTATTTTACATATTATGCACTGAAAAGCAGAGTTCTAAGTTGATTTTTCTTGCAATAGGATCTTCTGTGCTGGTTTTACTTCTCAAAACTCCATCTTCATCTTATTTAATTGGTTGAAGCCATCAAAAAATGGTTCCTTGATGTTTCTACTTCTATCATTCATAGCTAGGTTCCAACAATCGACTGGTGCTTTTTTCAACTTCAATGGGAAATCATATAGTCATGTTGTCAATTTCATCATCAATTCTGATGAGTATTATTACATTAACAGATTAACTAAATTTATCTCTATAATGTTGCAGGCTACACCACGTTTACAAGACAGTGGCCGAGTGATGTTGGAGTTGCCCGATCCCAGGCTGAAAGGAAACTTCCCCGAAGAAGAGATGTATATAATGGCTTACCTGGCGAAGGAATGCCTGTTATTGGATCCTGATTCTCGGCCAACCATGAGTGAGGTGGTTCAAATTCTTTCAACAATTGCTCCTGATAAATCTAGAATGAGAAACATACAGGCCAGCCTTTTTGAGGTAATGACCCCTGTCAAAATTGCGTGGATCTTGCATATGTGAAACATGCATGCTACCGTCAGTATTTTGTCTCTGGTTAATCCTGATAATACGTTCAGCTGGTTTGAAGTCAATTTATCACAAAAAGTCGTCTCATTACTTTGCCACTTGATGATTGTAGAACCCCATTTTCTGTTTCATCGCATTCTTGCATTTGCCCATCACTCCGATTGAATTTTTTTTTGGTGCTTCTTTGATGTGCAGTGGTCTTCCACCAGCATGAAATCTGATCTGATTACAGAAAGACCTGGTGAACTGGTAAATAGTCCTATAGATGCAGAACAGTTGAAAAATACCGCGTCGAACGGGATGTCCAGCCCATGTTCTCTACCAGTTGATGTTGGCCCAGATCCTTGGGTTGCAAACAATGAAAACGATATCTCCTCCAATTATGGAGAGAGATTGATTCTGCTATCCTCTAAAGCCAGGAGCTGGCGTTCCCATGAGGATGATACAGTGGACTTAGTTGAACCTCGGTTCGAATCCTTCTGCTTGGCGACAGCAAGTCCCCTTGAGAAGGCACATTGAGTTGGTTCATGGGGATGGGAGCAGCAGTGAGTACATAAGTTCTGTAACCCTGCATTGCAATGTATTGGCTTCTTTTTGGCCTATTTGTTTGTTGAGTATACATAGGTTTACAAGATACATTAAGGTTACCTTCTTTCTTTATTTTTTCTTTCCCCTTTCCCTCTTAAAACATAGGATGAATTAGGTGGGTGGGTACCAGCCTTTTTCTTTGTTGTTTCATGCTTCATCAAATTGCCTGTACAGAAGTTAAACAATAGAAATCTTAGTTCTTTTTTTATTTTTTATTTTATAGAAATCTGAACTTCGATAGGATTCCGAAACTATGCCACTTTCTTGTTGATGTGATATGTGAAAGATGCCTCAGAGTTCCAGTGTCAATGAAACATTGTCAATTGACTAACTAAAACGAGTGACGTTGCACAAGGGGTTGTAGGATGATTGAGGTGGAAGAAACACAGCTTTGTTCTTACAAGTTTTTCTCTTTGCTGGAGCATTTTTCTTACTCGAACCATCTTTCTGAATCCATTGCTGCCACAGCCGTAAACATGTACATTGCATGCATATCTTCGGCTGGCAATTAGATGTCGTGACATCTTAGATGAAAACTTGATCTAGACTCAATGACAGAGAGATAGTTTGAACTGTCAAGTAATTGAAGCAGATCAACACGACTCAGCAATTAGTCCAGTCAATACTCAAAACATTTTTCAACGCAGACAGATCGAGCCAGCAAAGCCGACAGGGCACATGCAAGAGGAACGAGACTTGTTGCTTGAAAGAACCGGAACAGGAAAAGAATGCCAGGATCCCGAAACTGATGATCTTCTGGCGCAGGTTCGATCAAGAAGCGAAAGCCATCGACAATCCGCGTCGCCTCGCAACTCTTCTTTAATTATCCCTTTCTTCTGTGAGTATCCCTAGTTGTCGTCCACATGCATCTCAAACAAAGGCTTGTTTCATACGTTAGTAGTTTGATGTACATGTCCAAAACCTGGGTAGTTAGTCCCATGGCTTGACTGGTAGATGAATACCCTGACCCGGGGTAAGCAGGAGCTCTACGATATAAAAGGCCATCTTAACCTCTCTTCCAAGGATAGGAGTTTCCACTCAGCTTCCTGTTCTTACTTTGACAAAGTGTCGAATCTCTCTCCCGGGTTGGCCATGGATCCACCGCTTCTTGCACCCGGCGCGCCACCTGGTCCACCCGGTGGAGGATGCTGTGATTTCCTGTAAGATTATTCTTTCTTCACCACTCTTTTCAACTCCACATGTTAATCAGAAGGAAAAAAAAACAACAACAACAACAAAAGCCTGAACATATACATTAAGGTCCATTGTCAGTGGAGAAAGAGTTATTAATGCATGCAAACTAATATCGATTGCATGACACAATGTCTGAAAGTGCAAATATAATTGCTCATTATTGTTGATTCTCTTCTTCTTTTGTTGGCCTGTTGTGCAGCTTGTGGTTTCTGAGCTGCTGCGGCCTGTGCCAAAGCTGCTGCCCACCACCTGGGCCTCGCCCGCCGCCTGGGCCTCCCCAGCCGTGAGGCTTCCTGCATTACTGGAAAAACCTGCCACGAGCATTTCGTAAACGCAATTTTTATTTTGTACTGATGAAATGGATACAGAATAATGTGTTGATTTGATTCCACCCTGCAAAGTGCTCAGACATTGCGTGTTCCTAATTGACTCCATTGTGTTGGTGTAGTAGCTCAGATCTTATGCCTTTCTGATGCCGAAACTCTTCTTTGTCGCGTTTTCTTGTCCCATTGATGTATTTGTGCTAGAAATATTGACGAATTCAGAAATCTCAATCGTGAGACTGATCTGAATGTTGCAGACTTGTGTGATTTAGCAGAGAAATGGGCTTTTCCTGAGTTCATTGCTAAAAATAACTCCCAGAGATTAGGAGTCATGTCGTTCTCTAGTTAGTATCGTAACAGATCTTTCACCTAGTTATAAACTTGTCATCTGGGCCTTTACCTTTTTGCCCTATGTATGCCAATTAATGCTACGAAACACAAGAATCTAAAGCTTGCATGAGTCTATAAACCATTCATTGAAACCGATTGACTCCGGATTCATCTTGCGCTTTCGAACATGAACAAATACCAGTTGACTAATTCGACAGTAGCCCGTTCAACGCTTTGACTAACTGACGAGAGCATAACGGTCGCTGTCCTTGAAATTCTCGGATATTGAAAGAAAGAGAAACATCTAAAAACATGGATTTCCCTGCCAATGTGCCAAGAATTGTGAGATATCACAATCCATATGTTGTAATGGGATTGAATTGGAGACTTTATCACACAGATTCGACCAAGAAGCTAAAGGCATTAACAATCCGCATTGCCTCGCCACTCTTCTTTAATTGTCCCTTTCATCTGTGAGCATCCGTAGTTGTCGTCCACATGCATCTCGAACAAGTCTTGTTTCATACGTAATTAGTCTGATGTACCTGTCCAATACCTGGGTAGTTAGTCCCATGGCTTGACTGGTAGATGAATGCCCTAACCAGGGGAATGTAGGAGCTCTATGATATAAAAGCCATCTTAACCCCTCTTCCAAGTATAGGAGTCTCCACTCAGCTTCCTGTTCTTACCTTGGGAAAGTGTCGAATCTCTCTTCCAGGTCGGCCATGGATCCACCGCCACCATCAAGTGCACCGCTTCTTGCACCCGCCCCGCCACCTGGTCCACCCGGTGGAGGAGGATGCTGTGATTTCCTGTAAGATGATTCTTCCTTCACCGCTCTTTTCAACTCTAAACATAAACATTAAGGTCCATTGTCAGTGGAGGAAAAAGTTATTGCATGACACAATATCTGAAAATGCAAGTATAATTGCTCATCATTGTTGATTCTTTTCTTCTTTTGTTGGCATGTTGTGCAGCTTGTGGTTTCTGGGCTGCTGCGGCCTGTGTCGAAGCTGCTGCCCACCTCTCTTCGAGCCTGGGCCTACCCCGCTGTGAGGCTTTCCGCATTTCTGGCAAACCTGCCACGAGTACTTCGAAAATGCAATTTGTTTTTTGTGGTGTTGAAATGGGTACAGAATTGTGTTGATTTGATTCCACTCTGCAAAGTGCTTAGACATTGTGTGTTCCTAATTTGACTCCGTTTTGCTGGTGTAGTAGCTCGGATCTTATGCCTTTCTGATGCTGTCCAATTGATGTGTTTGTGTTAGTAATACTGATGAATTCAGAAATCTCAATTGGGAGACTGGTCTGAATGCTGCAGACTCGTGTGATTTTTCAGAGAAATGGGCTTTTCCTGAGTTCATTGCTAAATTAACTCCCAGAGATTATGAATCAATCGGCACTTTCATTCTCAAGTTTGTATCGGAACAGAGCTTTCATCTAGTGATAAACTTGTCATCTGGGCCTTACTTTTTCACCCTATATATCCCAATTAATGCTACAAAACACAATTAATCTAAAGCTTGCATGAGTTTAAACCATTCTTTGAAACCGATTGACTCCAGATCCATCTAGCGCTTTCGAACACGAATTAATATCAGTTGACTAATCCCACCGCGGCTCGTTGAACGCTTTGACTAGTCGACAAGAGCGCAACGGTCAACGTTCTTGAAATTCTTAGATATTGAAACATCTTAAAATATGGATTTCCCTGCCAATGTGCCAAGGATTGTGAGATATCACAATCCATACATTGTAATGGGATTGAATTGGAGACTTTGTAACATAAGTGAAGATCGGCCCCGAAGTTATTCGACTTCGAAGATGAATTACTTGAGATGGTTTGAGTAATACGATAGAAATATTTGCACCCTAAATGTAAAATGTGGACTTCAGAAAAAAGAAGAAGAAGAAGAAGAAGAAGAAGAAGAAGGAGGAAGAAGTCAACATTACTACAGTGAACTACTCGGTTCACTGTAGCTACCGAGACTAAACAAAACGCAGGGCAAACAGAACAGAAAACTGAACAGAAAGGAAAGGAGAAAAAGAAAGAAGAAGAAGAAGAAGAAAGACAAAAGGGAGTCGTTTGAGCCACCGAGACCTCGCCGTGCCGATCCATCTCCAATTTGCAATGTTCAGTAAGCGCTCATGCCTCTCGTTCATCCTATCCGAATGATTTTTGGATTTAGGTCTAAAATTCGGAATTATGTGGAATTTGAGCTGCGAAGTTCGATTTTGGAGCTGTTAAGTTGATTTTTTTTGGGAGAATGATAGTTAAGGGTGTTGTGGAGCTATGGGATTTTACGGATCTTGATTTGGACTTACAGTTTGCAAGAAACAAATTTTTGAAGTTGTCCGCGCGCAGTGAACAGTGCGCGACCAGCAGCTTTCCAGGTCTTTTCCGCCGGTTTTTGGCTAGTTTTGGGTTGGCGAAGCTAATGGTGTTGTAGTACTTCAAAAGATGTTTCTTTTGACTATAAGCTCGCTTGAATTGGAGTTCGATGGAAAGAGTTTTGGCTCGAGAAAGTTTGTCGCTTGATCGGTCATGTTTCGAGTTAATAAGTTTTCTCCGCGGTTAGCTTTCTTGAGGTACTTTGTCGAACCATAGTGAGTGTGTTGATTAGAAAATAGCGTAGTTTAGTCAAGTCGTTAGCTAAAGTGGTATTTTACTCGATTTTGACGTCGATTCTCGTTTAATTGATAGGATTACGAGATCGTCGAGTCGTCTAGCTACGCGTTGCTTGATTTTAGGCATTCTAGGTGAGTTGGGCTATTTCTTCTTCGAATTTGCAAATTCATATTTTGAAAACGAATATGGAATATATGGTATGAGTTACTAAATGGCATGATTATTGCATAAAAATCTGGATCGGGCAATTACTACCATTTGTGTATTGGAGAACGATGCGACGGACCTTTTGTGAAATGTATTTTGTTTGTTAAACGGAAGATTATATGTTTAGTTTGTGAGATTAAATTCTGATATTGGATGATTGTTTTATGCTCAATATGACTGTGAACCCGAGTAAGGGTTTCTGGAGTATGCATACCAGTTTAGGATATCCTTCTGGGCCGAACCACCGGCTTTGTAGGTGGAAACCTTGCCAAGGGGGGAATCTTGGTCGCCTTGTCACAAGGCGTCGTGTCGTGACCATAGTAGTATATTGAGCAATAGATTAGTTGATGGAATGGACCATCGACGTGTTATTAATGGGATTAGTCAATGGAATGGACCATTGACGTTGTTATGAATGAGATTAATCAATGGATTTGATCATTGATATTTTGTTTTGTTATATGCATAGTGGTTGCTCGATCTGCTTAGAAGAAATGCGCTACTCACTGAGCTGTGGTTGCTCACCCCTCTCATCTTACATGTTTTCAGGTTCCTCTGTTAGCCGCAAGTAGGACGAGAGCGCTTCCTACAGGGGCTTCTGGTAGTAGGAGTTTGGGGTATGAGCTTAGCTAGTTTTGTTTTTTAAAAGTAATACGTGTTGGGTTAGCTGAGTTCTAAGATGTATATATTCTTTTGATGGATGATAGAAACTCTGATGTTGTAACCACCTGCTGGCTCATTATATATATCTATAGTTGGACGTATATATGTTGTTAACAGGTTTGTTGGTTATGTTTGTGGCTGCGTCCTTCGTGTGGAAGGACGGCTGTGTCGTCCCCCTTTTCTTGTGGATTTGGGGTGTGACACTAAATCAATCATGTTTTATGAATTGCCCGCTCCCTGTAGCTCAAAGACTAATACATGAGGAGAGATTGACTCCTAAAAGTTGTTTGATGAGGCCAGAATTGGATTAGGATATCTCAATGGTATAGCGCTTAAAATTTCTTTAGTGGTCGAATGTCCATTTGATTTTAATGTAGGACATAAGTTGACCTTGGAAGAGACAACCCCATTACAAGACGGTGTCTGTTTTTGTTTATTTGATCTATTACACATATTAAATCAAGCCTAGAACGTCAAATCTGATAGGACCTCTTCGATATTCATTTGAGATCCACTATTTCTGTGATCCGAATTCCAAAAGTTTTTTTTATCATTTGGAGCTCAACATGTAAACTGGTCTCGGGTCCCTTTTAACTTAAGGATTACTATTCATGATATATGTAAAAAAAGGCTTAGATCTCAAAATAGACAAGTGATGGCTTTTTTAATTGGGTCTCATATGCACTAGGGGTGAGCAAAGTAGACCAGGACCGCCCAAACCGGACCAAGACCGGACTGGACCGGCCGGGTTGGTTTGGTCCTCGAGGGTACTGGTCTGGTCCTCGATCCCAATAAACGGGACCGGTGGCCGGGCAGTCCAGTCTCCGGTTCCGAGGAAGATGGGACCGAATCGGACCGCCTGGATTGAACTGATCAAAAAACATATATATGCCCAAGACCAATCAAATTATCATTTGATTGCGATTTCCTTTCGAATTCGTCCTCGTCAATCGACGAAATGAGGAAAAAACACACACACACACACAAAAGAATGAGCTGCCCATGCACGAACAGGGAACCAACATTCATCTACAAACCTCGTGGAATAAACATCACACCTAGAACTCCGCCGATCAGCAATGAAAATTTCAATCCACAAAACAACTGAGACGGGTCAATACGAGCAGATTTGAACCTGAGGGGCTTGCGCTTCTCGCTCTCCTTCTCCGCCATTGCTGCGACGCCGATGCTGTAGCAGCTGCTGAAGCTGTTGCGCGGCCTTCTACAACAATCGCTTCGCGAACATGGCAGATCAGCCTGAGAAGCTCCCCTCGTCTCCGTGAGTCGGGGGAAAACAAGAAGGCCTGCTTGCGTCGCTCAATTCGAAGTTGGAGAAATATGTTTCACCAACGAACGTCATCTGCATCCGTCGCGCCTCCGCAAGATCGAGGCCGAGCTCTCCAAAATTTGCAACAAGTGGAATTGCAAGCTACTACAACTTCTTTGGCTTATTTATCAGTCCCATTGGAATTAGACCGGTCTCTAGTCCCAAAAATTTGGGGACTAGGAGTACCATTTGGCTTATTTATCAGTCCCATTGGAATCAGACTAGTCTCTGGTCCCAAAAATTTGGGGACTAGGAGTACCAGTCTGATCCCCAGTTCCATATCGGGATCGAATTAACCCAGACCATGCACACTCCTAATACACACATTTAGTTTTATAAAAGGGTCATCGCCAATTACATTTTTTAAGTTAATTATATACATGTTAAGTCCTTTTTTAAAGGTAAAAGTACTAAAAAAATCATAAACTTATTGCATTTGTACCAATTCAGTCATAAATATTTTAATTTGGTCAATTTAGTCTAAAACCTTTTCACATTTGTACAAATTATGTCCATCCGACCAATTTTAATTGGAAATTACTGATGTAGATGTCGGTCGTCCTACATGGTGCAGCCAGCATTGACATGAGCATTTTTAAATAAATTTTTTTAAAATTGTATTTTAATTATTTGTTTTCTTTTCCTTTTATTTTGGCTAGTGAGGGCTTGTGAAATTATTTAGGACTAAATTGGTCCAATTTAAATGTTTATGACTAAATTGATATAAATGCAATAGATAACTTTTTTTCATTTTTTTTAAATTCTTTGTCCTTAACACTATGTCCGGACAACTAAAGAAAGGAGGAATTGAATTTACACATTGCAAAATGCTTACAAGCATGAACAAGCTTCTAGTAATTTTCTTAGATTATTTCAATGTCTAAAACTCACATCTAAAATCTAAAGGGAAAAAGTTACCAAAAATCCCAAACTTTGTCTTCTGTGACACATTTACCCCAAGCTTTTTTTTGCAACAGCAAAAACCTCAAACTTATACTTATATAACATATTTACCCCAAATTTTTTTCTATGACACTAAAAATCCCAAACATATATTTGTGTGACACATTTACCCTACTTGAAATAAAAAGACACATTTACCCTCAAACTTCTTTATTTTTATTTTCACTTTTTTATTAAATAGAATATTTAAAATATTTTAAAAAAGGAAAAATCAAGGGCAAGGGCAGCAGGCCCTCACTGCCGCCGCAAAGAGGGCCGGCGAGAGTCACCAAGGCCTCGACGAGGGTCGTGCGTGGCCCTTCGCCCAAAGCTAGGCAAGGCTCATCGAGGCCCTCAGCCAGCCTTATAGAGGGCCGCCACCATTAGGCGAGGGCTAGCGAGCCTCGCCCAATTTTGGGTAGAGGGTCGCACTCGACCCTCGCCCACGGTCGACGAGGGTTGTCGGCCCTCTCTGGCGACGGGGGTAGTGGCGGCGAGGGCCTACCACCCTTTCTGCTGATTTTCCTTTTTTTTTTCTTTTTAAAAATATTTTTAAATATTCTATTTAATAAAAAAAAAAGATAAAATACAAAAATGCCCTTTGATTAGGCAATTTTTTGGGATAAATGTGTCACACAAATAGAAGTTTGGGATTTTTGGTATCACAAAAAGAAGTTTGGAGTAAATTTGTCACACTATACAAGTTTATAGCAAATGTGTCACACGGGTATAAGTTTAGGGTTTTTGGTGTTACAAAAAAAAATTTAAGATAAATGTGTCACAGAGGATAAAGTTTTGGGGTTTTTAGTGGCATTTACCCAAATCTAAATCATGTCTTTAATAGTATTGGTGTCTCAGAGTACAAGTTTTGTCGCTTAATGAAAGTGTGGGCCCTTCCTTAGAGCAAATACACAAAATAATTTACAATTCAATCCTAAACCTTTTGACAATTTTGCAAAAAAGTCCTAAATTCATTGTACGAAGACCAATTCAGTCTTAAACTTTTTAATTATGCCAATTTAACTATAAACATTTTGACAATTTTTCAATTCAGTCATAAACCTTTCAATTATAACAATTTAATCATAAACCTTTTAACACATTACCAATGTAATCTTTTCGTTTAATCTTGGCAAGAAATTGCTGATATGGCAGTTCAATTAAAACCAGTCTTCCAACATGGCATGGCCATAATTGACGTGGACAAATTTTTAAATTTTAAATTTTTTTCGATTTTTTTATTGTTGTTTTATTTTCTTTTTTACTCACAAGGTGGGCAAGGGTGCCAGTCATTGGAGGCTCGTGCAACCTTCGTTAACCATTAGGCAAGGGCTGCGAGGCCCTCATCGGCTGCAGGTGCCCTCGCTGTGGCCGGCAAGGGTCACTAGCCTTGCTTAGTGGCCGATAGAGGTCGCCTTCCCAGTGAAGAAATAATTATAAAAAAAAAATCCAAAAAAAATTTAAAAAATGTTAACATAAGTGATTTTCAATCAAAATTAGTCGAATGGACTGCATTGATAATTCATTCAAAAATTCAGATTTAAATTGTCAAATCTTCAAAAGGTTTAAGAGTAAATTGACACAATTGAAATATTTAAAATTGGGTGACAAATTGCCAAAAGGTTTAGGACTGAATCGATACAATTAAAAAATTATAATTGAATTGACTACCTTACAATAGGTTGCCGATTCATTGATGGACAATCTTCCTGATGCTTTGCCTCCTCTACACTTTGACTCCTATATTCATTGAAGTTTCTATGTCTCTCCTATATAAAGTAGATTCAGTAAAATCTTAATTCAATATTCAAACTTTACCAAAAACTCCACGAGAGTCTATGGCTACAATTCAATTTAGTATAAACCATACTAAGTATATTACAATAAAGTGGACCAAATTGCAAACCGAATGATATTCAATTTTACCGCATTAACCTACACATCCCTCGCACATCCACAAATTCATTCACGTCTTTCCTATCACATAAGCAATTCGATTTTATTTCCGAGACGCCCCGAACCAAATTCTCGCTTTCCCGTTATTTTCTTCCTCCATTATTTTGAGATGCATACAAGCGAGTACATTTCTTTTTCTCTTAATACAATTAAATAGAAGGAAATAAAGAAAATTTGGGGGGGCCTATAAATGAAAGCACAAGCATTATTGGCGGCGTGGGGGTAGTGAGGAGAGGACATCATTGAATGGGGTTCATTCGGATTTCGTGGGTTGGGTTCAATGCATTGGACTTGCACAACAAAAGAGCTGGATCGGGCCAGGATATCGTTGGCTTGTCTGCTTTTTATCTTAAAATTCCCTCATTCCCAAGAAATAAAATTCAAAAAATAATAGATTAATCCCCCTAAAGTTGCATAATTCAGTCGCTTGCAACTGCGTATGGGCAACTATTTCAATTATCCGTAAATTGAGGGACTGATGAAGAGTCGAGCCTCTGGCCAAAGAGGAGTTTTGCTTGCATTTCCAAAGACGTCCCCCACCGCCAATTCCACGACGACGAGGAACATTGAATTGGGGGGGACCCACCTTGCGGCCTGGTTGGATAACCAATCCCGCCAATCAGCGTCGCATCTGTCACCCACTTCATTCAATTCGTGGAAGAATTTCATGCTTTCGATAGTTTCGGACCATGCCCATGTCTCATTCCCATCTGGGTGCCGTGTTAATCGCTTCGTCATTCGATAAATGCAATAGGAAAAATTACCAAATCAATTATAAATTTATTATAATTATGTTAATTAAGTTTTAAATATTTTATTTTGTCAATTGAATTCTAAACCTTTTATAGTTGTGCCAATTTAGTCCTTTTGACCGGCTGGTGCAAATAATTATATTTTAATATATTTTTTTAAAAAATTTAAAATTTAAAATAATTTCTTTTTAATTTGTCTTCCTTCTTGGTATTCTGGTTGTGGCCACAAAGGGTCGCTAGAGCTAATCAACCTTGCCCAAATTTGGGCGAGGCATGTGAGACTACGAGTGAAGGTTGCCCGTGGTTGGCGAGGCCATGGCCGCCTCGCTTGCGGCCAACAAGTTGCGGGCAAGGCTGGCCTCATGACCTTGCACCTAGCGACCTCACGACTCGCGAGGCCACCTTCACCCGCGGCCGGCGAGGGCTTCACAACCCTTGCCCAATGGCCGATGAGTTTCGGCGGCCCTCACCGAATTAGAATACCAAAAAGGAAGACAAAAAAAAATTTAAAAATTTAATTAAAAAAGGGAAAAAGCCACAAAAATCCCAAACTTTACCTTTTGTGACACATTTATCCCAATTTTTTTTGTGACATAAAAAATCTCAAATTTTGCATTTATGACACATTTATCCTAAACTTTTTTTTGTAACAAAAAAAACTCTAAACTTATGCTTGTGTAACATATTTACCATAGTTAAAATAAAAAGACACATTTAGCCCCAAACTTTTATTTTCACTTTTTTATTAAATAGAATATTTAAAAAAGAAGAAGAAAAAGAAGAAGAAGGAGAAATTAGGGGCAAGGGCGGCAACCCTCGTCGCTAGAGAAGACTGGTGAGGGCCCGGCGACCCTCACCGGCTCTCTCTAGCAACGGGGGCAGCGGCGGCGAGGGTTACTGCCTGTGCCCCTGATTCCCCCCCTTTTAATATTATATTTAATAAAAGGTAAAAGATGAAAATGCCCTTGAGTCAAATAAGTTTTTATGTTAAATATGTCACATGGATAGAAGTTTGGGGTTTTTGGTGTCACAAAAGAAGTTTGAGGTAAATTTGTCACATTGTATAAATTTAGGGTAAATGTGTCACAAAGGATAAAGTTGGAGGTTTTTGATGTCACAAAAAAAATTTGGAATAAATGTGTCACAGAGGGCAAAGTTTGGAGTTTTTTTGTGGCATTTACCTATAAAAAAATTCAAAAATTTAAAATTTTTAAAAAATATTAAAATATTATTATTTTGGCCAGTCGATGCACCATAGCTGGATGAACTGAATTGACACAAATACAAAAGGTTTAAAATTCAATTAGCAAAAAAAAAAAAGGTCTAAAATTGAATTGGCACAATTGTAAGAGGTTTAGGACTATTTCGATAATTTTCCCAAACGCAATGCAAAATGGGTTTAGAGTTAACTCCAAAGGATGAGATGATTAGAAATCTTCATTCGAGATTGGTTTGGAGTAGACTCTTTGAATGGGTGGATCAGGTCGGGTTGGGTAAAAAATGGTCATACCCAAATTAACTCATTTAACTCATTTTGACTCATTTGCATGTAATATAAATCTAGTGGCCCATATTCAATCCAACTTATACACGACTTGATCCACATTGCATAAAAACTTCTATGTTTAACTCAATCTAGGAAAATTCATTTCCAAACTAAAGCGAGAGCGCAAAGTGAGCAAATGTGAGATCGAGTGAGGATAGAAAGAGTGAAGAGAGAATCATAGAGATATGTTGGGTTTAAGAAAATTGTGAACACATTTAACACTCATATTATTTTGGATTTTAGTAATATAAATCCATTTACTAAATATAAATAACCTATTCAACAACTCAGTCCATCAAATATGAGTTTTTTTTTTTTGGTGAGACGTCAAATATGAGTTAAGAAATGAGTTTGTGACTCATTTTGACCGGCCTAGTCCGAAGGGAAATGATGAACATCTTTCCGATACCAACGATAAATCCAGAAAAAAGTCTAATTCTTCCTTGCGATTCCCTTCCTTTCCCCTTTCTCTCTCTTTCTCACTCTCTGCGCGCTCGCGAGGATTACAGGGGACATTAATGGCGGATCATTAGAATAACAATGGACATCAACGAGCAAAGGGATTGCTTTTTCTTAGAGCGGATTCAACGTGGAAACAGCTAGACTTGTCTTTTGTATATCACCGCTCAATAAACAGTGTGTCAAAAAGGGTCTGGACTTTGAATTCTTGTGCATACTTTCCAACATGTTTGTTTAGAAGGTGATATTATAATGCCATTCCACTCACATCATATCTAGATGGTCAAAAGGAAACTGCACCGACCCAAAAAAAAAAGGAAAATTACGTGGGAGAAACTATTTGGCGACCAACTAATCGTATCAGAAAGATAGGCCAATGCCGTTGTTATCTATCTTAATTACGAATTAAATGCCAAAACGTGCCATAATTAACAAAGGAGAGACGTAACCCAGCGGAGCAAGCAGCAAGCAAGTTCCGTCGCTCACGAAGGTTGGGCTCAGAGGAGTGAAGCGCACGCGTGTCAAAATTCCACAGGTATGCGTATCAAAACTTAGTCAACTTTCGATCTTTTCAGAAGGAGAAAGAAAGCCACGACCCAACAATTTCTTTTTCTTTCTGTCACTGTTTCTTTGTCCTTTTTTCGCATTTGTCTAATGATTATGTAATAAAAAAGAAAGAAAGCAAAGGCCAGCTTTCAAATGCTGATGGATCAGGTACATTGTCATTTTCTTGAAATTCTGATTTGTCTAATGTGGGGGTGCACAGCTCATAGGTAATGAGCGTTTGTAACAAGCGACGATCACAAGGAGGGTCGGCTTTGTACTGTCTGTGAACGTTGAAAGTTGATCCTCGCTTCCCATTTTGCCAAAGTTTCCACTTTTGGCATCGTCCTTTACTCCCCCGATATCAGAGTCGAAATGAAAACTGTCCTTCCAAATTCTTTCTGAGCTGATCTATGCATTCTTAGCGAAATTCGACTCAGCAAGTTTGTGACTTTCATGGTGTCGGCTACAGAGAAAAGCAATGCACTCGTGAGCTCTCTCTCTCTCTCTCTCTCTCTCTCTCTCTCTCTCCAGTTCATGTTTGATTACCAGACTGAGGATTTTACATTTTGATGTCAATCCGGGTCTTGAGTTGATTGCCCAAGTGTTTTTCTTGTCGAACTTTTTCTTACTGCAAATTGGTTTCTGAGGTTTCTTATTCAAGTTGTTGCTGTCCAAGCATCTAAGTTGGTTTTCAGTTTATGTTGCAACTTGCTCTTTTCCCTTTTCTTTTTAGATATTTAGAGTCATGGTAACGTGGGATTCATTTCAGGTTTAAGGTTCTGCTCATTGCAGAGTTCAAGAAAGACCAAAAGTTTTCAACTTGTTGGAGTTCACACTCTAAAGAGTACATAGGTCACACGTTCTGACTAGCGCTCTGTCACAGAAAGGCGTTTTGAGTCTCAAAAGGTTCAGCCTTCAAGTTGCTGTATCTTTATTTTATTACTTCACATGATTCATGGCTAAAGAAAGCCATACAGGGGCTTTTGACTCTTGTGGCTTCAAGGGCAGCCCGAGTCACTTTCTTCTGATTTCGCAAGTCGATAGTAGATACTTGTGAAAAAGAAAAGGATGGTTCATTGATCAGTACATATATAAGTCTTCTTGTATGATAGATTTCCGTGATCAATTGCGGCTTTCACCAAGGGACAGAACTCGTACTCGAGCGCTATGGGATATGATAATTCAAGATCCGTCAGGTTTGTCTCTTCGTAGTTCCTGAATCTATGCCAAATTCTTGCGTTTTTTTGGATTCTGAATACCATAATCAATTGATTTGCCATTTTAGTACATGGCCATTTCTTAAGTAGGTTCAATTTTCAATATCTGACATTCACTCTAAACCAACCAGATTTCAAGAGGATCGTCATCTAGCGAAGCTCCCTATGGCAAAAGGCGATGGAATCCTTAAACCGAAGTACAAGATTAATGGGAATAAGCTATATGAACCAAAAGCCACGCCTGAGAAAACAGGGAAGTCCTTGAAAGATAAAGTGCTGCTAAGAGTGTTTTCCGAGGATTATGAGAGAGTGAAGCGAAAGATATTGGATCCTCGAGGACAAACCATTCACCGTTGGAACAAGATTTTCTTAGTGGCATGTTTGGTTTCTCTGTTTGTGGACCCCCTCTTCTTTTATTTGCCTGTAGTTTGGGAGGAACAATGCATAGAGATAGGGATACCGCTCGAAGTTGCCCTTACTATAGTAAGGTCGGTGGCCGATGTGTTTTACATGATTCAGATGTTCGTTCGGTTTCATACAGCTTATGTCGCACCATCTTCCCGAGTCTTTGGGAGAGGTGAACTTGTTATTGACTCATCGAAGATCGCCCTGAGGTACTTTCGCAAGGATTTCTGGATTGATCTTATTGCTGCCTTACCACTTCCTCAGGTAAAAATCCAGAATTTCTAGTGCAAGTCATTTTCTGGCATGCTGAAAACTTACTTGTGCATAATGGCTTACGGTTCTTTTCATTTTTATGGATGTTTCAGGTGCTGATTTGGCTTGTTATCCCCAATCTCAAGGGTTCAACAATGACTAATACCAAAAACGTCCTCCGTTTTATCATAATTTTTCAATATATCCCGAGACTCTTTCTTATATTCCCACTTTCATCGCAAATTGTCAAGGCCGCTGGCGTCGTCACGGAGACAGCATGGGCCGGAGCAGCTTATAATCTTATGCTTTATATGTTGGCAAGCCATGTAAGTACAGAAAAACAGAGTGTTACCATATAATCTAGAGGTGATTCCATTGATAGCTAAATGGAAGGTTCAGTAGTTTGATCTTCTGGACATTGACGATCTCTCGCTGCCATCTTTTACATATCCATTTCAATCAAGATTAATTTTAACTCTGTTAATGCTCTTCTTCATCTTTTTAAACAGGTTTTAGGAGCTTGTTGGTACCTGTTATCGATAGAACGACAGGAGGCATGCTGGAGAAGAGTATGCGACGATCAGAAGCCATCTTGTGAGAACAGTTTCTTTTATTGCCACAGGGCAAATGACTTCAACAGGACTGCCTGGTTCCAGTCAAGCAATCTCACCAGCTTATGCAATCCCTCCAGTGGTTTTTATGAGTTTGGCATATATGGCGATGCGGTGACATCAGAAGTGACTGTGTCTCCGTTCTTCAACAAGTACTTTTACTGCCTTTGGTGGGGCTTGAGGAATCTGAGGTAAGATAACAGAAGATTACTCTGTTCCTGGAATTAGTCGTTCGTACCAATTTTCTTCTTTATATAGGTACAAGGTTTCGTGTTTGACCATGATCAATGAACATGCTCTAACATTCTTGCCTTACTGTATACATCTGAAACTTTTCTCTAGATGCTTGATTATATCTGAAATTTAAGCACTATGGTTGGAAGCCACAGATAGATTTGCCAAGATGCATCTCTTTCTTTTTCTATTTCTACATCTATTGATTGAGTCGAATATCATTTTTGCACGACTACTGTTGAGTTCAGGTGATGATCTTTTGATTGCACTTGCAGTTCTTTGGGACAAAATCTCTCGACAAGCACATATGTCGGAGAAATTATTTTTGCCATAATCATTGCGACTCTAGGGCTGGTTCTCTTTGCATTGCTGATTGGAAATATGCAAGTAAGAATGAATGACTCGCTATGTTTCTTCTTTCATTTCCTATGTGTTTTTCAGTTTAAAAAAATTTAAATAACTGAACAAGAATTGAAAACAATGCGTGATGCTTCGGTTTACTTAAACAGATAATGTTAGATACTAATGTGCTCATGTAACAGACATACCTCCAATCTACAACGGTCCGACTGGAAGAGTGGAGGATCACGAGAACAGATACAGAACAGTGGATGCATCACAGGCAACTACCTCCGGAGCTGAAGCAATCCATTCGGAAACATGACCAGTTCAGGTGGATTGCCACCAGAGGCGTCGATGAGGAAACTATTCTGAAAGGCCTTCCCGTGGATCTCAGGAGAGACATCAAGCGTCATCTGTGCCTCGATCTAGTTCGACGTGTAAGTCCGAAACTATCGCCACTAGGCAACTTCATTAGTCATCCATGTGTCGTACTATGGTTCCTAATTAAGTTGACATGACAGTCGAGCTTCGAGATGCCCCAACAACAAGAAATAGCTATTCTGATGTTAGTCAACTAAATTTGTGGGAGACCGATATCGATGTGGCTGCGGAATGCTGATACTTATGTTTGAATTGATGATTTGACTTGTTTGTTGCTGAATAAACAGGTCCCATTGTTTGATCAAATGGACGAAAGAATGCTGGATGCGATCTGCGAGAGGCTGAAACCCACCTTGTGCACCGAAGGCACATTCCTAGTGCGCGAAGGTGACCCCGTCAACGAGATGCTCTTCATCATCCGAGGCCATCTTGACTCTTACACCACCAACGGCGGACGCACCGGTTTCTTCAACTCATGCCGCATCGGACCTGGCGACTTCTGCGGAGAGGAACTGCTCACATGGGCCTTGGACCCGCGCCCGAGCGTGATCCTCCTGTCCTCAACCAGGACAGTCAAATCCATTTCGGAAGTCGAGGCATTTGCCCTCAGCGCGGAAGACTTGAAGTTTGTGGCATCACAGTTCCGGAGGCTGCACAGCAAGCAGCTGCGGCACAAGTTCAGGTTCTACTCGCATCATTGGCGGACGTGGGCCGCTTGCTTCATACAAGCTGCGTGGCGCAGGTTCAAGAAGTGGAAGGAAGTCGCCGAGCTTAAGGCTCAAGAGAGGCTCAAACAGTGTGTTAAGGCTGCTGAAAAGGTCCCGACCCACTCAGGACTGGCTTCATACGCGACTAGGCTGGTCGCAAGCACAAGGATAGGCGGTGGGCATAGTCCGTCTGGCTCAGACTCAAGTGCCATTGCGTCGCTACAGAAGCCGGTGGAGCCGGACTTCTCCATTGACGACGATTAAGCGGAGAACAAATCAAGGATGTATGTACATTGATTTCCTTATAAGAAGTTAACAGAAGGGGCCGACATATAGTGATTCTTTCATTGGTTGGGAGGGAGATATAGAAGTAGAGATAACTATATGTTAAGAGAGACATTGTAGCTGATGCATATTGTAGCTAAGAAATTGAAGACAGCTTGTCCTTCATTTTAAAAGTACAAGCAGAAGCTTCAGAGGCAAATTTGCAGCAAGTATCATTCATGGTTGACAACGGTAAGAAATGCAAATGCTAATTCTTGGAAGATCAAAAGTTGTCACATAATCAATGTGCTCCTTTTTAGATCGGAGGGGTGTATGAAAATCACAAACACGCACGGAAAAATATTATCGCTTAGATTGATTTATTATATCGAATCAATCACATGTCAAGATGAATTCAAGCCACTATAAGAACCTGAATGAGGTGTGCAATGATGATGAAGCTTTTCGTTCATCGTGACTCCATAATCAATCCCTTGATCTAAATCATAATAAACTTGCAAGTAGCCCATGACTAAGGGTCCGTTTGGAATTAGCATTGGGAGCATTTCCAAGGGGCTTTGGGTGTCCAAACCTCATTGGCAAAAAAAAAGGGTGTTTGGAAGACTTGCATTTGGGAAATACAAGTCTCCCAAATGCTGAAAGCCCCTAGGCTACCTTGGACTTTTTAACATTTTTGGAATGCTTAGGGGGTGTAAGTAATTTTTTTTCTTCCTTTTTTGCCCTCACAATTTCATCCAAATTCCAATTTCGCCCTTTTGCTTAAATGAGAAACCCTATTGCTGCCGAAGAGGAGCCGACGTCGCCAGAAGGGCGCCGACATCGCCCGACGACCGTTGCGCGAGGGTTGCACGACCCCGGCAACCCTTGGGTCGCGCGACCCAGGTGACGCCACCTGGGTTCGAGCGACCTAGATGACCGTTGCCAAGAGCCGCGAGAGGGTTGCCTGCGTCGCGCGACCTCAGGCAATTGTCGCATGACCTCAAGTGACCGTCACTTGGGTTCGCGCGACCTCAGGCGACCCTTCGCCTGGGTTGCCTAAGGTCGCGCGACCCAGGCCTCGCTTGAGGTCGCGTGGCCTCAAGCAACCTCGCCTGAGGCCGCCTCACCTGTGGTTGCCCGACCTCAGGCGAGGCTGGCGGCTGCTCACTGGCTACTCGCCGAAGAGGTCGCCGGCTACTCGCCAGTGCAGATTTTGACTTAAAAAATTTCTAAAATGGCTAATTTTCCCAAACACCATTTGCATTTCTAAAAATTAAAGTTGTATTCAAAGTGTGATTTTACCAAACACAATTTGCATTTTGAAAAATCCCTTTAACTCAAAGGTATTTGCATTTTCCCAAATGACTTTCCTCAAAAGGCTTTCCAAATGCACCCTAAGTGTTGCGTGAGTTTGCGTGTGTGAGAGAGAACCCAAAAGATGAAAAAAAAAAAGATGTAAAATTGCTTTGAAAGAAAAGTATTACGCGTGATTGGTTCTAGGATGAGCCGGTTCCTAACTTGAAACCGGAAACCACACCAGAGGAGATCTCGGCCACCCTTCACGGCCGAGACCCACTTTGCTGCCGCTCCCTCGCACGACACCGAACGTACGTAACAGGATGAGCACAAAAGAGATGGAGTGTTGAACGTTCACAAAAAGCCAGAAAGGGAAGACTTTCTTTTTGCCAATTTCTGAGACGACCTTCCACTTATTCGAAGGCCGTAGTTCTTGTTTTTGCTGCTGATTGGGTCCTGTTATTTTACCTTGCTTGTCAACGTGGCTTCACCACCTTCTGTTGCTACTGATTCCGTTCAACTAGTCTGGCGGTTTTTCATTGAATTCCTCCAGTTTTTGTTACTTGTTAGTCTTTGGATGTTGCTCTTTGACGAAGCCGTGACCCCCTTTGCAACGTTACTGGTCTTTCGTGCCGAGCTCTTCATCGCGTGATCCCATAGACAACGAAGCTACTGCCCAGTTAGCCGCGGACCCCCTCCACGGGTAACTGCGCTGTGAGCAAGCTGAGAGCGCCGACCACCGAGCAGAGCCGAGAAGTACTGCTCGCAAGACACAGTGAGCGAGCCCGACCATGAGCACCACCGTGATCCTGTGGAGCTGCGAGTCACGCGGACCGCCTTGCCGATCCACAACTGCTGCAAGCCCTGCCACGAGTGAATCACCACCCGTGAGCCCTCGCGATGAGCTGTCCGTGAGTCAAGCCGAAAGCAGCACCGGCGACTAGTGAACCAGCAGCCACCGGAGCAGCCCCAGCCCGCATATTTGATTTCCTATTCCGAGTGGCATAATATCTAACGCATATTTTTTAGCCATAGATGATTAATTAGGAAATCTTTCCTAATTTGCAACCACAATTAATTTTTAATTCCATCTATAAGGTTTTAGATGGATTATTAATTTTAGTAGGTTTAAAATTGATATGTTGGTCTTTAAGGCATAAGATCAATTATCAATTTTAAAATTTTAAAATATATCAAGTTAATTTTATCCGCTTTCCTATTTTCAATATTTGATTGGTAGGATATTATCTTGTATATTTGCTTGCATGTTTTAAATCTTTAAAACAATTCATGTAGAATAGACTACATATAGATAAGATTGCACATCATTTTAGGATAGATTGCATTCCTAGGATAGACATTCTTGAATATTTAGATATTTGATCTCTCTAGATAATATTAGTTTAATTTGATTCCTTGAATAGGATAGGATTTTTCTTTATAATTTTCTTAGTTTAAATAGAGATATAATATTTAGGATAATTTAAATTGACTGATTTTTCTAGATAAGATAAGATTTCTAGATAGATTAATTTATTTGGATAGATTCTAGAAGTTTAGAATAGTTATTCAAATTAAATTAGGGTTTAGGAATAATTTAATTCCTAGTTTAGATTAGACAATGTCATTTCCTAGGTATTTTAATTCCATTAAATTTTAATATCGAATTTTGATTAAAATGGAAAATGTCATATGTATGTCATATAGTTTAAGGTCTTGCCATGTCGTTAATGCATGTCATATAGTTAGGGTCATTTATTAAAATACATAGCTAGCTGCATTCATTTTTGCCCGTCATTAGAAGTAGGTCATCTAGAATAATTAGTTAATTAGTTTAAATATAGTTGCATGTCAGGTTAATTAATTAATCCATAATGTAGTATGCATGTTAGGATTATTTAATATAATTGCATGTCATTTAGAATAGTCATGTAGCTAATTCAATTAGGTCATTTAATATGTCATTGCATTTAGATTAATTTCATGCATATCATAGAGGTTAGTCTTTTTCCTTAAAAACAATGAAAATAAAAAAGAGAGAATTAAATTGTGTGGCATATGCTCCTTGACATTTATTTCACTTAAATTAGGTGATTTATTTATTGATTGTGTACCCGTGTGATAACCTTTGCCCTAGTGACTTAGGTTAAAATTAAATCAAGCTGTCTGACAAATGTTTCATAAAATGAAAACGCACCAAAAGGGTGTTAAATTAATTTAGCATAATCAAGTCCCTGGACTTAAACTCTCTGATTCGTAGGAATAAAGTATTTTTCTCCTAATATTCTATTTAGGTGTTTAATCAATCTACTGTAAATCAATTAGTGGCGAGTTCAAGTTAGATATTTTTTGAGTGATAATTAAATGAACCTAACTTGTGATTTAGTAGAGCTTGGAAGAGCTCGATCTAGGTTAATTAGATAATTGATTAACTTAGTAGTCTGTTAGCATGAATAGAATGAAAATTTTAGGTCACGACACTTGGTTATGCTAGATTACTTTAACGCCCTTTCGGTACCCTTTTTCATTTTATGAAAACATTGGATTAATTTTAACTTAGGCACTAACATGTGAGGTGTTTATACGGGTGCAATTTCGCATAATCAAAACGTTAAATAAATTACAAAATAAGGGTAAGAGCAACATACTTGGACATTGCAACTTAATCCCTAGCGTTTTTATCCCAACCGCAAGACTTAGACTAATGCAATTTTTTTTAGGTTTTCACTTATTTAAAGGAAAATGCATGTAATGCAACTATACTAAAATATGTACGGCATTTATCTAAATGACCTAGCTCTAATGACATGCGATGACGTACAATTAGATGTCTACCAAAAGTGACATGTGTTATGACCCTAAACATACAATTTCTAATGAGGGGCAACTAATATGCGACTACATTGGATGTCATGCATTCTAACTTAAATACCTAATCAAAGTTGATGAATAAACCTAGACATACATATTAAATGAACCTAGACATAATACTAAATGAATGCACCTAGATATGATGCTAAATGAATGTACCTAGACATAATACTAAATGACATAGCAAAATGACATGGCAAGGTATTTTTGGTATTTTATGTGAATTTCAAAATTAATAATTAATGTAATTAAAGCTACCCTAAATGAAAATTATCCAATAATTTAAATTAAATCCTAAAATTATCTAGGAAATTTTATCCCTAATTCTAAACAATTTAAATATTGGATATCTTATCTTGCTATATGAAAGGTAACCTATGAGATGAGATATCTGATAAATAAATTTAAAGATAAGATTTCTAGTAAATCTTACCTTACTAAATGTTTAAATTAAAGATGACCCTCAGAATTCTTGAATTACGGAACACATGAAGTTAACGATCACATTTGAAAAATATTTTGTGCAACTTTTGGAAAATGTCTAATTTAAATATGGATGACAAATAAAATCGGTCAATCAAATCTACATGATTGTAGATTGGATTGTCCAACTTTCCACACTATCGGGAGCGCTATCTCGTGGTTGAGATTGGACCGCCAACATGTGCATGTTATCGATAAGGAAAATTCCTTATTTTAATTAGTTTTATAATATTCTAGAAAATACTCGTTGAGATTTGAAATTGGTTTAAAACAGGAAATTTATATTCTAGAAAATCAATTTGATATCCAAATTTTGAAAATAAGCAACATTATCAATAACAATCACTTGGATAATGGAAATTACCTAATTCAATATTCGCGCAATTATTTGTTTTCCCTTTCGAACTCCGCAGATCAGATCGGGACCGGCTCGATGGTTGACACACGGTGGCTGCAAGCAGTGAGGACTCACCAGCGGTGGAAGGCTGTGCTCGGTGGCTCACGGACGGCTTGAGACAGCTGCTTCTCGACTGGGAATTTTGTCAAGCAGTTGGTGGCCATTACAATTATCGCCTTGCGGGGGCTCACGGGGAGGAGATCACTGCGACTGTTGCTTCTCGGACTAGTCACGCCTCGTGGTGGTCTGGCTCGACTATTAGTTGTACGATATGGGTTCGCCAGTGGTGCTCTCGAAATTTCATCAAACAGCTGTTGAATGGCTCGACGTCTGACTCGGCTTGTAGCTACTGGCGAGAAGCGGTTACATCGTCGTTCAGGTAGCAGAAAGGGTGCATCGGGACTTCGTCGGATCACTGGGAAGGGCCGTCAGGAACCGTAGATTGTTGTGGCTGCAGGTTTCGCAAGAAAACACAGCTTGCTTTTTTTTTTTTCTTGCTCAAATCAGGGGGCATCGGTGACAAGAAGCAAACCTCATTGGCTATGCTTGGAATGGTGGCGGCGATGTCTCAACAAGGATGGCATCCCAGGAAGGAGGCAGCCCGATAAGATTAGCAGCGTTGTCAGTGAAGCAGATTGGTGATGCGAAACAGAGTACCTACTTTGTCTTTGAGCGAGAAAGAGTAAGCTGATTGGAAGGGACTCGATCACCGTATGATCGGCGATGGGGCAACGGGTGACGACTTCACGGGCAATGGAACACCAGACAGGCCGTTGGTGCAGGCAATGGCCATTGGCTAGGGAGCAACTACCATCGAGGCTGCTGTGGTGTGGGTGGTCCAAGGAAGTTCTTGGCCAAGGAAGGTAACTCCGCCTAGAGAATTCTCTCTCTATCTCGCGCTCTCACTCATGTATTGCTCTATAGTTTTTTTGAATTGTATAACTAACGATGTTTAAATAGATGAACCTAGGGCTTCACAACTTTCGCGTATATATGGAATAGTTCCCCAATTTTTACTTCATATTCTATGACTTGGATTTGATTCCAAATCTCTTATCTATCACACAAGAAGAGATATATTTAATCAGATAAGAATTGCACTAAATATGAAGTAAAAAGCTTTTAAGCGATAAGTGAAGGTCTTCTCTAGATATCGTCACAAGCAAAGCAGGTGAAGCTGGTGGTTGTTCTCCTCTAGCTAGTTGAACAGGAGATCTTGCTGATGTTTGATTTGTTGTTCCATCAATCACATCAAAATTTGCTTAATTATCACGACCATTAGTTTTGTTGCGCATTTCATTCCAAATGTGCTAATTGTCGTAGATGAACACATTGACGAGGTAGACATCAGGTTGTCTTTCCTCTTGCTTGTTGTGAGATTGTGTGAAGTAAGAAACGAACAAGATGATCTTAAAGCTCCAAGATAGAACAAATTCATTTGTTCAGAAGAATTCACATAAGCAACAATACTAGAAAGTAGGACTACTTATTTGAACCGGGATAATCTTTTGACTAAAGAACTTAATCAAAGTAATTAAGAAAATCTTTCAAAGCCAAGAAGGAGAGTTTGTGCTATTTTGAAAATATTGAAGATCCTCTAGTGAAAGGCAAACCTGAAAGGCTTCAATTTCAAATAAGGAATTTCTTTAAAACAACGAAGCAATTCCTGTAAATTTAGAGTTGAAAGCATGGATTATCAACAAATATAAATTTTCAAAACCATCTCTTGTAAAGTTAGTTATAACAGGATATTTATGCTTAGAAGAATATACTTATAATAACAAACAATAAGACTTTGATACCAATTGTTATAGTTAACAAAACAACCTAGAGGGGGTGAATAGGTTGTTTGAGCATTATAAAAAATATTTGCGGAATTTAACAAGTTTAACTTCAAACATTAGCTCAAACATCAGCATAAACATTGGCTCAAGTATGTGCACGTGCTGATATTTAATATATAATGATAATGACAAACATGTGATATTAATAGTGAAGAGATTAGAAGATATGCAAACATATAAATAGTGGCTCGATTTTATCCCCAAGCCTATATCCACTCTTAAGACTAACGATCACAAGTCGGGCCGAATTGCACTAGTAATCTGCTCAACAAATTACAATTGTCAAACACTGATCCTATTACATGACACACTATACTCTCAAGACTTAATTACTACACTTACTCTTGTACACTCAATCTCTCACGTGATTACTCTATGACAAGATCATCACAATGAAGATCTTTTAAGGAGAACAAAGAAACATCAATAGAGAGAGCAGCTACAAGCAAATATTCGGGTTTTTCATTGTGTTGTCTCTAATATTTTAACTTAGAAGCTCTTTTCTTAAATAGCCATATTCAATTTTCCAACTGGAGATGTTTCAAAAAGTCTTCTAGCTGTTACAAATCCGCTGCTATTGTTCAAAGAAGAGTAACTACTTATGCAATTCCTTTTCCTAAACATTTGCTGGCTTTTTTAAAATAGTTTCTGCATCTACTGCTCTTATGTTGACTGCTTCTGACAATCGCCTATTTCCTGCTTCCCAATAGACTTCTTGATCTTTCGTCATGCAAATCTATCCTTCAACGACTATAATCTCGAACATCTTCATATGCTCGTTCAACAAACATCACCAACGACATGTTATTTCAGCATTGGTACAAACATTGGCTCGCACTAATCTTTGTGTCCATTAGAGTTGTTTACATAAAATGCTCATGGACGCTTTACAATCTTCACCTGATGGACCACAACGCAGATATCGCTCAGTCCACAAAGATCATCATAAACATCTGCATCAGCTAATCTTTCTTCTAGTCTTTCGAAGAACATTGGCAATCTCGATTCCACCAAGCTATTCATCTTCATGGTCATTCCAAGCTTTATTAAACATTCCATTCTATGCTTGTTTAACATCACCATGTCTATCCAATAGTTCACCCGATTTTTGTACATCCAAACCATTACAAATATTTTCGTTCTTCTCGGCTTGTTTACCCTCGATCAAGGTCTTTCTAAATGTTCATCTTATTTGAAGATCATTCCAGCTTATAGACATCCTCAACGCCCAATATCTCGTTTACCTCAAACATCAGCAGATCAAACTTCTGGTGTTGTTTTTGACACATATCTATATTGGCTTGTGCATATTTCACCCGGTATCACTCAACCAATACACGCATTGATAGCCGTTGATTGTTTTTGTCATCATCAAAACAATATAGGGGATTTTTCCAATAATCACCACATTCGTGATTATCTCAACATCCTCTGAAGATTGAAACAAGTTAGGAACTCGCAGAAGCTCTTAGGCAGTTGATGAAGCAAATTGATGCCTTTCATGCCGAAGACGTGACGAGGGCGTCACCCGATTAGATGGGGAGAATGTCACGGTCTAGAAGTTTCCAAGCTCGAAGGACTGTGAACCATCCAAGAAAAAGCGATGTCTCTCTTTCGAATTCTCTGGAATATTTTTTGGGGCGAGCAATATTATAATTACATCCTATTCTAGAGAGTTTTTATAAATTTGATTGGCCGATAGGGAGATGCAATCTGATTAGTAGATAAGGAGGTGCGATCTCCACCAGATCGAGGAGAGATTTACGATTATAATCAAGACACTTGTTGTATATATAGGGGTCTCCTTCTCCTCATTTATATTCATCTCACAAATAATACAAATTTAGAGCTTCTCTCTCTATGATCCATGTGAGTAAAGCTGACTTGGGCAGACGTTCTTAAGGCCGCACGGGTAAGAAAATGCTAGACCGATTGACCCGTCACTCCCTCTTTATAACTTCTTTCTTGTTACCTGCCTTAATTACGAATAAACAAACGAGAGATGCAACACGGCGAAGCAAGCAACAAGTTCTGTCACTCACGAAGGTTGGGCTCAGAGAAGTGAAGCACACACGTGTCAAGATTCCGTGGGCATGCGTATTAGTCAACTTTCGATCTTTTCAAAAGAAGGAAGAAATCCACGACCCAACAATATCTTTTTCTTGCTGTTACTGTTTTTTTGTCCTTTTTCGCATTTGTCTAGTGATTATGTAATAAATAAATAAAAAAACAAAGGCCAGCTTTTAAATGCTGATGGATCGGGTACATTGTCATTTTCTTGAAATTCTGAAATATAATTTAAGGGGTTGCTCAACTCATATCGGTCGTAAGTGTTAACAAGCGACAATCACAAGGAGGGTCGGCTATTTGTACTGTTCGTGAACATTGAGAGTTGACCCTCGCTTCCCATTTTGACCAAGTTTCCCGTTTTGGCATCTTCATTCACTCCTCCAATATCAGAGTTGAAATGAAAAATGTCATTCCAAATTTGACTCTATATTTGTCACATCTCAAATCTACATGAATAAAGAAACGATACGGCCGTCCTTTCTTGTCACGCCCCGAGACCTCGAGCGCGTGACCATCCCTGTCACTTGTCCAAAGGTCAATAAAATTTTCGACGTCCTAGGACGCGTCGATGACCCATTCATTTTATCTTTCAATTAGCGCATGCGGAAACGTAAAACAACCCCTGACAGCAGGAATAGCCGGAAAAACAGCGGCACCAACAATAGAACAAACAGTATTACCAAAACACAACTTTTTATTTATCAAAATGTTAACCCTAGGAAGTTTATATTTACAAGCCTTCACTGTCGGGCCACTTCCTACACGACCAACAAAAGAGGTACTGCGGTCGGGGTTAACCTATCTCCTCTACACAAGGGTACCTTGAACTGTACCTGCCGGCCTTCCGTTCTACGGACCTGAAAAAAAAAGGTTAACAACAACGAATGAGATAAAAATCTCAGCGAGTTAACCGCCTAAGCCTCGCGTAGGACACTAATTCACCTAGGGTAAACCCTAAACATGCAATTTAATGTCGATGGCAGATCAATAGCGAGCAAAGCTCGCTCTACGCAACCTATAACGAGTTCGAGCAACTCACTCACTGATCAATCAACAAATCACAGGCGTTCTTACCTTGCCTTGGCACATGCACACGCCCTGCATATTATCAGTTATAATCGCATGCTAAAACAACGCATCAGTCAAGACATGAAATCAGACGAAATCTCATTTCCTCTTGCCATTTCACCACGCACTTATGAAACGTGCTCATTCCATAACCCGTCATCACAACCCGCGTAAAGTTCACGCCTCAGGTGTACGACGTCGCCACTACCCGCGTAAAGTTCACGCCTCAGGTGTGCGACAGTTGGCCTCGTCAGGCTCAACTAACCCCGCGTCAACACGCCTCAGGGTAGCCCGCGTAAAGTCCATGCCTCAGGCTTAATGCTCAACCTCGCTTAAACACGCCTCAGGGTGATAATCCTTAACCCCGCGTAAAGTTCACGCCTCAGGGTAAAAATTTCCTTAACCCCGCGTCAACATGCCTTAGGGTTGATGTTATCAAACAATCATGAAAATATCACATTTTCTGCATGCAGGCCACGATCATGATCACACATCAATTAATGCCATTTTCACAATAAAATTCACATATGATCACAACGACGTGCTATTGTCGCCAAACTTTGCATGCTTCACATTTCAAGCCTAGTGGATTATTCGATCACATAAAATTCAACATTCGGCATATCTCCACGTCAATTTCCAATGTCGCATTAAAAATGCATTATTTTCTACAAAAATTATTTTAGGCACGAGGGACGTTAATTCCATAGCCAATCTCGATATAAACATGTCCAGCACAGTCAGCATAAAATCCTCATCTTAACTCAACTCGGGTTAATTAACCTAACCATGGTTAATTACCCTAACCATAATTAATTAACCTAACTAGGATTAATTAACCTAACAAGGGTTAATTAACCTAATCGGGATTAATTAACCTAACGAGGATTAATTAACCTAACAGGGATTAATTAACCTAACGAGAATTAATTAACCTAATAGGGATTAATTTAACTTAACGAGGATTAATTTAACTTAATCAATATTAGCCAAATTAACCATAGTTAAAGGACTAATTGCATCTTAACTACCCCTAAATGCAATTAGTAGCCTAATCAAGGATTAGGGGATTAACTCACCGTTTAATGGCGAGACTACCACGGCGACGACGACGGCGGCGACGACGTGAAGACGATGACGGTGGTGGCTCGCTTATTGGCCGGCGACAAGTTGGACGGCAAGGGGGCGGCTCACGGTGGTGGATGGATCGACACGGCGGCAAGGGCACGGCGGTTCGGTGGAGGCTTGGTGGAGACTTGGTGGCCGGCTCGGTGGAGGTTTGATGGCCGGCGAA
>BCNH02000002.1:15481842-15514584 GCA_001662345.2 Metrosideros polymorpha var. glaberrima | reverse complement strand
TAACTGCAGAAATTGGAATCGTCGCTGTTAATCCAAAACGACGACGTTTATAGCGCGCCGATTCCTTTTAAATATAAATTTTGACGCTTTGGTTTCACCACTCGCACCTTGCCCGAGTGGTATCCGGGAATGAAACAAATGGTCCGATCCTGAGTTCGAAACTTGGAGGCGGCGACTTCGGTTGCTCCGGTTGCCCCTCCTCCCTTACTCGCGCGCCGTTTCCATTAAATTAAACTTTTGGCGGTTCTGTCTCACCGTTTGAACTTCAGTCGAGTGGTAAGAGGCAGCATAGTCCGAAGTCCCGAGTTCAAAACTCACAGGCGACGGCTTCGGTTGTGTTCTCCTCTGTTATTCGTGTGCTGTGTACTTTAAATAAATCCTTTGGCATTGTTATCCAACAGTCGTGCCTTAGCCGAGTGGCAAGTGCACGAGATGCGCACGAGACAGCGAAGGTCTGCGGTTCGAAACCCGCGAGCGACGGCCTCTGTTTTCATTTTCTTCTTTTCTTTTCTTTTTATTTTTATTTTTGCACAAATATAACTAAAAATCCGATCATCCATGTTTCCAATTGAATTTCGACAATCGTCCTTTGATTAATCCAAACAGTCAAAATTCGGGATATCACAGCCCCATACTTGGCTCTTAATCCTTTAAGGTCCAATACTCTTCATCGGACTATAATTCATGGCTCAAGTCCATTAGATGGTATGGAGTAACATGTCCAAATGTAATTCTCTGCGCCTTAAACTGGTGAGCCAGAACTCAGGATGTTACATTTCTCACAAAAGATATAAGTTCAAAATATAACCAAAAAACTTGTCATCAAAATATACATTTCCAACTATATATATATGATAAACCAACAGGTTTGGTTACAACATAAGAGTTTCTAAAATCCAACAAAACAATATGTACAATCTAGAATTCATCCAACCCAACAAACTAACGACAAAAAAAAAAATACAATTTCTTAGGCTAAACCCAAAAATACAACCAAAAGTCCCCATCAAGCGCTCTCGTACTAACGGCCACTAACCGAGGAATCTTAAAACATAAAAAATGATAGGAATGAGCAACTAGAATCCAGTGAGCAGTACATTTCTTCTAAGCAGATCGAGTACCCATTATGCTTATAATAAAGCAACACCACAACCCATAATCCAAGTTCAAGATAATATACATATCAATCAAATATGATTTATTTCTTTTTAGGAGAAGTATTTAATTCCCAATAATAGTATAACAAAATATCAATGGTCTAGTTCATTGATTAATCTCACAAAAATATGCGCCAATGGTCTATTAATTAACCAATTTCATTGCTCAAATGTCAAACCACGGTCACACATAATGCCCCATGACAAGGCGATCAAACTCCCCCCTTGGCGAGGTCTCTACCTATATTATCGGTAGTTGGCCCACAAGGATATTATAAACTACTATGCATACTCACAAGCCCTGCAACGGACTTACAATAATATTGAGCATCAACACAATCTTTCACAATCCACAAAACTAATCCAGAATAAATATCACAAATCAACCATATAATCTTTCCACAAAACGGCCCGTACGCCTGTATTACCTTTTGGAAAGCATTTCTCAAGTCATATCCGAACTTGTTTCACAAATTAGTTCACAAAACAATACATCTCTTCACAATACATTTCCTAAAAACACTCTCAAATACAAAAGGGTGAAAATTCTCGATCCAACTTTATGCAACAAAAATGCTCTTCTTAGTTCAGTAAGTATATATCAAAACTTTATTATTTCAAGACATGGATTTCACCAGATCAAAAAAGAAATAACACCACTTAACTGGAAAAGTCAAAAACCAAGCTACGGTGGTTTTTCAAGTCGACACACACGTTTTCCTATCAAATATATGAAAAATGATATAAAAAACCGAGTAATATGCTACTTTAATGAATGACTCGACTAGATAATGCCTATTTGTCGCTAAGGCGACTCCTACGCACCAACGAAAAGCTCATTCTTAGTGGACATGCATGTTGTTCACTGCGAACAGCTTGCACGTTGAATTTTAACACATCATAACTCCCTCCTCCGAGTCCCAATTAAAGCGAACTTGCAGTCCAAAGAAAGCTCTTTTAATGTACTTCAAAACCCCCAACACGAATTCTCTAGAATCTGTTAAAAAATCGACAAAAATAGATGCAACAGGTTCTGGTCGCGCACTGTTCACTACGCGCGTCAAGCTTCAAAATTCCGTTTTAGACAAACCGTAAATCCAAATTGCGTTTCATTGACTCGCATGGCTTCACAACACTCTAAACTTCCATTCTAGTATATGCAACCAAACGGCTCCAAAAACAAAGACAATAGTTTTGTCGTTACGGGAATTTGGAATTTGAGCCCTAATTCCAAAAATTTCTCTGATAAAACGAACAACGGGTGTGAGCACTTATCGGGCGTTGCAAATCAGTATTGAATCGGCTCGGCGAGGATCCCGTTACTTGTACGCGCTCTAGGCCTTCTCTCTTCGCAAGCTTCCCCTTTCCCTTTTATTTGAGCTGAATGTGCATTGTTCTCTTTTTTTTTTTTTATCTCTTCATTTCTCTTTTTCTTTTTATGGGGCCACACAAGTTGACCAAGTCAAAAATAAAAGGCAACTCTTACAATATTTCTTCATCACTTTCTTCTAATTTCGCAAGTTGATAATAGATACTTGTGAAAAAGAAAAGGATGGTTCATTGACCAGTACATGTTACATCCCAAATTTATAGGAATAAGAGAACGACACGACCGCTATTCTACACGAAGGACATAGTCTCAAAACATAATCAAAGAACATGTTATCAAAATATACATCTTCAATTATATATATATAAGATAAACCAACAAGTTTGGTTATAGCAACAGAGTTTCTATAACTAACAAAAGAATATATACAATCTAGAATTCATCCAATCCATAAACTAAGGACAACAAAAATTACAACTTCCTTAGGCCATACTCAAAAATAGAACCAAAAGTCCCCATCGAGCGCTCTTGTTCTAACGGCTACTAACCGAGGATTCTGAAAACATGAAAGATGAGAGGGATGAGCAACCAAAGCCTAGTGAGGAGTATATTTCTTCTAAGCAGATCGAGCACCCACTATGTATATAACAAAACAATACGATAACTCATAATCCATATACATATCGAATCAAATATGATTTATTTGATTTTCAGGAGGAGTATCCAATTCCCAATAATAATAAGATAAAATATTAACGATCCAGTTCATTGATTAATCTCATAAAAACTCGTGTCAATGGTCTATCCATTAGCCAATCTCATTACTCAAATGTCAAACCATGGTCACGTATAACGCCCCGTAACAAGGTGACCAAGCTCCCCTTCTTGGCAATGTCTCTATCTATATTGTTGGTAACTGACCCACAAGGATATCTTAAACTAGTATACATGTCCATAAACCCCACAACGGGCTCACAACGACATTGAGCATCAACACCATCATCCACAACCCACAAAGCCAATCCAGAATAAATATCATAAATCAAACATATAATATTTTCACAACACAGCCCGTATGCCTGTATTACATTTCGGAAAGCATTTCTCAAGTCATATCCAAACTCATTTCACAAATTAGTTCACAAGGTAATACCTCTCTTCATGATACATTTCCTAAAATCATTCCCAAATAAAAATGGTAGAAAATGCTCGATCCGACTTTATACAACAAAAATGCTCTTCCTAGTTCGATATGTATATATATATTGAAAAATTATTATTTCAAGACATGAATTTCATAAAAATCGAAGAAGAAATAGCACTATTTACCTGGAATATTCAAAATCAAACTACGCGTAACTAGACGACTCGACGATCTCATAATCCTATCAATTAAACGAGAATCAACGTCAAAATTGAGTAAAATACTACAATAACTACAAAGCGACTAAACGACGCCTAGATGCTAACAAAACAACTCATATGCGCTAACAAATCGCATACCCAAAGCGATTACTCAAGCCGTCCATAAGGCGTAATTTGTGCATCGAACTTTAACACATCATAACTCCCTCCTCCGAGTCCCGATTAAAGCGAGCTTACAGTCCAAAGAAAGCTCTTTTAATGTACTTCAAAACCCTCAACATGACTTCTCCAGAATCCACCCAAAAATTGACAAAAACAGATGCAATAGGTTCTGGTCGCGCACTGTTTACTGCACAAGTCAAACTTTAAAAATCCGTTTCTTTCAAACCGTAAGTCTAAATCAAGATCCGTAAAATCCCACAACTCCATAATATCCTTAACTATCATTGTTAAAAAAAAAAATCAACTTAACGATTCCAAAATCGGACTTTGCAGCTCAAATTTCACAAAATTTCGAATTTCAGTCCTAAAATCAAAAACTACTTGGATAGGATGAACAAGGGGCACAAATGCTTACCAAGTATTGCGATAAGTAGTGGAATTGGGTTGGCAAGGCATCCATGACTTGTGCGTGAAAGTTCCCTTTTTCCTTTCTCTTCTTCTTTCTTCTCTTCTCTTTTCTCTCTTTCTTTCATCTGTTTTTCCCTTCTTTGTTCTATTTTTTTTCTCTTCCCCTGCGTTTTTACATGCTCTCGGTAACTACAGTGAACCGAGCACTGTTCACTGTAGTAAAAGTTGACTTGGTCAACTTTTTTTTTTTAAGCCCATATTTTACGGTACATATATCAGTCTTATTGTATGATAGATTTCCGTGATCAATTGTGGCTTTCACCAAGGGACAGAACTTGTACTCAAGCACTATGGTATATAATAATTCAAGATTTGTCAGGTTTGTCTCTTCCTAGTTCCCGAATCTATGCCAAATTCTTGCCTTTATTTGTTGGATTCTGAATAGCATAATCAATTGATTTTCCATTTTAGTGCATCGCCATTTCTTAAGTAGGTTCGATCTTCAATAGCTGACATTCATTCTAAACCAATCAAATTTCAAGAGGATCATCATCTAGCAAATCCCCCTATGGTGAATGGCGATGGAATCATTAAACTGAACTACAAGATCAATGGGAATAAGCTATATGAACCAGAAGCCACGCCTGAGAAAACAGGGAAGTCCTTGAAAGCCAAAGTGCTGCTAAGAGTGTTTTCCGAGGATTATGAGAGGGTGAAGCAAAAGATATTGGATCCTCAAGGACAAACCATTCGCCGGTGGAACAAGATTTTCTTGGTGGCATGTTTGGTTTCTCTGTTTGTGGACCCCCTCTTCTTTTATTTGCCTGTAGTTTGGGAGTAACAACGCATAGATATAGGGACACCGCTTGAAGTTGCACTTATTATAGTAAGGTCGGTGGCCGATGTGTTTTACATGATTCAGATGTTCGTTCGGTTTCGTACAGCTTATATGTCGCACCATCTTCCTGAGTCTTAGGGAGAGGCGAACTTGTTATTGACTCATCGAAGATCGCCCTGAGGTACTTTCGCAAGGACTTCTGGATCGATCTTATTGCTGCCTTACCACTTCGCCAGGTAAAGATCCAGAATTTCTAGTGCAAGTCATTCTCTGGCATGCCAAAAACTTACTTGCGCACAATGGCTTACGGTTCTTTTCATTTTTATCGATGTTTCAGGTGCTGATTTGGCTTGTTATCCCCAATCTCAAGGGTTCAACAATGACTAATACCAAAAACGTCCTCCGTTTTATCATAATTTTTCAATATATCCCGAGACTCTTTCTTATATTCCCACTTTCATCGCAAATTGTCAAGGCCGCTGGCGTCGTCACAGAGACAGCATGGGCCGGAGCAGCTTATAATCTTATGCTTTATATGTTGGCAAGCCATGTAAGTACAGAAAAACAGAGTGTTTCCATATAATCTAGAGGTGATTCCATTGATAGCTAAATGGAAGGTTCAGTAGTTGATCTTCTGGACATTGACGATCTCTCGCTGCCAACTTTTACATATCCATTTCAATCAAGATTAATTTTCACTCTTTTAATGCTCTTCTTCATCTTTTTAAACAGGTTTTAGGAGCTTGTTGGTACTTGTTATCGATAGAGTCGATAACTGAACAGGCCGCCGAAATGGTCCCAACCGGCTCAGGACTGGCTTCATACGCGACTAGGCTGGCCACATGCGAGCATAGTCATTCTGGCTCAGACTCAATTGCCATTGCATCGCTACAGAAGCCGGCGGAGCTGGACTTCTCCGACGACAATTGAGCAGAGAACGAATCGATGACGTATGTACATCGATTGCCTTGTAAGAAGTTAACAGAAAGGGACGACATGTGGTGCTTATTTCATTGATTGGGAGGAAGATATAGAAGAAGAGATAGTTACATGTTAAGAGAGACAGGTTGTAGCTGATGCATATTGCAGCTAAGACATTGAAGACAGCTTGTCCTTCATTTCAAAAGCAATGCAAACGTGAATTCTTGGAAGATCAAAGTTGTCACATAATTAAGGTGCTCCTTTTTAGATCGGAGGGGTGTAGGAAAATCAAAAACACGCACAGAAAAATAATTATCGCTTAGATTGATTTATTATATCAAATCAACCACATATCAAAATAATTATCCTTTTCGTTCCTCGTGGGTCCATAATCAATCCCTTGATCTAGAGTTCAAGCCCAAATGAACTTAATCATAATAAGGTTACAAGTAGTCCATGATTCAATTAGCAGTTGAACTAAATAATAATAAACTTGCAAGTAGCCCATGACTAAGTGCTGCGCGTGCTTGCGTGTGTGAGAGAGAACCTAAAAATAAAAAATAAAAAAAGAGAGAAGTACATTTGCTTTGAAAGAAAAGTATTAGAGGCGATCGGTTTTAGAGTGAGCCAATTCCTCCTCTGGAACTGGGGACCAGTGTGGGCCGGCTCCAGAACCCACCTAGAACCAGACCGACAACAAAATATGTGATAATTTTTTTCTACACAAATGATGTGAAATATCACCCCAAATAAAGTTGCTTATGATGTCTTTATTACTGTATTTGCTTTGCTAGCATTGTTGTGTAACCTTAGCAATTACAAAATTTCCATGTTTCGCTTATTCAAATTTTTTTTTTTGTAAAAATAAGAATTTCCAATTCTTTTTTGTAAAAATTATATATATTGGTCTGGCCCAGGTAGGTGATCCACACCTGGAACTTGAAACTAGACCAATATTCATCAATTCCAATTATTAGGAACTAAAAATCGCCAAGAACCAGCCGGTTCGATTCAGTTCTTTTGCTCACTCCTAAAAAGTATATTCTATTCTATCACATGGGACGTAAGCAAAGCATTAGGAATTTAGAAGTAGGCCCTTCCTTGTTGAAGTTGGGGACGTAACTTGGTTAGTTATTGAAGATGTGCCGGTCCCTTTTTTGTGCTTTATGACTAATGGCCTGTTTTTCTAAGTTCCTCAAGTGATTATTGAGAAAAAAAAGCATATAGTTCAATCATCTTATTGCATCAAAAGTAAAGCTTACTCTACTTTGTTGAACGGAATATGAAAAAGGTCGTCGCAGTTCATAATTCCTCTCTTATGCACATTATTATATGCAATTACTATGCGCTGCTACTTTGAATCGAGAGCCGTCGTCGAGGTTACTTTTAAGCAACTTGGTGATTGTGTTGACCATTCAATTGCTCCATTAACAACTTGATCCAATCTGTCTCTAGCTTAACCAATTAATTCCCAAGATAATGACTCTCAAGGTGAAGAAGTGGTCCCCAAACTCCATGCAATGTCTCAATTACGTGCACTTTTCTAGCTAAAATTCGATTCCAACCATAAATTCAAAGACCCATATGACACGGGTTCACATGCATGATGTCGAACTAAATATATCAATTTGCGTGTCCACATTTGCTTCCCCTGAAATTAAGCACTCTTCTGCTCTGATGATTGAGGTTGAGGGAGCGAGAGAGCAGCATACATTCTCGATAGACAAATCAAGAGTCGGTGGTCACTTTTCACTCTTTCCTTTTCTTTAATTTGATTTTGAATATTGCTTTCGTCAAAAAAGTCATAAATCTATTACATTTTTTCCAATTCAGTCCTAAACCTTCTGCATTTGTGCTAATTCAGTCATTTTGGCCTGTCGACGCTGACGTGGACAATTTTAATAATTTTTTAAAATTTTTTAAAATTTTTTTCTCTCTCTTTTTGGCTTTTCTTCCCCTGTGGCCGCAGCGAGCTCTAGCTAGGGCCGCGAAGCCGTCGGTCGTCCTCGCCATGGCCTTGCTCATGGCTGGCGAAGCCATGGCTGCTGTCGCCCGGCCTCTCCGGTCACAAGAGAAGAAAAACCAAAAAGAAAGAGAAAAATAAATAAATTAAATAAATTAAAAAATATTTAAATTGTCCACATCAGCGCCGATCAACCAAAATGATTGAATTGACACAAATGCAAAATATTTGGGACTGAATTGACAAAAGTGCAATAGGTTTAAGATTTTTTTGATAATTTTTCCGCTTTCTTGACTATGTTTTATCTTCTTGATAGATATAAAAAATCGCGAGGGAATTGATTGTGCTGAGAAATATGATGAAAGTGAAACTATAGTGGCTTGGAATGAGAAACATGCTGCAAAGCGATGCAAGTGTGAACACGATTGGAAGAGATTCATTCAGAGTCGAACAAAGCTACAAAGAGATTCCACTACTTTCGCCATAGGGAGAGAGCTGAATTCTTGTGGGGAAATTCCACTTGACAACCTTCGACAAATCACTTTCAATTGACGTCGAGAAAGCAGCAACTGCAGTGCGAGCTGTTCTTTTTTGTCCCACTAAGAACATTCCCATAAAGCCGACCTTTCAGTCTTGTGTGCTCTCACCATCGAAGTTGGAGAAAGAAGAATGACAAATCTTTGGTGGTCACTGCAGAGCTTGGTGGGAATAGAGATGCTGTGCCCACATTTATGGAATGAAAGTCCCACTCTTTCTACGCCAACTCACCTCCGTGGCAAGTGTGGATTGAGTCATTCCAGTGTCAAAAGGGATAGGTAAGATGCTGACCACATAATGAGTCTGCAGTGCCTTCCTCCTCCTCATCCAAAGAAAAGCAGTCGCCTTTACAATGATTCGAAGTATTGGAAGTCCTTTCTCAAAGGTTGTCTTTGAAGCTCCTTCCAAAGTGGTTTCAAGCTATTGATTGGAGGTTTCGTAATTGAATTATTTAAGACTGAAATGTCGGGGTCGGGGGATATTTCGAACTAGTCACTACCTTCCTGATCCCGTCAAAAGACAGGCTCGCTCGATCCTACTTTGGGTTTGCAAAACGAATGAAGTGCAAGTACTTTGCTCTCGATTGAATCAGTCTTAGAAATAGTAGTAACTGCACATGTCTTGAGGATATGTATACCCCATTATTCAGTCAAGAGAATTTCAATGAGTATTTTAGACCCCAAAACGAAACTGAGGGAACAGAGAGCAAATGATGAGATGGGGGGTGTGGTTTGGTCCAATTGAGAGTGAGAAATAAAGTATGGAGGGGAGTCTCCGGTGCATGCAACGATTCTGCCGACATGGGGTGGGTGGTCGAGGCTTTGAGGGTGCAAGAATATATATAAAAGAAGTCATTCATTCATAGTTTCTAAAACTAACGTATGGGAAAATATTAGCTACCTTCTACTCAATTGACGACGTAATATATACCTTGTTTTAAAAATAGAAAAGAATAAAGTATTCATCTCTTACTTGATCGATTATACTTGAAATATTTCTGACAGGTATGCTAGACATACATTTTCCACCCCGCGGATATTTGTTCCTAATAACTTCAAATCAATTATGTTTTCATTGTTTCAAATGTCTGGACATGGCTGGCAAAAGTCGATCAGAGAACCCTAGAATTCGTGTCAAGGAATTGAAGTAGTGGAACCCGCAAGAGATAAAACAAAGGTGGACCCTACATGCACGGCTTGTTGACTATGATTGAAGCTGCTAGTGCTGGGGTTGTGGGGATTTACATTGCCATAAAAAGAGAAGAGCCATAGAAGAATTCTCTGTCCATCGATTTATATACAAACTCAGCTCCTTTAACATCAGTCTCAGCCCAGGAATAGGAAAGGTTTTGCACCTCTTCATAATCACCAGAGAGAGAGAGACAGAGATGGAGATGAAGCAATCATCAAAGTTCAAGACGGTCTGTGTGTTCTGTGGGAGCAGCCAAGGGAAGAAGAGCAGCTATAAGGATGCTGCTATTGAGCTCGGCAAAGAACTGGTTTGCTCTCTCTCTCTCTCTCTCTCTCTCTCTCTCTCTCTCTCTCTTCACTTTTTAGTCATATCCCTGTGATTCTCTTGGTTTGTTTTGGTGTGGCAAGTTCTTTACATAAGAAAGTAAATTGATATTGCAGTTCGGTCCATCAAAATGACGTGTAATGCCTAGTTATTTTTTCCACTGTTGAAGGTGTCGAGGAATATCGATCTGGTGTATGGAGGAGGGAGCATCGGATTGATGGGTCTTGTCTCGCAAGCCGTCTACAGCGGGGGCCGCCATGTCATCGGGTGAGTGATTTTGTCATCGTCATCAGATCAAGAAGTGCTAAAAAGAAGGCAAAATCATGAAGATAAGAGGTTTAGTTCGGCGGTAATTGATTTGATTTCATACTTGTTTTTGCAGCGTCATTCCCAAAACTCTCATGCCTCGAGAGGTATGTCTTTCTAGTATGCTACCTTTGAGAAAGTATCTTATGCATCGTGTCGTGTCACCAAATGGTAGAGTAATAACAAAGCCAACTACGGTGCTCGCATGATGTGAGTCCCCACAAATTAGTAACCGGTGAACACGGAAGCCGAGTCCAATCAAGTTTGGAGCCAAACGGGGCGTGGGAGAAGCAAAGAGCCTCTCTCTTCTTGCTAGAGCCTAGAGTACACTAGGCTCGTCTGAATCGCAGGAAGCTCATCTCTCAGTTTGTACGTTTGTCCTTAGGGGTGGGCATGGTTTCAAAGTAAAAACTTGGAACCTGAGAATCGTATTGGTAAGAACCTGTTGATTCTTGATTTTAAGATATGCAAGGTAGATTCTGGGTTCAAAAAATTGAAGAACTTATTTCGACGTGTAGGTTTCAAGTTCTAGTAGGCGGAACCTAGAAGCTGTTTTTGTATTTTTCTTGATCTATGTTTTTACACGATCCTGCGATATTTCATGACGTCCAATGATGAATGTATAATCTAGAACCACTAGTCTGAACTTCCACTTCCGACGATATTTATAACCGAGAAATTTACTTTGTTAATGTTTCATATTATTTGTGTGTCTAAATATAAGTTGTGGTCAATTGATTGTAGTAGCAAGTAGTGGTAATTAAAGATGATGATTCAATGCAATCATTCAATTAATAATACATATGGAACCTTTGACGAGGTAGGCTTTAGGTTCTAAAAAATGAAAACCTATTCCGACAAGTAGGTTCTAAATTCCAAATCTGTACGTACAAAACCTACAACCGCTCACCGTATTTGTCCTGGTGCACAGCATTTGTCTGTCTCTGCTAGTTTTCACATGCCCTTGGTTAGATTCTGTGCAAAGTATACTTTTCACCCTTGTACCTTCTTTGTACCAGCCTTCAATAGTGTGAGCGTGTCCCCTCTTCCATTTTTGTCGGTGTCCCCGCTTGGCCCCCACCCATACGAGTTCTGTACTCAGCTTGAGGCTTGAAATTCTCGCATTTACTCAGCGCATGCGACCCTATTCCATCTCGGCTCGCATGTGTCGGGGCGAACGCTAACCTGCTCCGCACAACCGTCGAGGGGTTTTAATCTGCATGTTTTGAATATGGATTAGAACGGTGTGGTGTGCCAGATAACCGGAGAAACAGTGGGAGAAGTGAAGGCGGTTGCTGACATGCATGAGAGGAAGGCAGAGATGGCTCAACGTTCGGACGCCTTCATCGCCTTACCTGGTTGGTGCACCCGTAAATCTAAATCTTCTCGAAACATGCTCATGTTCAGTAATGAATTCATTCCATTCGAACCAAAATCAGGGTCCAATGACACGACTGATTCGGGCTTAGTTTCGACACTCGGCCCACGTAGAACCCAAGTGGTCCGATCTGAATCTGACCCGCAGGCCATGACTTCAATTTTGAGCCTCCTTTTGGAAAATATGAGTGAAACAATAGTAACTCATACTCAACTTACCTAGCCAAAAAGGGGGGGAAAAGCCTAATATTCTCGAGATTTATTTATGGCATATAAATCTTCATCAACTAATAATCTAAAAACGAACTAATTTTTCGCTATGTCTGTTAATTTGTGTATGATTTTTCACAAGGGGGTTATGGGACGCTCGAGGAACTTCTAGAGGTGATAAACTGGGCCCAACTAGGCATCCATGACAAACCGGTAAGTCGTCCTTTTAACTTTAGCAATTTTTATTCTCCATTTAGATTTTAAGTTGATCCTGATTTGAATCTCTTCTTGCATTCCTAAGATACTAAAGATAAATTTTGCAGGTGGGAATGTTGAATGTAGATGGGTACTACAACCCCTTATTGCAATTCATCGACAAGGCAGTGGAGGAAGGTTTCATTAGGCCCAATGCACGCCACATCATTGTATCTGCCCCTAGTGCTAGGGACTTGATTAAGAGGATGGAGGTAATTAAGAATTTTAATTGAAATTAACACTTCGATTTTTAGTCATGTGTGCTGTTTTCGCGTTTGGCTCACTTCCGATCAATTATTTTGCTTGATTAATATTAATTCAGCAAAAAAAAATTAAATTAAATCAGTGAGAAAGAGGGTGCTAATCCTTCAAAAGATTGTGATATGAATTCTGCAGGAGTATTATCCGCGCCATGAAAAGCTAAGTTGGGAGATGGAGCAATTGGCCTACTCTACAAGTTGTGACATCTCCAGATGAATAAGTAGGAAGAAGAAGAAGAAGAATATAGAAGGAAGAAAAAGAAAAAGAAATCCAGGTGAATTTAGGAAATTAAAAGGATGACTCGAGAATTGTGGAATTTTTATCCTCATTCTTTTCTCTTGGAAATTAAAAGTTGGCCTCAAAACAATGGGCTATAATCTAGATCATGCATTTATTAGCAGTAAATTTTTCTAATTTATTCTGTAATTGGTATATGGAAAATTGTCCAAAATGTTAAACCTATTTTACTTTTGCTAATTAGTCATAAACCTTTTAATTTTGTCGATCAATTCCTAAACCTTTCCACATCTTGCTAATTGAGTCCATCCGGCTAATTTGGCTGGAAATCAATGATGTGGATGCCGGTCGTTCTACATGGTACGATTAGTGCTGATGTTGAGAATTTTTAATAATATTTTAATATTTTTTGAATTTTTATTTTATTTTTCCTTTCTTTCTTTTCTTCTCTTTTTCTTCTTCACTTTTTTTTTTTTTTTTTACTGTGGCTGACGAGGGATGCCAGGCCCTGGCCGGCCGCAAGTGAGGAAGGACTGGGTTTGCAGGGTGAGGTGGGGTCGATGTAGGAGTCCATTACAACGACCCCATTGGACCTCTCGGACTCTTTCACAACCCGTCTCTGAGTGAACATCTTGCCATGGATGGTTTACTTCACTTCAAGAAAAGGTGTGAACAATGGCGAGTTTGAACCGAATTCCAAAAGGAAAAGCAATGGAAAGAATCTGTTTTCTTTTTCCGTTTACGTTTGTGCTTGAAATTGGTCAGAGAAGCTGAAGGAGGAGAGACGAGCAGCGGTCGTGGCATTTTGCTTGAGACTTGAGAGCAGTTTGAGGTGGCCATGGAAGATCAAGATTGCGACTATAATTAACTTGGAAGCTTCAGAATATTCTATTACTTCTTCTTCTTCTTCCTTTGTCGTCCCGCCATTGCAGCCAAAGAAAACTCTAAGGATGCGTTTGTTTTTCATTCTCTTACAGAATTCAACTTCTGACTAAAATTAATTCTGGCTAGAAGTGATTCCGGAAGAGAATGGGAAATAATTTTTTAGAGTGTTACCAAACAAGTCCTCATTCTACTTCTGCTTCTGCAAAGTTACTAAGGGGGTGAATGACAACAATTTTGTTCTAAAAATCAATTTTTGGCTAGAAATTGATTTTTTTACTTCTACACTAGAAGTTGATTTTTGGAACAGAAATACATTTGGTAAAATAAAAGAAAATTTTTGCTTATGGAAGAAAATTAATAAAATTTTAATTTTTNNNNTAAAAATATTAAAATATTATTATTTTGGCCGATCGACGTGCCGCATCAGCGTCGGTCGGCCAAATGGATTGAATTAGTACAAATGCAAAATGTTTATGATTTAATTGGCAAAACTCATTCTAGAGGAGGAAAGTAAAAAAAAATACTTCTTTTTGGGAGCTCAAAACTCAATCTGGAAGAGAAAATGACATCTAAAGTAAAAAAAAAAAAAAAGTTTTAACAAACGCGTTTTTACTCCAAAAGTGAAAAAAGTGCTTCAGAAGTAAAATAGTGAAATTGCGTTAACAAACACATTTCTATTCCAAAAATGATTATGGAGCAAAAATTCTATTCCATAATAGTTATCATTTATCCCATAAACAGTGGCCAGTGACTGGCGATCGGTGGCGGTGAGGGCGACTAGTGACCGGCCGTGGCGAGCGACGGCCGATGGGCATGAGAAGAAAAGGAGAAGGAAAATGAGCAGTGAATAAGTGAAAGAAGTGAAAATGAAAAAGAATCACTTCTGGCCCTAGAAAATCACTTCTTTTACTAAACACAATTCTCTTTCAAAAGTAGAAAATTACTCCAAAAGTAATTTTTTACCAAATGCATTTTTGTTCTAGAATTACTTCTAGAGCAGAATTAAAATTTCTGGATAATTATCAAACGCACTTTAATTCGTCGTCGCCATGGATCCCCAATCCACCCAGCTCTAGCAAGTGCAGCTCGCGATGGTCCTCGACCCCGACCCCTCCCACTTCGAAACCCTAATGTCCCATCTCATGTCCTCCTCCAATGAGCTCCACTATCAGGCCCAGTTGCTCTTCAACCTCGCGAAGCAGACCAATCCCAACTCCTTCTCCCTCAAGCTACACCCCCTTCCTCCACAACTGCCCCCACCTTGAGTTTCGTGCCATGTTCGCCAGCCTCCTCCACCTACATCTACCCCCACCTCACCTCACAGGCCTAGTCCTCCCTTGCCTGTGCCACGATAAAAAAAAAAAAAGAGAGAATAAATGAAAAATGGAAAAAATATTATTAAAAATTCTTCACATTGGTGCTGGTTATCCTACAACGCTGATCATGCCACGTAGGAGAAACGATGTCTACGTTAGCGATTTCCAATCAAAATTGGCCGAATGGACTTAATTAGCAAGATATGAAAAGGTTTAGGTTTGAATTGGCAAAATTATAAGATTTAGAACCGAATTGACAAAAATTCAATAAATTTATGACCTTTTGGACAATTTTTCCATTTTCTTCATCCTACAAATCAAAAAAGACTAGAGATCATCGTTGTTTCAAATAATAATAGGACTCTCCTTCCCTCCAAGTTTTTTTTTTTATCGTGTGCCTCCCTCTGAGGTTAGCAGCAATGTTTCTGGGGTTGACCTGAGCAAGATTATCATCCAACTACATATAATTTAGCATGATCATCTTAGGATGTTAATTTGGATGGATACCGAAGAGATGTAACTAAACTACGGGCAATTTTGAAGCAATCATTATTCATTTAGGATTGAATTCGAATCGCCGTTCGATTCAATAAGAAACGATACCGTTCTCGCTCATGGACTAAATTCAAGGCTCCTCAAGATAAAGCAAAATTAGCGCTAACACATTTAGAATGGTAATTCGTGCCTATACATATGAAAAGCTTACCTTCTTAGGATTAGGAAAAGCAGTGACATGGTGATGTATAAATCGCTTTTTCCTACTCATCCTGAAGTCTGAATTTGGAATTGTTAGGCTTTCTTCTTCTAAAGAAAGAAGATAACCGTTGAAGTTTGATGGTTTTGAATGTGCAAAAACGAACCAATCGGTCAATTCTCCAATAGTCGAACTTCTCTTGGATCAAATTCATCGATGACAATGTTGGGTCAAGCTAAGCTTGAGAGAGCAGACAGATCAATGGTCGTGAAAACAACCGTCGAAGCACAGCAAGATTGTAAAACATTAATCCATGTGTCGATGGCGTCGAACTTTGAAGACAGATTTGCAACTTGAATGAGGCATTTACAATCGCGCAAATGTTGTGGTATCTGCATTAGCTATTTTCGTTCGGGTTGCAGTCAATCAAATGTGAATTTCTTACATGTAATGGGATTATATCCATATGAAATGGGATTCCTTTCAAGCTTAGCCCATTTTATTATCTACTGCCAACTTGGACTTGCCGTGGCAATATACAAAAACCATATAACCTAAACTATACTTCTCTTCAAAAGCTACAATCTTTGACATATGATCTCACAAATTCTACCTCAGCTTTGTGAAGAAAGTGAATTTGAGAACCCTGGCTATGCCAATTAGCACAATCCGTCGAGTTTCAGAGTGCAAGCTTATAATCGCCTTACTAACTCTGCTAACCCCTTGAAGTTGGAATTTTTTTTCTTATCAATCCGATAATATTAAAAGAGTTTACCAAGGGAGGAAGAAAAACCCAGTCTTGCACATGATCCTTCTCTGATGAAATCCAAAAAAAAAAAAAAAACAAAGGGATTTGCTCAATGTCCTGAAATTTGCTCGAAATCCTCCTATCACACATTTCTGAATAGCGAACACTTCAAGCACGAGTTGAACATTCTCCTAACCTTCAAGATACATTGCCGTTCAATCCATGCACCCAAACAAAACAGGATTTCACCATCTAGATAGAAGCCTGCACTACCTGCACTATAGAGAACAAATGAACAATGATGTACAATCTCAACATGTAGAAGCAAGATCAACACATGATCAAGTGTTGGAAAAATTACAGCACTTGGAAAATAGAAATCTAGCACCAGACAGCTTTGACAGATCCATAATTCTCTCTCATAAAAGACCCAAACTTGGATCAACGGCTATTAAATTTATCTTTCGGCTCATGCTTTAAATAGTAAAGTACATAGATTTTTAAATCACAGTACTACTACTATTCTTGAAAAAACAAATGACTGACGCTGAATTTTTTGAACATTTAACAATAAAAGAGTTTAATGTATGATCAGAAGAGTCATAATGAAGTTTACGTCTTGGCCGGATGCACATATGTGGATAATGGCAATGAATGATGAGACATCTATTAAACAAAATAATACATGGTCATTGACTAATCTCCCTCCTATAACAAGAACTATAGGTTCTAAATGGTGTTAAATAAAAAAAACAAAATCGGATGGTACCACACATAAATATAAGACACGATTAGTGGCCAAATGCTAATAACAATTAGCATAATGTAATTTGGTAATTCATCAAATGGACTTTGAAACCGCCTTTCTAAATGATGATTTAGATGAACAAATTTATATTGATCAACTGGAAGGCTATATAGAATTTAGTCAAGAATACAAAGTTTGTAAATTGAACAAATCTTTGTATGGACCTAAACAAGCACCTGGACAATGGTATAAAAAGTTCAGGGAAGAATTAAAAGGTTGGTTTGAAACTAGTAAAGCTGAAAATTGTGTTTTTGCAAAAGTCACAAATAATGGTCGTGTTGTTATTACTCTTAAAGTTGATGACTTTCTAAGGAAATTAAGGATAATTTACATAATTCAAGTTGACATGCAATTTTCAAACAACCATATTTTTCTATTTATTTAAGAGAAAAAGACAACCATATTATTATTGGTATCGATGTTCTTTTCCTGTTTTGTTAACTCTGTTTATTCCGGACTACTTGATCTTGGTTTATATATATATGCAAAAAGTTATATCATTGGCTATATTTTCTTTTTAAGGATTGTAAGTGAGACTAGAAAATTAATATATCTTTTCTTCTTTGGTACAAAGTAGCACATAAGTACATTGGAAGTTTTAAAACTTATCATGAAAGTGCAATTGAGTTTTAAAACTTTTCAAAAGTGCAATCAAGCTCTAAAAATTGTAGTGAAAGTACAATCGTGTCCTAAAATTTTCTAATGGTACAATCAACGGAAGGATTTGATCACATTTTTGAAAGTTTTAGGACTCAATGGCACTTCGTGATAAGTTTTAGGACTTAATTATACTTTTGAAAAGTTTTAGGAATCAATTACACTTCGTGACAAGTTTTAGGACTTCTAATGTATTTATCCCTTATTTATACACACACCCATATATGTGAAATGGATATTTTAGCATATGAAATAATATTAGATGCCATTGCTTAAGGTTTCTTTGTAGGTTTGCTTAGACAAGTATTATTCTATGCAAGGAAAAATTAAAGAGTTCATATTAGCATTTTGGATTATCCATGTTCAATTAAGATGTCTTAGAGAATTTGATTTAATGAGCATAACGCAGGGCTTGTTTGGGATGATTTTGCCTACCCTAATTCTTTTGATTGGCCTAAATGTCATCTTGTATCCTTACGACATGTGTCAACTCACCATTAGCATGCATCTCGTAACACGTGGCAAGCCATTATTAGCCTTTGTTCTCGTGTCCAGGTGATGACTTATTAACCGTTGGTTTGCTGGATTGCTACTTGGACAAAATCCCATCCATTAACTAGTGTAACTTTCTCACTATAAATTCTAGTTGCTTTATTCAACCTCGGAGACTTCTTATGTTGAATATCGGGTTGGATCCGCCCACAACCCAACACCCCACCATTGTTTTCTCTTCTTAGAGTTTCTTTTGGGCAAAACGACACAAGAAATGCCAAAATTTTGTGTACTATATTCATTTTAGTTTCAAATCACTTAAATGTCAAAATCGGAGAAAAACGATTACTTAAATGCCAAATCAAAAAAATCCCGACCAAATTGATTAAATGGCTCACCGAAGGCTGACGTGGCATTTTTAAATTAATATCTGCTTCTTAAGTGGCATTTTTTATTATTTTTTCTTCAAATTTTATTTAGAGAAAATTCCAAATAAGGGCATGAAGTGCCATCATTTTCTCAAATAAGGGCATGAAGTGGACTTTATTTCAAATAAGAGTATGAAGTGAATTTTCTTTCAAATAAGGGCTTGAAGTGACTATATTAGTCTCAAAAAATGGCCTAAGCTTGCTGGCTGAAGGGTATTTTTGTTATTTACCCCTTTTCAATTTTTTTCCTTTTTTTCTTTCTTTTTTCTCTTCCCCTTCACTCTGCTAGAGACCTCTGCCGATGTTGAGGCCAAGCAAGGGCGAGGGTGGGCCTCGCCAATGTTGGGTGAAGGTCACCATCGCTAGCCCAAGCGTGGCCCACCCTCGCCCAAAGCCGGCGAGGCCAAACGCCCTCACCAGACGCGGGCGAGGGAGACATTCGCCCAACGTTGTCGAGGGCCACTCTCACCTAGGCTGGTAGTGTCAGGCGAGGGAGGTCCTTGCCAGCCCAAGTGAGGGGCAGCCCTCACTTGACACCAGCGAGGGTTGCCCTCGCCCAACGTCAACGAGGATTGCCCTCGTCGAAGGTTGAATCTCGCCAGCCTTTAACGAGGATTGTCGAGAGGGAACAGAGAAAGCGAAAAAAAAGAAAAGAAAAGAAATAAAGGTGCTCATAATCGACAACAATTATAAGTATATTAGTCAACAAAAGTCAAATGAACTTTGCAAATGTTCATGAATGCTGTTGGGAGCACAAGGCTATAAAAGTGCTTAGGCATAGGAAAATTCTAACATAGTGTGTATAAATTCATGTGTGATAATTTGACTAACAAGTGGAATGATGGTTCAAAGTTTTATCTACCCCTGATTTCGTTAATGAAATTATGTACACTAATTGATACCTTGTATGTATGAATTTATGTAAATTAGTGCAAATAACAAACTAATTGGGGGTTGTTGAAATAGTATTTTATAAAATAAAAAAAGAGGTGGCTCTTGGTTAAGAGAAGATATGACTCTTGGTTGTGAAAAAAGATGACTCTTGGTTATGAAAATAGGTTACTAGTGGTTATGAAAGGAAGTTATTATCAATGTGAAGAGTGGTGATGGTTGTAAATAAGTAGGGGTGTGCATGATCTGGATTGGTCCAATTTCGGTATAGAATCGGGGACCGAACAGGTAGTCTTGGTCCCCAAATTTTCGGAACTGGGGACCAAGACCAGTGGTCCGGTCCGGTCCTGGTCCGGTTCCAATGGGACCAGTAAAGAATCGGAACCCATGTTGGTTGCCCACGCGCTGCCAAAATATGCAGCCCACGTGACGTCACTTCAGGCTGAGGAAGCTTCGATAGAACTTCTCCAGAGTGAGGTTGAAGAACTTGGTGATGCCATGCACCGCCGAGGGTCGAGCTTCTGGTGGAGCTTCGCGTGACGAAGGTTGGCCTTGAAGATGCCAAACTAGTGGTCGTGCTCCTTCGGCATGGCGTAGGCCTTGCCAAATCGGAGCTTGAAGTCGGAGAAGTGGCGCTCCACACCAAGGACAAGGTCGTCCTCACCACCCGACGACAAGACTTGCCTGATCAACGGATTGTCTTGCTCGACGGGCTTCACCAAAGCGATCCCGACCGTCGTTGCGACAACTACGGCGAAGAGGATGAGAGGGAGACAGGACATGGTTGTACAACTAGAGGGAGCGAGGGAAGCAATGGAAATTGTAGAATGGAGATTGGAGAGAGAGAGATGGGTAAGAGTAGTTGGTACATGGGATGGGACAAGACTTGGGAGGGAGGGGGGGCAGCGAGAGACAGGAGTAAGGGGGCCACGAGAAATGAGACAGAGAGGAGACAAGAGTAGGGGGAGGGAATTAAAGGAAAATAAATGACTGGCCCGATCTGGGTGGTCCGGTCTGGTCCCATCACCTTTGGAACCAGGAACCAGACCAGTCACCGATTTCACTTATAGGAATTAGAGATCGGATCGGGACCCTCTAGGACCGAACCAAACCGGCTGGTTCATTCGGTTTGGTTCAGTCCCGGTTCTTTTTGCTCACCCCTATGAATAAGGTACCTATTTTCAAGAGATGTATTGATTAGTTGTCTGTGAATAAAGACCAAATCACACATTACTTATAATGACCACAATTGTTCATAACAACTGCTTTTTCTTCAAAATTTCCTTTTCTTCTATTTTGACACAAACAACTGTAACAACACATTCAAAGTGAAATTCCAAGAGAGAAATTGCTGAAGTCATTTCTCTGTGGTTTTGATGTATATCTTGAAGGTATATTTGTTCCAAACCCGGCATCAACAATAGTGGGAGTATATAATATCTTAAAAATAATGATCGTCATCACAATCAAAATATCAAAGATCTATTACTACTTCTCTATGTTTGTTAGCACTCAAATTTCCTCAACAGTAATGTAGGCAAAAGACTAGCATGTGGGATTTTGGAAGAGTGCTGAACTCACGCCAATGCGCACTTCGCTCCCATGGGCCGACAAATGCGCTGAATAAAGATCCGTGGTCAGCCCAATCTTCAAAGTAATAAAAATATATTAGACGTATCAATTAGTGGTTCAGTATATTCAAATTGATGTCAACCCAAAACCATCAGTAGAAATGTCTTTTCTTGACAGTTCACCTAATAAGAATCGCCGACCTTTTTGAAAATTAGTGGAATCCATGCGAATCAGCTGAGCTTAATCAACAAATTTCGGCTGTAACATCACCTTCCATTCATGTATAAGTGACGAGGGAACACGGACTTACCCAAAGTACATGCACAAAAAATGGGAGTGACTCGAGTTCCTGCGATAAGCGTAGGCTCCTGCGACCAGACCATGCTGGCTATCGGCATGGGGACGTGTGCGTATCCTCTGGCCGACCCCAACAGTAATGTAGGCAAAAGACTAGCATGTGGGATTTCGGAAGAGTGCTGAACTCACGCCACCGCCCACTTCGCTCCCATGAGCCGACAAATGCGCTGAATAAAGATCCGTGGTTGGCCCAATCTTCAAAATAATAAAAATTTATTAGACGTGTCAATTTGTGGTTCAGTTTATTCAAATTGATGTCAACCCAAAATCATCAAAAGAAATGTTTTTTGTTGACAGTTCACCTAATTAGAATCACCGATCTTTTCGGAAATTAGTGGGATCCCATGTGAGCCAGATGAGCTTAATCAACAAATTTCGACTATAGCATCACCTTCCTTTCATATATAAGTGACAAGGGAACAAGGACTTGCTCAAAGTACATGCACAGAAAATGGGAGTGACTCAAGTTCCTGAGATAAGCGTAGGCTCCTACGACCGGACCATGCCGGTGATCGGCATGGGGACATGTGCGTACCCTCTGGCCGACTCGGAGACCACCAAGGCTGCCATGCTCGAGGCAATTAGAGCCGGGTACCGCCACTTCGACACCGCCTTCGCCTATGGCTCCGAGAAGCTGCTTGGGGAGGCAATCGCCGAGGCCCTGCTTCTCAGCCTGGTGAAGTCCAGGGACGAGCTCTTCATCACCACCAAGCTGTGGTGTAGCTTTGCGGAGAAGGACATGATCGTGCCCGCCATGAAGATGAGTCTAAGGTCGGTATCACATGACACCAGTAGTGTTGGGAAAATATTATCGAAATTTGAAAATGGAATTAGACTTTGAGGCATATATTCACTTTCTTGAAAGAATTATTTGTCCCACAACATTGTTAATGGTTATCAGCAAATTTCCTTTATGATACAACTAAGTCTCAATGAGAAATAGCATATGGCAATTCTTATATATTCTCCAGGATCTCTCTAGGAAACAATTGGAAAGAATGGCTATATCTCTTTGAAAGAAAGCGAAAAAAGAAAGTTGAACAATAATGAACAGACACATTTTGCTCTATATATATAACAAAAGAAAGAAGTTATGTCCAAAAAAAGACAACTCTTCTTGTCTAAAAACAATTGTTCGTTTATGACACAACTCTTCGTGTCTAAAAAACTACCAATTCGAACACAACTCTTCATGTCTAGAAACAGTAGTTCATTTCGAACAATCACAAACCTTCCGAAGGTTGTTAGAAAAAGAAAATTCAAAATAAAAAAATAAATTAAATGTTGTAACTTTTACGTAAACAGTCGCATTGTTTCAATATGATAAAATAGTTATTTCATAAATAAAATAAAAAGGTAATCATTGATTAGTGCTCATTTCGGACCATGTGCGCGCAAGCATGTCAAGTGCGCCTAATAATCGCGCACCTGCACACTGATATTGTAGGATCTAGCCCATTGACCCATTTTTTTTCATTTGTAGGACTAGAAGACCTTTACTCTTATGACGTGACCTACAAGTCCAAACTTTCTTATGTGGGACAAGTAACGCTATTTTGTTTATTTTACAAACAAACATTCAACAAGTAATCCCTCTCCATTGCTGTGGATGGTCTAAATTGGCAACTGCAGAAACAGAGCAAAAGTGATTGTGCAGAAGCCATGATTGCTCAGCTTTGCTTGTTTATAATTGACTTGGTTCAGCTGTTTTGCCATTGCAGTAACCTCCAACTAGAGTACGTTGATATGTACCTGATCCACTGGCCGATGAGGCTGAGCAAGGAGGTGAAGAAAACGCCGGTTGAGAAGAGGGAGTACATACTTCCCCTGGACATGAAGTCGGTTTGGGAAGCCATGGAAGAGTGCAAGAACCTGGGTCTCACCAAGGGCATTGGAGTCAGCAACTTCTCTTGCAAGAAGCTGGAGGAGCTGCTGTCAACTGCCAAAATCCCGCCCGCAATTAATCAGGTGTGACCGCATAATCATTATCAGTAACTTTATTTTTACTCCCTTAATTTTGGAATGGCCACACGTTAAGCTTCGGACTTCAAACAATTATGTTGTCTACACTTGAACTTGTATTTTGTAACAGCGGTCACGCAGCATTCAATTTTCCGTTAGCCTCCACTGTGCGCAAGTGTCTCGGGGGGTGAAGTACAACATTTTGTCCGGTTTTATAGCAATTGTCTCGTGATAAATTGCGCAAACTTTTCATTTGATTGAATCTTTTAATGCCCAACTAGTTAGTGTCATTAAAAGTGCTTAATCTCACTAAGTGCTGAAAATTTTTAGGACTTTAGTGAGTCGTGAAATAGATCGTTAAGTTAGGGTCAGTCCTGTAAAATCGTTTTTTAACACCATTATGCTGTATAAACCAAAGGCTAAGTTTTTGGAGATGTGGGTATGTGTAGGTGGAAATGAACCCCATTTGGCAGCAGAAGCAACTGAGGGAGTACTGCAATACAAAGGGCATCCACATAAGCGCTTACTCTCCCTTGGGTGCTAACAACACCAGGTGGGGAGACAACAGAGTTATTGAATGTGATGTCTTGGAAGAGATTGCCGAAGCTAGAGGCAAAACACCTGCTCAGGTAAATAAAAATCAGGGAAATTTCTATTTTTTGCCATTGTGCTTTCACGGTTTTTTTATTAATTAAGTCCAATAATATTTTCAATTTGTCTAATCAAGTACTTCTGCTTTCACAATTTTCCAAACCGAGTCCCTCCAGCACCAAATCTGGCCAAATCTAGCTGCATCGTGTGACGTAGACATTGGAAAAAAAATTTTATCTATGTCACGCTTTATTTTTGTCTGCGTTGGCTAAATTTTTTCCGTATGTGTCCATGATACCCGAGCAAAACATTAGTAAACCAGATAATCGTCGTGCCTAAATGTTGTAGGTTTCTCTAAGATGGTTGTATGAGCAAGGAGTGAGCATCGTGACAAAGAGCTTCAACAAGCAGAGGATGAGGGAAAACCTCGACATCTTCGACTGGTCTCTCACCGAAGAGGATTCGAAAAGGATCGCCCAGCTTCCTCAGAAGAAGGGTTGTTTGTTTGTCAATATCATAGGACCCTATGATATTAGTCTGGAATATGATGCAGAAATATGAGGCTTGAATTTTTCTAGATTTTTATTTTTGGCATACTAGAATATGAGGCTATGTTGGTGTATACCATATGCACCGATAATTTTTTCTTGATTTGATCGATTCTCTCTTCTTTAAAGGAATAAATTTCTGTAACTGATCTTGGGTGAACATGGAAACCAGTTCGGTCATTCATCCGAACGACAGCCACCGAGAAGAATGTCATGACGTGACTCTATAATTTCTCCAAGATTAGGCCACTCTCCTTTCTCGATTTAGATTTAAAATTAGATTTGGGGTTTCACTCTCCCGAACTAGATCTATTTTTAAATCTAGGAGTTCCTTGCATATATTTGATTTTTGATATTGGTGTCACTACTCGGCGATGGCGATGAGGACGTCGAATCTAGATGCACATTGCAAGCCATCTATATTGGAGTGGGAAATCTCAGCGTGTACTCACCACTGAATCTAGTAATCGATCACCAAACATTTCTGGTTACAAATCTGTTCTTGAAGAAAGAGAGCGTGCTCTTAGCCGCAGATTGTACTTTGTCATTTGCTTTTTGGCATTTGTTTTGTTCTGTGGTTATTTGAGATTTTCTAGGCTTGAAAGTCTGCTATGTACCTCTCGAGTATTATTCTAATTAATGAATTGAATCTTTCTTTCAACAAAAAACATTCATAAGCTTTGAATAATGAACAATAAGATTTCAAATTTCGTGTATATTATCACATGTATGAAATGGTTGCTTTTAGCTTAACTAGTTATCATAACCACGCAATTTTTATAAACAAATAAATCTTGTGCAAAAATTCCAATTATATTTATTCTCTTATTCGACAATTAATTTTCTTTTTTTACCAAATTCATGCGGAACAATTGGCATGAATCCTTATTTAGTTGAATCGGAGGTTTGAATACCCCTCTTACGAAAAAAAAAAGGGAGGTGTTTTGATTGACCGTCAATGACACCTTTTTAAAGGGAGATTTGGAAGAGGAAGTTTATGTGGCATTTGCCACGAAGAAGGAAAATTTAATTTGCAAATTAAGCAAATCACCGTGGGGTGAAGCAAGCACTAACTACTTTTTTTTTTAAAGGTTCTTTCATTCTTTCTTAAACGAGTATTATTAGAATAAGATATATGAGTTTTAAAATACAAAATATTTTGTAAAGGCTAGGAGTAAAGTTAGCCAGTTTAGGGAAGGGTCTTTAGATGGTGGGCCTTGGCAACTCAATCTGCAATTTGATTTGCCTCCCAGGATAGTGGACAGTTTTCACATCTTTCAATTGGAGCAGAAGCAACTTGCACTCATCAATTAAGTGACGAAGGGCTCATGTACTTTCATTTCGACCCGTGAGGAAATCCATAAGTGATAAGCTATCTAACTCCAACCCTCCCCCCGTGGCCATCCTTCCCACTTGGGAATGGGGAGATGGGGAGTTCAATTTCCCACTTTTTCAGGAGGGGGGCTATAGATGGGGGACACGTGAGTGAGGGAGTAAGGTTTCACAACCTGCACATAGCACACACAATAACTTGCATAATAGAATTATAATAGGATAAAACCAGACAAAAAAGAAGCTCCAACTCCCTAGATAAAAAGAAAAAATGCAAACTCCACGCTCAGATCACCAACTCTCCACGAATCACTTCACTTTTGCAAGTACAAAATTGAGCTCTTCATAGCTAGGGTTTTGACGAGCACGACGGAAGATGCATTGACTATAATATGCCCTTTTGCTAGTGCATGTCCATCTATAATCGTTGTTAGATTTTCTATTTGATATAGAGGCTACACATTTGCTGCAACGATGGGTTCAGCTGCCCGAAGTTGAGGCGTGCAGGGGTCATCCTGGCTTACATTGATGCCCTAGTGATGATGGTGGTCATCTGGATCGCTTTTACGGACAAGTAAAGCTGTGTTGATGTTGATTTCTGTTGTCAAAATCCTCGTAGATTAGTTTTGGTTTTGTCTAATCCGAAAATGGAGAAAGTCATGTTGAACAATTTTCAAATCTTTTGAGTAGAAGTTTAGCAATTTTACAGGGATCGAACGTCTTTGTCATTGCTGCGTTTTTTTCTCTTTGCGTTCTATGTCCTATTGCGAGAAAATAGCTGCGTTTTTCCTTCGCCTTGGTCACCCGAACTCCATGAATTTTACGCCAACTTTCATTTGTAGAACGAAAATGAGAAAATTGCCCAAAAAATCCTAAACCTATTGTACTTTTGCCAATACCATTCTAAACATTTCAATTTTACCAATTGAGTCCTAAACATTTTTACACTTTGCCAATTAAGTCCATCCAACTAATCTTGGCCGAATTCGCTGATGTGGACTTCGGCTGTCCTACATAGCATAGCTAGCACTGACATAGATAATTTTTAATAATATTTTAATATTTTTTCAATTATTATTATTATTTCTGTTTTTCTTTCCTTTTTTCTTTCCTTTCTTCTTCCTTTACCAGCCATAAGCCATGGCCAAGCGGGCTAGCCTTGCCTGAGCGAGGGTCGCCTTCGTCGAGCCTCACCTATGGTAGGCAACGACGGCCATCACCTGTGGTTGGTGGCCAGCCACCGGCAAAAGGAAGAAAAAAAATTTAAAAAAATTATTGAAAATTGTCCACGTTAGCACCGATTGGGCCACATAAGACGATTGGCGTTCACATCAGCAAATCCCAGCCAAAATTGGTCGAGGATTCAATTGGCAAAATTAAAAGGTTTATGACTAAATTAGCAAAAGTGCAATAGGTTTAAGACTTTTTGGATAATTTTCCCGATGAATTTAGGAAATTAAAAGGATGGCTCGAGAATTGTGGATTTTTTACTGTCATTCTTTTCTCTCGTAAATTAAAAGTTGGCCTCAAAACATTGGGCTATAATCTAGATCTTGCATTTATTAGCTGTAAACTTTTCTAATTCACTCTGTAATTGGTATATGGAAAGAATGTAACATTTTATGAAACTACTACCAACTATTCCAAAAACTTTAAATGATTATTTTTTTATTATTAAGGATGAACAGGATTTATTCACCAATTTCTCCACATTCAAATTGAATTTCTTTTATTCATTGAATTTTCTCTTAACAATTGTTGCTAGGAAATAGAAGAAAACTATAATGTCCATGCCGATACTTATAGAAAAATTATGCACAAATTTTCATAGCCTTGGCACCTCCCCTGTATGAACCTTGGGGAGTCAAAATTGAGGTACCATCTTTACTTAAATACTCCATGACATCAAATTGTTGTACGATTTCTTTGATATTGTAGCTCGGGTATCTTTAATTTATAGCTTGAACTAGCCTACCTAATTCGAATCGAACGGCTCCAAATATTTTGTGACACGTACGTGGCCAAAAAGAAAATTTGATGCTGGAAAAAAGTTGTCACCCCAATATAAATCGGAACAAAACAAAAAATCAATTGCGTGCCAACTTTAGAGAATTACATGTTACCAACTGGCTCCGTACATTCTCGATATCCTGTATAAAAAAAAAAAGTCACATTACTATTGAACGGGTTGACCTGAAAATGGAAGGGTTCGCTTGAACTTTAGATGCACCGTCTTACTCAGTAGAAAAATAAGAATTTTTTACTTCGTTTTATTTTTTATTTTTTTCAATCAATGGCAGATCCATAGGCTTGGCAAACCCTAAGAGCCGAGAAAAAAAAAAGCGTGATTTGACTATTTTTATTTTCTAGGAACAAGTGGCGCACCGTACGGCACCTCCTAGGTGATCAACTCAAGAATCAAAGTCATAGAAAAACCATGTGAAAATGCCTCGACAAAACATATTAGGTATCACTCCACTTGTAGGTTTTCTAGATATGAGATGAGATCCAACCCAATTTCAGAGACTTCGGAATTCAAGACCCATATGCAGTACAAAATAACGAGGCTGTCCTATGTCGAATAAATGGGGCCACATGCTGATCTTCTCCCTTTAGACTTCTTTATCTATATTTAAATTGTTTAATCTTAAAATAGCAAAAAGTTCTAAACCTATTGCATTGGTACCAATTCAGTCCTAAACTTTTAATTGGATCAATTTAGTCTTGAACATTTTCACATTTGTATCGATTGAATCCATTCGACCAATTTTGGCTAGAAATTACTAACGCCATCTTATGTGACACGACCTAAACTGACATGAACATTTTTTTTATATATATTGTTTTAAATTTTAATATTTTCTTTCTTTCTTTGTTTCTTTCATTTGGCCTACGAAGGCCCTCACGGCCACTAGGGAGGCCGTGAAGGCCTTGCCTAGATTTGGGCGAGGGCCACCTCGCTTGCGGCCAACAAAGTCAAGATGGCCTCGCCTAGGGCCTTTGTGGCCTTGCCGGCTCTAGGCAAGGTGGCCCTCCTTTAGATCTGGCGAGGGCCTAGGCAAGGATCGTTGGCAAAATGATGAAAAAAGAAAGAAAGAAAAAACAATAAAAATAATAAAATAATTAATAATGGAAATTAAAAAAATCAAAAAATTATTAAAATATTTTTATGTCAGCATCAACCGCACTACGTAGGACAATCGACGTCCATGTCAACGATTTCCAGTCAAAATTGGTCGGATGAATTGAATTGATACCAATGTGAAAAGGCTTGGCTAAATTGATTAAATTAAAAGATTTAAAACTGAATTTGCACCAATGTAATAAATTTATGACTTTTTTTATACTTTTCCCCTTTACGTTAGAAAATTTTCGGATGTTCTTTTGGGTGCAAGGGAAAAAGGAGATACAGGCTACTTCATTCTAAAGATGTCCAGCGCCTAACAAATCAGAAATTAGCAAATGACTAGTTCTTATAGGAGGGACGATCACGAATGACAAGAAGGTCCCTTTTGATCGGCTCCACTTCCGCTAAATAGTCGGTACAGAAATCTCACGGTTTCATTGAAACCACGTGCCGTAGCTCGAATCCACATTCAATCTGGTTTCCGACAGTAGTTTCGTGCGATACGCATCTTAGCTCGACGGATCTGGTTCGTGTGCGGTCGCGTTGGTAGCAACCATCTATATCGCGAGAGAAGCTTCGGACAAATCTCCCATCTTGCATCACGGACAAGACCTCCTGCTCCTGCTCCTCCTGGATTTGCCTAAAGAACTTCCATCGACAGTCCTTGCGAGCCATCCTTGAGGAGGAAATCCCCCACGCAATCATCCTTTCTCTCCGTGGACTCGTGTTCATTGCCTCATCGTGAAAAGTCAAAGAGCAGTCCGTATCGAAACTGACAGCTTTTGGATTACTTACGGTTCTTTAGTCACGGGTGGTTCTGCTTCTTCTGCTTAAACTCCACGTTCAATAATCCAAGACTACAACTAGCGAGTCTTTTACGACTTAAGTGCAAGTTTTGAACATGACCATGGATGGATGAATGATAGCATAAAAAACACTACTTATACCTCATAAATATTAAAGATGGCGAAAGGAGACTGTTGCAAAAAAAAAAAAAAACCGATGTTGAAGGAGAAATACAAGGAGTCGGGCTCGAGACTTTTGAACTAGAAATCGCATTACTGTTAATTTGTTCTAAATAGAGGACGACACACTTTCTAGTTTTCCGGTAAAACGGGGTATTTGAAACTTTCGAGCTAGATGCTTTCTAGGAGCGCACACATTTGAGTAGTCTCGTACTAGGGATGAGCATGGTTCCAGAATAGAACTTGGAACTTGAGAACATGCCCGGTGAGAACCTGTCGATTCGATATTCCAATGTATGCAGAGTAGGTTCCAGGTTCTAAAAATCAGGGAACATGTTTCAACAGGTAAGTTTTCAGTTCTAAATAGATGGAACCTAAAGCCTAAAACAATTTTTTTTTCTTGATCTATATCTTTGCACAATCCTACAGTATTCATGGCATCCAATGATGAGTGTATAATCTAGAACCACTAATCTGAGCTTCCATTTTCGATGATAATTATGATTGAAACTTTTACTTTGTTAATATTTCATATTTTTCGTGTGTTTAAATATAACTTATGGTCAATAAATTGTAGAGGCAAGTGGTGACCATTAAAGATGATGATTTACTATAATTGTTCAATCTGGAACCTAGGTAGACCCTAAAACCTGCATGTTTCCAGTTCCGACCCTAGAACCTGTGACAAAATAGGTTACGAGTTACGAGGTATGCATGATAGGTTCTAGGTTTCAAAAAATGAAGAACATGTTCCGACGGATAGAGTCTAGGTTCCAAGTAGAACCTGTACAGAATTTGGAACTGCTCACCCTTATCTCATATGCATGTAATCAAGTAAGATTTAAGCCGCGGGATAGAAGGCGTAGCCCCCCAATGTCACCTCGAGTAGGGAGAAATTATGATTCGATTAGTATTCGAAGAGAGCACTAAATCGTCTGGTGAATTCTTTCAAAAGCCTACCCGAATCCGTAAGTTTTAAGTCAAGAGCCACGCTAGTTACATGATGCGTCTCACATATTTCAAAATTAGGGCATCTAATTACTTAAAGGTTTTTCATTTTCGCATGAAGTAATATATTCTTTGGTCAAGAACTGAACTCCAGCTCTCGAAACACGCTAATCGAGTTCGTGATGCTACGCCAATCCATTGAAATCAATTTTCTTCTGCTGCTGTGCTTGTTAGGTCTTCCTTTCCGGGTGCCACGAGATCTGCAGACTCATATTAGGCCCGGTCAAATTCTGCCATCTGGCTCAAGTCAAGAGTGGCCAACGCAGTGCGCTCGTCAGCTCTCGCACAATCGTATTGGCCAAAAAATTAATAATAATTTTGGTTCTTTTCTAGAAAAAAAATATTTTGGTTGACTTTTTCCTTTTGGGGGCGTAGAGTTTTGACCTGCAAATAGAATTCTATTTTGTCCTTAAAAGGAAATTAAAGGGAAGCCACGAAAGTGAAAAGCCAAAAGGGAGGGTGAAAGGCGCCCCGGTCCTGCCGCTAGTGATCCTGAGGAGATCTCGCGATTCTGCCTAGAGGATACACGTGAGATGAGACTGGCACGTGCACGTGTGCACGGAATTGCGTGGCATGTGACATTTTCTTGGGATGTTTAATGCTAAGCGCGAGGCATATTGACAAGTTAAAAATGATGAGAATCCGATTGATATTGTAACTTAAATGGAATTAAACATTGGTCACGACATAAATGGTTCCTTCTTTTTTTTTTCTATCTTTCGAGAAAACATGAACTCAACAATGTATTAGGAGAGTAACAAGATAACCCGCGGCCCTAGTGATTTATTAGAGAGAAATCACACCTTTCTCAATTAATGACGAGAAGTTCTTGTTGTCGGTTGATTGCCGAAGGTCTTGAGGCTCAAAATCCTTCGAAAGCCTCCCTACCTTTCGATCCGCCGGGAATGCCTAGTGAACAATCAAACTCTACATGTACGCCGGCTTTCTTTTTATTATTATTCTTACACGATTTAAGTTCTATAAGTGCGGAAAACTGATTCGATCGATATGATTAACTCGACAATTGCAACTTTGATAAAATCGTATAGATCCTATGACCAATGCGGAAACTATAGCGAAATTTAATATGAGAAGAATTAAAGAATACACAGATTTATGTAGAAAACCCTTACAGAAAAAATCGCAAGGAGAGGGGAAGCAAAAAAATCCAATATGGAAATTGAAATATTACAAAAGATGGCTCAAAAAATCTTAAGATTCTTTCTGTCTATACTTCAAAACCTAATTACTTGATAAAAACGATATTTATATTGCTCCATACTTTGTCTCGATACGTTGTCAACCTGCGCAAATCTTTCATCTAGAACAGTAATTAACGAATGATCATTAGGATGATGTGTGAAGTCTTAAGGGGTGAATGGTAACCATTCTACTCCAGAAATCAACTTCTGGCTAGAAGTTGATTTTTCTACTTTTACTCTAGAAGTTGATTTCTGGAGTAAAAATGCGTTTGGTAAAACAAGAAAAAAATTTTACTTCTGGAAGAGAAATAATAATA
>BCNH02000002.1:15458834-15481808 GCA_001662345.2 Metrosideros polymorpha var. glaberrima | reverse complement strand
ATTTCGAAAATATTAAAATAATATTTTGACCGACAGGCGTGTCATGTCATGTCAGCACCGGTCGACCAAATAGATTGAATTGGTACAAATGCAAAAGGTTTGGGTGGTCTAGAAGAAAAGCCAGAAGTCATTCTTTCTCCAAAGGAGTAAAAAAAAGTTACTTCTCTTTTTTGCTTCAAAACTCATTCTGGAGTAGAAAACTCATTCTGGAACAAAAAAAAAAAGAAGTAGTTTTAACAAACGCGTTTCTACTCTAGAAGTGAAAAAGTATTCCAGAAATAGAAAAGTGAAAATGCGTTAACAAACGCATTTCTACTCTAGAAGCCATTCTGGAGTAGAAATTCTACTCCAGAATGGTTACCATGCACCCCCTTAGTCGACATGCGCTAATATACGTTAATTAAGCACGTATGAAAGAAGTCAACGCCAGAACGCCATCCTCTACTAACCACAGTGCCTCTTAGGAAAACCTCTTAACATTTGGTCGGAGTCAACGAAAGGCAAGGGCTTCTTGTCTTTTCTTTCTCAAACACATGCTAGCTACTAATTAAGTTGATTGAGTAAAGTGAGAGAGAGCACAGAAGTATAAAGGGAGCTCAACATGAAGATATCAATTAATATCTTTTTTTGAAAAAAAAAATTCGAAATAGAGCCAGAAAATTAACTCAAAGAGTCACTTTATATGGATGATGTTGCTCTATATAAGACACAAAAAGTATTCCAAGGAGTTGAATTTGTGAAAGTAGCATGACACCTACGATATCTTTAGAAGTTGCCCAGCTAAGATTTAACGCATGCTAAAACGTGACAAGTGTGCATGCTATTATAGGCAGGTCTCTCTTCATATGTGTGTACATAGAAATACAGGTATATCTTATAGAGCATTGACTCCAACTTAGATAAATTTAGATATACGTATATGGCTATGTGGCCATAAGTAAATTTGAAGAGAAGTGTAATTAAGCCATAAACCAATCTACGAATCATACAAGTGGACAGTTAAATTGAAACATATAACAGTCACTCCTCCATATCCACACCATGCAATCTTAAGTAAGGTCAAGTCACGGGATAAGTGTCAAAAAAGCCTTAAACCTATTGTATTGGTGCCAATTCAATCCTAAACCTTTTATTAGTGCTAATTTAATCTAAACCTTTTGCATTTGTGCCAATTGAGTCCTTCCGACCAATTTTGACCGGAAATTGATGACGTAGATGCCGGCTGTTCGTCGGCCGTTCGCCGACGCTAACGTAGACATTTTAAATAATTTTTTAGTTTTTGTTTTTATTTTTGTTTTTGTTTTTGTTTTTGTTTTTGTTTTTGTTTTTGTTTTTGTTTTTGTTTTTGTTTTTGTTTTTGTTTTTCTTAAGGGGGTCGGCGACCTTGCCGGCCACAAGCGAGGGCTGGCGAGGGCGTCGCGGCCCTCGCTAGCCGCTGGGCGAGGGCTCGTGGGCCCTCGCTATGGCCGATGAGGGCCGCGACGCCCTCACCAAATCTGAGCTAGGCAAGGGTGTGCGCGGCCCTCGCCCAGACCCAGCGAGGGCCGCGACGCCCTCACCCAGGGCCAGCGACCCTCGCCTGTGGCTGGCGGGGGTCAATCGGCGAGGTCGTCGACTCCCTTAAGAAAAAAAAACTAAAAATTTATTTTAAAAAATATTTAAAAAATATTTTAAATGTCCACGTCAGCGTCGGCAAACAGCCGGTGTCCACGTCATCAATTTCCGATCAAAATTGACCGAAATGACTCAATTGGCACAAATGCAAAAGGTTTAGAACTAACTTGGCACCAGTAAAAGGTTTAAGACTAAATTGGCACCAATACAATAGTTTTAGGACTTTTTGGACACTTTTCCCGATCAAGTCACTATAGACACTCCGTTGTTATTTTCTCCCCGACTCTAAACATCAACACCCAACATTCGAGAACTCTTCTAATCAATTATATGTATGAACAATGATTATTATACTCCAAAATTTCACACCAAAGATAGGTGAAACGAATGAAGCACATCATATTCTGCTTTACCTAATGATTTGTAAGAATTCTTTGCCCATGTCTCAGAAGTTTCTCCCCCCTAGTTAGTCGATGATGATTAGTCCGTTATACCAATCCTAATTTTTCTGTCATTCCTCTCCCTCTCTCGCTCTTGTTCTTCAACTTTAATGCCAACTTACCGGCCAAAGAAAACACAAAAAGAGTTGACCAACGAGGAAAAAAAATACGTGTGGTCTCTTTCTTTTCATCTGGTTTCCCAGGAATTCTTGTTCAAATTCCTTGAACGAGCCACGCCAAACCCATTTGTACTCTTCTCTCCCGCAAGCAATACACAAGTAATCCCAGTCATCTGTTTTCTTGCGTTCGACTTGCCCATAAAGTTTGGCGAGGTGGCATTAGCAAAGCCCACGTTTCTGCTAATTTCATCCACGTAACTTCATGCAAAGTCAACCTTGGCCATACGAAGATCACAATATATATATATATCTGCACTTTACATATCTCCCCCATCACTCAATCGGCCTTGCCCAATATTTTTCTTTTTCATTTCTTTCTTTTCGTGCATCTTCACTCAGACGGTGGTGTGAGGTCGAGGTTCTTAGCTAAAAGCTTTTAGCATGATTTGCTGAAGAAGAGATTAAGCTCGAGCACGCCTTTTTTTTCCTTTTCCTCTCTCTCTCTCGCGTCCTGGCTAATTGATTCGGTTTATCTTCCCCGTCAAGGTACTGGGTTTTGACTTCTTAATGATATTTGTTTGTCGTTTCCCTTTAATTTGCTTCATATCTCTTCCAGTTTCTCTGGTTCTCAGTTCAAGTATTGGCCATTGGTCGCTTGCATTTCGTGTAATTAACTTCTCCGGGTAGGAACTTTTGGTGGGTTTGACGAGAATTGGGGAATTTAATTGGGATCTGGGTTCCACCGATCTCTTTAGGTCAGTTTTATGATGAGGAAAATCTAATGAACCTGCAAATCAGATAATATATTACTAATGTTGAGATGCACATGTGAGTTGTATTAGAGAAATTCCACATCGGATAAGTAGTATGGTATGGAGCAGTTAATATCTCATAGTTGGTCCATAACTCATTGGCTTAAGTTTTTCAGTGAAAATAGGTTCATTTGAATATGTTGACAAGCTCAGACTTAGATTCCCTCTTAGCGATCTTCCCGGGTGAAGGTATCGAGTTTTTGTTGTGCCCTCCTAACAACTAAAAAATACCACTAGCTACGTCTGTAATACAGACAAGCAAGTGCCATTGATGCAAGTGACACCCGTAAGTACTTCTACAAGCAATTTATTATGCATTTTTTCGACTTGGATTCAAATGCATGCACCTTGCATTGTCTCTAGCAGCAGTGCTTTTTCAGGACCAGAAATCTTATGTTGTTTTTCTATTGGCCTAGAATTTTGCGCAATTTAATTCTGCCTCTCTTGGATGTCAAACTCAAAACCAATTTAGAGAGAGAGAGAGAGAGAGAGAGAGTTATTTGAAGTAGAGAGAAGAAACGAAGTGCCAAAAACGCAAGGGAGGCCCTATACTCCGGCATCAAAACCGGCTTTAAAACGGTGTCTTGAGGTTGGGAATGTATGAAGTGAAGATAACGCGTCCTCACCATCTTCTTTCTTCCCTTTAATCCATGATCAATTTTTATTTTTATTTTTATTTTTCTTACAAGCACAAACAAGTTTAGCCCATGTGACCTTTGGTGCCATTTCTCATGGGGTTGGACTGCTTCATTTCTACATTTCTCTCGCTCCCTCTTTTTCAATTATTATAAAGGCACAAGATCCATGGCTCTCCCAAATGCAGTGGTCTCCCACTCTCCAAAATCCCTCAAAAACCTCTTGGCCCTTAGCCTTCTCTTTTCTGAATCAAAACTGAGATATCTATCGATCTTTTCCGTCGGAATCGCACCGAAGCCGTACATATTGAACCATCGTTCGCTCACTTTGGATCGTTAGAAGTTGTGGGTCAGTCTCAAAATTTGATCTTGCTCATGCCTCAGCTCGTCGAAGTAGTGGAGACTGAATCGATGGTTTCTTGATTCTGCTCTTTTCCTTTTTAAGCTCCTTGCAGGGTCTTTGCATATGCTCTAGGACTAGATTCAAGAAATGGGTTTAGTCCGAAACACGACCATGAGAAGCGGGGATTACTTGGAAGGCGTCTTGACCGACTACGTTAATGGCAACAAGGCCAACAAGATGAAGCCCCAACGGAGCTACTCAGGCCGCCTCGTCACGTGCCTCACCTTCCTGCAGTTCGCCTTCGCAGTCTACGCAACCTTCCTGCTGTACTACATGAGCCCCGCGATCGATCTCCGGTCCAAACCGGACTTCACGTGGGCCACGCGCATCGCGCAACAGTGGAAGCAGTTCATAATCCAACCCAATGTACTAAGCCACTACCAAATATCAGCCAACTCGGTCCTGGGGGCCGAAATAGTTCCACGGGTCAGCCTCGCCGAGGCCTGCGAGCAGGAGAAGATCGAATTCGAGCAGAAGAAGTCCAACGACGCGGTGATGATCAAGCTCAAGAGAGAGCTCTACAACGAGGTATTGACATCCCAGAGCACGAACTTTGGGACCGAGACTCTCGCTGAGCTCATGGCAATGAAGTCCAAGTGGGACTTGAAGGGCCCGAACCGGCCTAAAGTGACCGTGATCTTGAACCACTTCAAGAGAAAAACGCTCTGTGCACAACTGGACACATTGCTCCACCAAACCCTTCCGTTCCACCACGTTTGGGTCCTCTCCTTCGGCAGCCCCAATGAGCTCTCGCTGAGAAGGATCGTCGAGAGCTACAACGACTCAAGAATCAGCTTCATCAGCTCAAGCTACGACTTCAAATACTACGGGAGGTTCCAGATGGCGCTGCAGACCGAGGCCGACCTCGTTTACGTCCTCGACGATGACATGATCCCTGGGAAGAAGATGCTGCAGATCCTGTCCCACGTGGCCGGAACCGACAAGTACAAGAACTCGGTCCTCGGGAGCATCGGGCGGATCCTGCCGTTCCGGCAGAAGGACTTCACGTTCCCTAGCTACCGGAAGTTCCGGTCGAAGGAGGCGGGGCTCTATCTGCCCGACCCAGCCTACGACATCACGGTGGACCGGATCGTTCAGGTGGATTTCCTGTCCAGCTCGTGGTTCTTGTCGGCCGAGCTCGTGAAGACGCTCTTCATCGAGACTCCCTTCACATTCATGACCGGCGAAGATCTCCACCTTAGGTACGTACTAAAATAAATATTTGGATTTCTCTTTCTTATCATCGGATCACGATATCTATCAGTTTGCTCATTGGTCTTAGAACTTTATAGATAAACAGAGAAACGTCTAGTGATTAGCGAGATTTGACGCATCGGATAAAGTTTCAAGGCTGCATTTATCGTAGTGGGGTCACGGGACTTACCATTAAAATAGGCTTGAGATCATAAAAAAATTGCTAAACTATACTAAGGAAAATAGAATTTTATTGAGTGGGTGACCTGTGCTTCATTGTATATGCGCAGAATGATAATAATTTCTGGCGTGAAAGTCTCGACCATATCCAATTGTGCTCCATTCAATTGCGGCTAGTGATGATAACCTGCGTGCAGTTAATTTAGTGATTCGGCACCTGTTTGATTGTTCGAGCTAGATTAGTTAGGAGCTAAGACTAAAATAAATAGGAAAGTTAGGAAGGGCAAATGGCTCTGATCACGAAGAAATCTGAACTCGAGAGATTGAACTGAAAGTACGCATTTTCTACTCGAAAGGGGTTATTTAAAAATTAAAATAGCGTACATGGAAGTTTTATTTTATGTGAGAATCTTCCTAGCCGAGGCATTCATTAATGGCATGGTCAACTATTAGTGTTTTCATCACCTTCCTAGTTATACAATTCATTAAATTTCATTCATATTGACTTTAGAAAACTGGACGGCTCACCAATTAATTAATCCAATTATTGATCATTGGTGAAAATCAAACTTTGCATAACATGCCACATAGTCATGCATGGTGATGAATGTGTAACCAAATTCTTTCGTTCGATAACAATTGCAGAACGTTTATTTCCATAAATTGAAAAAGAAAATGCTCGAATTGAACTTTATTAGAGATACTTTTAGATGCATTCTTACGCATTCACTTGTTTCAGTAATTTAATTTGTTACGACGAAAGTGGCTCGCGTTTAATTTAACGTTACAGTATTATACTACATTTTCACTAGTTTTGCAAGTTAATATTCGACTCCTTTATTTACTGATGTAAGTTTCCTATTCCTTGAACAACAATGTGCTCTTGGTGTTATTACATTCGGCAGCTACCAGCTTCAGAAGTACAGAAACGGCTACTCCTACGTGCTGCCGGTGGACCCCAGCGATAAGGACACGTGGGGCGACAGCGAGCACCGGCTGGCCTACGTGTCAGAAACGACGGTGATCTTCAAGGACATCGTCCAGGTCCGCGACGATCAGTGGTGGAAAGCCCTCGCCTCCGGCTACGTCACCCAGTGGGCCCAGATGTACCCGCAGCAGATCGACGCCCTGTTCTACGCCCACTCCGTCGCCGAGGTCAAGGCCCTCGCCCCCCTCCTCGAGAAGTTCCGCTCCACCGTCGGCAAGAAGGCCTACCTCGCCGTCTCCGGCGGCGGCTACTGCCCATGCGAGGCCGCCGCCGTCGCGCTGGGGTGGCCGCCGGCCGCTTGCAGTGAGAGGCGGTTCAAGGTGTTCGACCTGGCCGTCGGGGCGACCTCGGGGGTGTCGGACTCGGAGGTCCCGGTGCTCCAGGTGGTGTACTCGAGCGTGAAGGGGCTAATTCGGATCCACAACCCGAGCGTGGTGGTTGCGGTGACTGACCTGGACGCGAACGTGAAGAAGGCGCTGAGGATGGCCGTGGAGAGCAACGGGAATGGGACGACGGCGGTGGTGCTCTTGCCCAGGGCCTCCGTGCCCAAGGTGCTTTGGATGGCTGATCTCCGGTCGACGGCGCTGCCGAGTAAGATCTCTTACACGCTATCTGTTGTACCTCTTATTCACTTGCTAGTTTTTAGTTTTTGATTATCCAATTGAAGTCCCGCCATCTTTGCGATGAGCAGATTGGAACCGGATGCGAATCTCCGTCAACATCATCACGCAGAACCGAGCGACGTCCCTGCAGAGGCTGCTCACCTCGCTCAGCAATGCCTTCTACCTCAGTGACGAGGTCCCCATCAGCTTCAACATGGACAGCAAGGTCGACGAGGCCACCATAAAGCTGGTGAACTCCTTCGACTGGCCGCACGGCCCCAAGACCCTCCGCCGGAGGATCATCCAGGGAGGCCTGATCCGAGCCGTCAGCGAGAGCTGGTACCCGGCGTCCGACGACGACTACGGCCTCCTCCTCGAGGACGACATCGAGGTCTCCCCTTACTACTACTTGTGGATCAAGTATGCTCTCATGGCCTATCACTATGACCCGCAGGTCGCGCTCCCCGAGCTCTCGTCGATCGCTCTCTACACCCCGAAGTTGGTCGAGGTCGTGAAGGAGCGGCCGAAGTGGAATGCGACGGAGTTCTTCAAGCACATCCACCCGAACACGCCGTACCTCCACCAATTACCGTGCAGCTGGGGCGCGGTCTTCTTCCCCAAGCATTGGAAGGAGTTCTACGTGTACATGAACATGAGGTTCACTGAGAACGCCAAGGAAAACCCAGTCCAGATCCCCAAGTCCCGCACCAACGGCTGGCAGGCCTCCTGGAAGAAGTTCCTGATCGACATGATGTACCTCCGGGGCTACGTAGCCCTGTACCCCAACTTCCCGCACCAGGCGAGCTTCTCCACCAACCACATGGAGCCCGGCGCCCACATCAGCGCCAAGGACAACGTCGTGAGGCACGACAAGGCCGACTTCGAGGTGCCGTTGCTGAAGGAGGACTTCAAGAACTTCTTGCCCCGCGGGAAGTTGCCTCCAGCGTCGAAGCTCCCCTCGCTGAACTTGTTCAACCAGCCGCTCTCGCTCAAGGGGCTGAAGGCCGCGGGCGCCAAGCTGGGGCAGGACGTGATTCCCTGCGACAACAAGACCGAGATAGTGGCCGTCGATCACGAGACGGGCCTGCCGGCGCGGTGTGCCAAGTTCTGATGGGGTGGAGTAATCAAATTTGTTATTCTTTCAATGGATTTATTTCCTGTAAAATCTTTTAAAAAAAAAACTCTTTTTCATCTCATCTGGGTCGGTCGTCGGACTTGAAAGTTTTTGTTCATCAACTGGTTCTTTGTGGGATACCGGACCCCGACTAAGAATGGTATACAATGCTTGGTCAGTGAACTGACTCCCCTTCTAAAGCATCTGGGGAATAAGCATTCTGTTGATTTCAGTGAAAAATGATAAATGCAACCTGCTGGTTCAATTCAATCTCTCTCTCTCTCTCTCTCTCTCTCTCTCTCTCTCTCTCTCTCTCTCTATTATTTGATGTTTTGCTCGATGAAATTCGGATGTTTAGGACCAAAAACTCTGAAAAGAGTAGAAGGGCCTGGCATTTGGAGCAGATTTGCTCAATTGGGTTGACTTTGAGATGCGAAACGGGCCAAACCTTGGGCTTCCCAGATGGGCCCCCCTTTTGAGATTCTGCATGTCAGTTATCTGTCTGCATCAATCTAAACCATACCAAATCGCAAATTGACCAGTTTCGGCTTGTCAATGATTAGCTGAAACCGGAAGAGATTGGATAGATATAGAAGTTAGAACATACCTACCGCGGTTTGGTCGCCTATCTAATTCTGAGTAGGCAAAACCATTAACCTCATATCTTCTCTGGTGCACATTTGACAATCTTGCACAGCTTTCATTCAATGATAGGAACTGGTGTTCCCGTTTAGATTGAGCAAAACATTGAAGCTTTCACGAGTCCATCAAAGTTTTCACGCGCCCTAATCTTGAAATGGTCCTCCTTGAGAATATGGTTGCTCTAGAAAAACTCATATTTTTCTCTTTGATGTGTTTTCGCCCAAACAACTGGTTATTAATAGACTTGGACTTACTGGCCGTTGAGCGTAGTTTGTTAAGTGATCTTGTGCTCATTTATCTTTGATGAAATCGAGAATTCGGATTCTGTAGCGAGTGAACCTCCAACCGATTTATGCTCTTGGGCAATGCTACCTATTGTGAAACGAGCAACAAACTGCCAACGTATCAATTAGGTTATTGTGACAGCTCGTCAACTTTGAACTTTAGTGACTTGGGTTTTGCTAAGTAATTGCGATTCGAACCGTATATTCCTTAACGTGCGTTAAATAGTTGTTAATCTAAATGGACATTGGCAATTTTATTTGGCCAATATATGGTTCAGCCGATTCACTGTTAGGAAATTACTAACTTATATACTAGATAACCAATTTTTTTGCGCAACTTGAAATTTACCCACATTTATGAAAGTTGATAACGTAAACCTAATTGATAATAAAGTCAATGAGAAATTCATAGGCGTCTCAAATTAAGGTTGGCAATTGATGTGAGGCGTGCTAAAGACTATACCAAAACATGATTTGCTTTTTCATGAAAACCCTTTTCCATAAATACAAAATCTGTGGGCAAAAGCCGAACCAAAAAGTGCCCGCGATGGCTGTCGCCGAGCCCCTGACCGTCGTGGCTCCTCGTGATTGGTCATTGACCGGAAGAGAGCGATGCTAACGTGACACCCTATGTAACACGAGCTTTCCAGGTAAAATATGTTGTCCCCAGGCGACGCCGGCCCGCGGAAACGAGGCAATCGTCCCACACGTGGCGCCGTCCCGTTGGCCTGTGTGCACCAGACGGCGAACTCTAGCGGAGCGCACGATGAGGAGACTCTGATCGGGAATTCAAAAAACCAGAGCGGGGCAATATGGTCACGCAAGATTGCGGAGGCCATTTCTCTTCCTCCTCCTTTCTGTTCTCAGAATCATTCTCTCTCATCTCTCTCTCTCTCCCTCTCAAATCTCTCTCTCTCTCTCTCTCCGGCGGAAGATCTCAGAGCAGGTATGCGTCGATTCTTCTATGTCCGCCTATGCTTTTGCCTCAGAAAATGCTCCGTGAATGCGTTGTTCAGCGTTCGTCCGTGGCGTGTCGGTTCGATTCAATTGCCGCCTCGCGAGGTTCGCTCCTTTTCTCTTTCGGTAATGGATGGAGGATCTTTCGGAACGAAAGGCGCCCGTTTGCAAATTAAGCTCGGTTCATTAATGATCCTGTTCCCGATCGTGCTGTCTTTCGCGTTCTCTAACGGTTCGGCGGTAATTTAAATCTGCCTTCGGATCGGCGGTAATTTAAATCTGCCTTCGGATCGGCGGTTTGCGATCCGCGATAGTTCGCGGAAGTGGAATGAATGGCGTGTGGGCGGTATCTCTTCGCCTCGAGCGTCCGAGGAGTGTTGGAGCCTGGGGAAATTGGGGTTTAGTTCGCTTCGGATGGGCTCGAACTTTTCTGGTTGGACGTTTGAATCGGAGAACATGGAGCGATCTAGGTTGTCATTTGGCTCGTTTAATGTGAAAGGATATGGATATGCTCTTTCTTTTTTTAACATTAAGAGGACAAAATAGCTTGAATTTAGAGTAGTTCAGTCTACCCTTCTGCTTGAATGTGAGGAGATCTCTATTAAGAACCTGAGCATATCTATACCCTTTGTCATTGGCTACTAAATGCTATACGTAAATATTTTTTTCTGAGTTTCCCAAAGTTCCTTGCGATCGAGGAATGAAAGAGAAGCGTGCTTTTTTCTGTTCGTCCATGATGTATAATCTAAACTCAAAGTATTCCTGGTATTGTTTTGGTGTATTGTGCTACAATAGGAACTTTCTTTAATCTAGTTTCACCATTTTCCATTGTTAATGATCATTTCTTAACGATGAAGGGACTGCGTATTTTGTCATCGGTTTTTGAAGCTTGAAGCACCTTTTCTACAAGAGGCGGACACCTCGGAAGAACAGTTGTATTTTTGTGTAGATAGTCTCTTCAAAATCCATTGAAGTAGTTAAGGTCTCCATTTTATTCTTGACCTGGTAATGTGAGTATCGAGCATACATCAAGATGGGGACAATGCACCGCAGGTTTGTTTTACATGCTATATTTTAGCTGATTGTCTTGACATATCAACTTTGAATATTTTAAGCCTTTCTCATTTAGATATGATGCTCAAGTTGTGAAATTGCCTAAGCAACCCTTGTTCGGTCTGCAGTGGAGTTCTAAAGAAATCAAATGACAGGGCCAGAATTATCATCACAACTGTCTTGGGTGTTGTATTTGGGTTCTTCATAGGCATTTCTTTTCCATCTGTTTCTCTGACAAAGGTATATGCTTTTTATGCTGTTAAACTAGGTTCACATTGTTTGCTGCTTACCATCAGTTATTTGACTTGCATCTAAACTTGCAGATTAACTTCCGTTCAAGTATTATATCATCTCTTGATCTGATCAGTGATGAAAGTAGACCCATCAGCAAATCCTCTGATAATTTAGGAAGCATCCCCAAGGTACGATACCTTTTTTCTTCTAATTTTGTCTGTCTCTAATTGTCATGGAGAGTTGTGTGTCTCATACTTGGAAGAGGAATCATTAGTGATCGTTTTACCTAAGTGCAAATACATCTTGTTTTTGTAAGAGGTTGATTGGTTGTTTGGTCTTTGTTCATCTGTTTTTTCTAAGATGGTGTAGTTCTCAGTTCATAACCAGAAAATTCTAGCCCTTTTCGGTGCATATCCTCTGAAGTAGTTGTAACTTGTAACGGGCTAGTTTTGTTTTTCTCACTTTCATGTTTCCCATCCAATGTTCTTCTGTCCAGTCATATTGAGGTAGCTTATTTTTTCCCTCTCTTTTCAAACTTTTATTCATGACACTAGTAGAGAACCAATAACTCTTAATAGCTTGAAAGTGAGCCTTACCTCTGCAGGAAAATCATATGTGAGAAACCTACCTCAACTTAATCGATGCCCATGGAGAAGTATATGCAAATAAAAGTTTGAAATATGCATTAGAGCTTAAAGTTGTTGGCGATCAGTTGCATTCTATTTAGCTGTTACATGGTATCCATGCTTCGTGCTATGTAGTGCAAAACGGGATGCCTAATCAGAATTATTTGGTGAAGGGCTTATCTTTTGCTGGAACATATGGTCATGGACATGGACTTTGATCATTCTTTTTTGTTTCCAGATATATGTTCCGACAAATCCTCGTGGTACAGAGTCTTTGCCTCCAAATATTATCGTATCAGAAACTGATTTCTATTTGCGCAGATTATGGGGTGAACCTAGTGAGGTATGAGTTTTCTTTTGTCATCCAAGTTTTGCTCATTATTCTGCGTGTGATTACAAATGGACTATATGTCTTTGGGAGATATGGGGTCTTTGTTTATGGTAGCATGTCAACCTGATAAACTTGTAATATACATACCTAATTATCGAGGACGTATTTTGGATCTGCATCATGCGTGGTGTGCCCTTAAAATGTTCTATTTTTTTAAATGAGGAACTTATATACGATCATTGCCGTTGTGGAGCAATAACTCGTGTAGTGAAATGTGCAGGACCTGAAGAAGAAACCAAAATACTTGCTTACATTTACAGTGGGTTTTGATCAGAGGCATAACATCGAGGCATCAATTAGAAAGGTTCTAAGATATTTCTTTAAATGTTGGATCTTCTATGCAGTCATCTAATTTTTAAAGAGTTCTGAGATAGCATATTTTCCATCGGTTTGGTAGTTCTCAGGGGATTTCCAAATTTTGCTCTTTCATTATGATGGTCGGGCTAGTGAATGGGACCAGTTCGAGTGGTCAAAGGATGCAATTCATATCAGCGTGAGGAAGCAAACTAAATGGTAAGTTGAGAACAACTTCTATGGCTCTCATTTGCCCGCGGCATCACCTCTTAAGTTAGTACTAGAAAGTAGATTATCTCCTATGTTAGCAAACAAGTTATCCGCAAGTTCTAGCTAACTATACATTCTAAATATACGTTAGCATTCAGTTAGAATATTCTTGCAATCACTTGTTTTCACATTTCTAAGCTATATCTTCAGGTGGTACGCGAAAAGGTTTTTGCATCCAGATGTTGTTGCAGCTTATGAATATATTTTCATCTGGGATGAAGATCTTGGAGTTGAACATTTTAATGGGGATAAGTAAGCTATATAAATTTATCAAAAGCTATTTCAAATTATCATGTGGAATTCAGTGATAGGTTCTTATATACTTGTTGCATTTACCAGGTTCATTCAGTTGGTCAAGAAACATGGTTTGGAGATATCTCAGCCAGGTCTCGAGCCCAATAATGGACTGACATGGCAGATGACAAAGAGGAGAGGTGACAGAGAAGTGCACAAGTACTCTCTCTCTCTCTCTCTCTCTCTCTCATGGGCATGTTTGTCTGTGCATCTATCTGCATTTACATTTTTCTCATTTTCATTTTTCTTGATGAATAGGGATACAGAAGAGAAACCAGGCTGGTGTAGTGACCCACATTTGCCTCCATGTGCAGCGTAAATCCCTATCATTTTCTTAGGATTGCATGTATCGTTCATTTCATGGCTTCTTCATAGTCATGAGGCAATGGAAGCAGTTCAAGTTTTCAATTTTGTTCTTTCAGTCCTCATGTTTATTGCTTCTGATATAGGTTTGTGGAAATTATGGCTCCAGTCTTTTCAAGAGAAGCTTGGCGCTGTGTATGGCATATGATTCAGGTTGCTGCTCTGTCTAAGATGATGTGCTACTGTCATGGATAATTGGATATGCATTTATCATATATGGTTAAGCATATGCTGATCAGATGTTCTTAACACGTGCTTTTAGAATGACCTGGTGCATGGATGGGGATTGGACTTCGCTCTCAGACGATGCGTAGAGGTCTGTAATCACTGGCTCTCATAGATTTTGCTTTTGTCATTGATTGCTGACGGCTTTTGTTGGTGAAAGGAAGGGGAAGAGGGGGTGGGGGTGGGGGGTTAGGACAAACCAGCTGAAACAATTTGAAGTATCATACCAGTGCTTTAGGAAGAGTTGTCATTTGAAAGGAATGAAAGAAGGGCTCAAGCAGCTTATGAAATAGTTTTCAGAGTTCTTAATTGTGAGCTGTTTCGACAAACCTCTTCCAATGTGCTCTATATCCCTATGTGGCCATTGAGAGTGATGTGGTCCATGGAAAGCTAACCTGCTCTTTCCCATCCAGGCTTATCTTTCCTGTCCTCTCCATGTGCTTATAGTGAGTCGTAAAAACTTCCTTTTTGTTTCTGCAGCCTGCTCACGAGAAGATTGGGGTTGTTGATTCTCAATGGATTGTTCACCAAGTAATTCCTTCCTTGGGCAGTCAGGTAAGTAGTCCTTCAATTTAGTGTGGCTGTGGTTTCATGTACTTCACTCCCTGCACAATACCTGAAAGAAGATAGAAGTCCAGTGGACCATTATAACGTCTGTTTTCAACAAATCTTTTGAAAGAGGCACTAGCAATACTTGCATGCAAGTGCTTTTTATAGAAACAGAATCTTTATGTAAGAAATGACATAGAAACAGAATCTTTATGTAAGAAATGACATCTGGAACCACGATGATTGACAATTAAAGTATTATAACCTTTGACTTAATGCTACTTTGATATCAACTTCCCAATGCTGTTACTTACATATTAGTACTGTGGATATTATCCTCCTTTCATACATGATGGACATAACGTGAAAGGTGGTGAATTTTCACTTTTAGCTTCTAGATTTGGTGAACTGTTGATTCTTTTAACTTTTTCTTATGACCTTTCGGGCAATGGTGCCTCGGTAATCAACAGGCTGTGTTGGGTAAAATTAATTTTAGTTTCAGGTTGGTCATGTAATGGCCCTCTAAACGACTACTAATCTGCTTCGTAACTGCTTTTACTAAGAATTCGTGTGAAGATTATATGGTGGGATGCTTGGGGCTTGCTCTTCTTCTAACTGTTTTTGTTGTTATCTCTCGTTGATTCATATTTCCTATTCCCTCTTTTATAAAATATTTTCTTTAAATCAGTCCACGTGTTTTTATTTAACACTAAAACCCTGATAGGCTGACACATTACTTTGTCAAATCGCAGGGACAGTCGGATAAAGGGAAAGCTCCATGGGAAGGAGTACGTATTTATTAGTATTGCTTTTCATCTTCTCATGTCCTGCAGTTATATATCTTAGTTGCTCATTCAACCAGTCTTGAGGAAGCGCTAAAATAAACAAATTTTGATGTCTGGTTGCTCATTTGTTGCCATTTCTTTACCTCTTTCAGGTCAGAGCAAGATGCAGAAACGAGTGGGCCTTGTTCCAGAATCGTCTCGCAGATGCAGACAAGGCATATTTAGGTCAGATTGAGAAGAACTAATTTTGGCACTTCCTCTATTTCTGTCCCTTCTGGATGGGAACTGTGTACATGTCTTGTGATCACACATCAGAGCTGAAGAGGTTCACAAAGCCACGTGGTTTTTCGTGTACCGAGGTGGTCACAACTTTGAGAGCTGCATTATGATTTGTACAGACAGCTTTAAGTAGAGCAGAACTTCGCCTCTCTTGTTGCCAACAAGGGGGCAAAGAAATACTGAATTAGCGAGGCACCAGCCTTTTGTTGGGTTGTCATATCTCTTATTTATCAATCAGAGGAGCCTCTATGTTTTTGTCAAAAAGAAGAGTGGGGGATTTTGTACTCGAGATATCTTGTATTGTATTGGCTGGCTAGGTAGTGTTCTTCATCTTCCATCCTTTGTGGCAACAGCGATATAAGGATTCAGCCAGGGGAATGTGAAGCAAGCTGTGTCTGCTAAAGTCCTTGATGTATCTTTGTATTTTGTTGAATTGGCATGAATATTGACTAATATTCCATCCATTGGTCCCTCCGCACGAGGGTTTCATCGAGTATATAACGTTCAAGCAGATAGATTAGATTGGAACATTTTCTTCAGGTAAAGCTTCTTTTTTCCCTTGAGAACCGAGCTACAGGCCGTATTGCTACTGCATGACCATTGGCACCGCATAAAAACATTCCTAAGAAAAGAAAAACGAATTTTCTTTTAAAAATTAAAAAAATATCCACGTCAGCTCCAATCATGTTATATAAGATGATCGGTATTCATGTTAGTGATTTTTGGTCAAAATTGGCTCAATGAACTCAAATAGCATAGATGAAAAATGTTTATGACTGAATTGGCGCTAATGCAATAAGTTGAGGACTTTGTTGACACTTTTCTCCTACTTTTTAGGCTTTGAGGTTACTTTAGATTCCTCTAGTTATTATTATCTTTCCCAAATCAAATATGCCATTGATCTTCTTTCTTAAGCAAGACTCGCTGACAATAAGGTCGCTCATACTCCTATTGAGCCCAATGCTGAAATTTGATGTCAAAGATAGGAATCCTCTTTCAATTCCTACACTCTATCAATTGTGTTGGCACCACTACATACCTCATTGTTACTTGTCCTAACATCGCTTATGTTGTTCACATGATCAATAAGTTTATGACAAAGCCCCAAACAACTCATTATTCGACGATCCTTGGGGTCACGGATACCTATTTCGTAGCTTTCACTTTTCTGCTCTACCTTGGAGTTGACAGTTTATTCTGATCATGATTAGGCTGATAACCCATGGGATCGTCACTTCACTACAGGCTATTGCTTTTTCCTTAGTAACTTTCTTATTTCATGGTCGCTTGCTCCAGTTCCAAAGCAGGACATCGCACTCTTGCTTATACGACATTAGAATTATTATGGTTGCGATGGTTATTGGAAGACATGGGAGTCCATCATAATAGAGGAACCGTCATTTACTACAACAATTGAAGTGCTATCCAAATAGCACATAATTATATTTTTCATGAGCACACCAAACACATTGAAATCTACTGTCATTTCATTCGGTGTCATGTGCGTCATGGCACTATACGACTTGTCTCCACCTCATTTGCTGACCAAACTACTGAAATCTTCACTAAGACTCCGTTTGTTTGACAATTCTGAAATATGTTTTCCGAGAAGTCATTTTTCAGGAAAATGATAATATTTTTCGATGTTTGGTTGAACCTCAAAATGAACTATAAAATATTTTCCACCATTTGGTGTAGAAAATCCGATTTTTTTTTCTAGGAAAGATTACCAAAATATTCAATTTTTTTAATTAATTTTTCTTTTCTTTTCTTTTCTTTTCTTTTCTTTTTCCTTCTTCCTTGGCCGGTCGCTAGCCACGAGAGAGGGACGAGCTCACCTAAGGCCGACGAGCCGAGCCGAACCACCCTCGAGTGAGGCTTCACCTCGCCAGATCCATGAGCTTGTCAGAGGTCGAGCTTCGCTAGATCAGCGAGCTTCGAGCCTCACTGGCCTTGGCCGAGCTTGTCTCTCGTCTATAGCTGGCGACTGACTGAAGAAGAAGGAAAAAGAAAAGGAAAGAAAAGAAAATTTCAAATAAAAAAAGAAAAAATAATTGAAAATTCGAAAAAAAAAAAATCATAAGAACGAACATTGCATTAACTAAGGACATGAGCCCAAGTGTCGAGGACCCATGCACGACCTTTGTTGACCCGGTCCTGAGCGCCGAAGACTTGGTCCTGAACGCCGGGGACCAGGAACCAACGTTGGGGTTCTCTAGTTCAAGCATAGAGTTTCGAGTCCAAACACTTATACCTAGTCATATTTTTAAAGAGGAAATCATTTTCCTAAATTTAAGCATAAGTTTTCCGTTGACTATGAAAACATTTTCCATTTGACTTATTTTCCTAAGCGAATCAAACGCCAAAAAATGAGAAAAATGTTTTTCACGAAACAAACAGAGCCTAAGACTCATCCACATGGGGTTTCAAAGATCTTTTCTCTAAACTCCAGTTAACTTCTTCTACGTTATCTTGAGTTTAGGGAGATGTTAGAGATATACCCTTGATTTCTTATACCTCTCAAGATTGGTGGCAGAAGAATACCGTAAGTATCAAAACTTGGCACAATGGAACACTTTAGTGCCAAAAGTTTCAAAAGACATACTTAAGTGCCAACGGCGAGAAATTTCAGCCAAGTTGATGACGTGGCTTTTCCTAGCGAAAATTTTAAATGATATGTTTTTTATTTTATTTTTTCTTATCTTCTGGCTTCTTCCTCTGGTCAATCGCCGAACCGACAACTGGCCAGAGGGATGCCAATCTCACCATGGGCTAACTGGGCAACGGCAAGGCCTCACTGTTGCTAGGCGAGGTCGGCCTTGCCCTCGCCATATCTGGCGAATGTGGGGGATTTGTAGAGGTGAGTATGGGGGATTGAAGCGAGGAAGACGATGATGAGGCCAACCTCAAAGACGATGATAAAGCGAGGCCAGAGGGAGGAACAAGAAGATGAAAAACAAAAGGAAAAATTAAAAATTAGAAATTTATTAGAAAAATATTTTAAAATTGCCATGTCATCACCGACGAGCCATGTCGGCTTACAATATTAATAAAATAACGCAATGTCGGATTTCCAATTAGGCTCGCCGAACTTGACATTTAAGTGTCATATTTTCAAAAAAAAAATAGCACTTAAGTGTACATTTTGAAACTTTTAGCACTAAAATATCCCCTCGTACCACTTTTTGGCACTTGCGGTGTCCTTCTACCTAGAGTTGGTGCATTATTTTTCTTGATCAATCCTGATCGATTGTAATTGATATTGTAATATTCAGTTACTTTAGATAGTCATCCAATAAAACATATAAATAAACACATACTCTTCAATATTATATATCGCAATATACACAAATTTCACATCTTATCTGTATAAAGGTCTTTACCGGGTTACTTTTGTGGAGTCTTTGCTAGTCAAACAAACCCTCATGGTCAGAAATTTTCCAACAGCTCATTTTACTCGCAAATTTTGGTGCATTTGCCAAATTCCGGTGAACAGTTGCCTTCCCTTGTGGAATTCACATTCGATATCTATCTTTAATTTGATTAAAATTTTCTTTTTTATAAGTCAGCTTTTAGGAGTTGATAGGTGTGGGAATATACATTTCAAGAAACGGTACAGGAATTCTTTATCAGAAAAGGTCAAAGCCTGTGGAGCGCGTCCACACATAATCACAGCTTGTTGAATTTTCAATTTCATTTCTGTGCAACAGTAAGTTGGAGAGAGAAATTAGCATATTGTTGACACTTCTTCTGTCAATTGGGTTTGGTAATAATGGTTAATGGAGGCCTAAATTAAAAAAACAAAAGAGGTCTTGTTGAGTGATTCTGTTGAAGTGAAATAGAAGGTTCTTCACCCAACATTAGTTCGGTCTGGTTGGGGAGAGAGAGAGAGACCTTTGCTTTCTTTTGCAGATACTCAGGCCTCCCATAGAAGAGATCTACATTTCACCTTCCTGTCTTATCTGTCAAAATTTGTTCGATATTGAGCAACGGCCAGCTCAAGACATCTCAGCTGTCAATAAATATTTGTCAACTAAAATAATTCCACGCTTTATTATTAATACCCTTCACAGGAAAACGACGTACATACTGCCAACGCACCTAATTTGATCCGGACAGCCCCGGTTGCGATACTTTGTTACACGAAACAAACATGGTCAGTTTGATTTCTTCAAAAAGATTGCACCTACACCTTCCCAACACACAATGGTTGTAAGAAATGCATCCGATGGATGTAACATGGTAGTAAGAAGAGGGTTCTCCTCACTGTTGTCTCCTTGAGTTTTCGAAATGTGGAGGGTTTGATCCATGCCGAAGTCGATCCAAGAACTTTTACCCTCAAACTCTTAGTGTAAACTAAAATATAATGAATACGTGTGTGGGAGATTGTCAATAGCACACAATCTCCTATATATTTTGCCCTCATCGCTTAAAGAAATATAATTATAGATCTCGTCCCTTTTACCGTCGATTTAACTTTTGACTTGAAACATCATTCTCTACAATGCAAGCTGCTTTTTTCTTTTTTTTTTGGTTGCTAAAACTACAATGGAATCTGCCATTTTGACCAGTCCGAACCGAGAGTGAGTGAACTCGATTCCACGGGTTGAAATCAAACCGAGATACAATCCGGCGCCACGACAAGTTGGAGGTGAAACGAGTATGACCTTGATGAGAGAGGAGTGGCTGTCATGTGAAGCAGAACTCTTACCTCATTTACTTGAGAGTCTACTAGAGAGAGATATCGACCATGAATGGGTAGTCCTTGCTTCAAGTGGCCGTCAACTTTAACTTGTGAAAGTGATGAGCCATTGCCTAACAGTTAACACCCTTCTCCTATCATCACCAACCTCTCTTGGTAATAGCCACTTATATACATGCCTTTCAATGCTCCTCATTCAAGCCAATCTCTCTCTCTCTCTCTCTCTCTCTCTCTCTCTGAGGGCTGGCTTCAAAAAAGTCCTGATTTGGTGCTTGAGCAGTGATTGAGTTTGAAGTTCTAGGAGCTACTGCTATCTCCTCAACATCCTAGTTTTTTGCCTTTTTGTTCTTGGTTCCTTGGTAAGCACAAAGCAAGCAGTTTTGTCACATTTGAGTTTGAATGTTCTTGTACAGATTCGATCATCCGCCCTCCTCCTTATCAATGTCTTATCTCTGATTCTCTCAGGTTTCGCACAACGCCCTCTGAAAATCCGTTAGTTTCTCCAAGGTACTTTTCTGTTCTGTTCCTTTCTTTTTGCTGTTTCATGTTCAATAAATTTTCTAACATAGTGTGCAATGTGTCGGCTACTGGAATAAGATCGAATTACTCCAGTTTATCAGGAATTTGGTTTTTTGCGGTTATGATTTTGTTTTCGATTTGTAAAACTATTAGGAACCAATGTATTGTGGCTGGAAGAGTGGTTGGAATGACATGACATGACATTATCTTAGACATTTCAACCAAAACCGCCCATTCAAGAAACACATTCTGAGAGTTGTTTAAACCTTACCCTTGAAAAAATGTGTGAGTTTCGCATGGTCGCCTAGAAAACAATAAAGTTATCCTGCTAGGCTAATCAATGGTTGTTAGCATAATGTTAGCAGAACGAATGAACCACCGGTGCGACATTATCAAATGATTTTTTTGACTAGTTGACCTACTCATTTTTATTTGTGTTCGGCCAATAGAAAACTTCTGACTTTCAAGATATTAGAATATCGTCTTTTCTCAGACTCAACGACCAGGAGACATTAAAAAGATTCACCAGCTATGCATTATATGATTAGTCCTCTGAGACTAGTTTCAGTTTGAAAGAGATTTTTGTGTCAACCTTGGTTTGTCTGTCAGATATTGCAGCATGGGGGAGATGACAGGCTTCCAGTTGGGTGTGATTGGTGCTCTGTTTCTCTCAGTGGCATCATCTGTGTCCATTGTCATCTGCAACAAGGCTCTAATGAGCAATCTTGGCTTCCCTTTCGGTAAGCGAAGCTCTTGTTTCGAGTAGATTCTGATGGTCAATTTTTTCTTAGTTTTCAAGCATGAGCATGAGGTAAAATTTTCTCCTTTTGTTTGGATGAATGCAGCCACAACTCTCACCAGTTGGCACCTGATGGTAACGTTTTGTACGCTACATGTGGCTCAACGTTTGAACTTCTTTGAAACAAAGTCAATCGACTTGAAGACCGTGATGCTGTTTGGCATTCTGAATGGAGTTTCGATCGGCCTTTTGAACTTAAGCCTTGGTTTCAACTCCGTCGGATTCTACCAGGTTCCTATTCCCCCATTGTTTACTGATAGAAGCATTTACAACTGAGAACACTCGTACAATCTTAGTTAATAAGCTTTACACTGAAATTGCCTCCTCATTCACTTCTTCTAGCTTCTTGTTTTGGGCAGATGACAAAACTGGCAATTATACCATTCACTGTACTATTGGAAACTCTTTTCCTTAAAAAGCAGTTCAGGTAACATACCCTATGATCCAGTTGCTTGAACATGGTTTCCTAATTTCTTCTAGCCATTTTCTGAGACAACTTATTCTGTTCTTGCAGCCAGAAAATAAAGTTCTCTCTATTTGTCTTGATTGTTGGGGTTGGCATCGCCTCCATCACCGATCTCCAACTCAATCTTGTGGGGACAGTGCTCTCGGGTCTGGCCATCGTCACAACCTGCATTGGCCAAATTGTATGCTTCCTCTTTCCAGAAACTTTTATCTTTCCAACAAGATGCACCTGAATTCACAGAACTATAGTCAGTGATGTCTTGTACTAAACAGATGTGGATTGATTTGGATGCTCTTCTTGCAAAGACTCCAAATGGGCATACATAAGTACAACTTTTAGCTTCCACATTCCCACATATTACCATCTGATTTTTGCGAAACAACTTTTTCTCTGATGGAGATGGATATGAAGTTTAACCATTAACAATTGTCCTCTCTTCAGTTGACAAACACCATACAGAAGAAGCTCAATGTCTCCTCCACGCAGCTGTTGTACCAGTCAGCACCTTTCCAAGCAGCCATTCTCTTCGTCTCAGGCCCTCTAGTGGATCAATGCCTCACCAAGCAAAATGTCTTTGCTTTTAAGTACTCTCCCCTAGTCTTGGTAAGTAACACGTCCATTCCACTTTTCCATCTATTTTTCTTGGTTTTTCACGGTTCACCCAAACTAAATGATCACGCGATCCTGAGTTTTAGACCCACTTGAGTCAATATCGTCCATTATACGGACCCTTTCTGGCGCAAATCGAGCAAAAATCATCATGTAATTTCATTGTGAATGAACATGTTGCAGGGTTTCATCATTCTTTCCTGCCTGATAGCAGTGTCAGTGAACTTCAGCACATTCTTGGTGATTGGGAAGACATCTCCAGTGACTTACCAAGTGCTGGGCCACCTCAAGACATGCCTGGTCCTGGGCTTTGGCTACACATTGTTGCACGACCCTTTCACAGAGAGGAACCTCATTGGCATTCTCGTCGCCATGCTTGGGATGGGCTTGTACTCTTACGTCTGCACTCAAGAGAACAAGAAGAAGCAGCCGACAGATCTCTCCATTTCTCAGGTCTCTCTCTCTCTCTCTCTCTCTCTCTCTCTCTCTCTCTCTCTCTACCCACACATGTTTATGTACGAGTCTTGAGAAT
>BCNH02000002.1:15446891-15458809 GCA_001662345.2 Metrosideros polymorpha var. glaberrima | reverse complement strand
CTCTCTCTCTCTCTCTCTCTCTCTCTCTCTCTCTCTCTCTCTCTCTCTCTCTCTCTCTACCCACACATGTTTATGTACGAGTCTTGAGAATATGCAGGGAGCATGCTTTTTCATACGTCCATTTCTTGTGTTTTGTCAGATCAAAGAGAAGGCTACTGAACCGCTTCTTGATGGGAAGAGCCTGGGCTATCAAGACAAAGAAAGTCCAGATGTCAAGAAATCAAGCAGAGACTCCTTTGTCTGAGATTCAGCAGAAAGCTGGGATTTTTTATTTTTTTTTGGATTTTCATGGGGTTCCTTTTCTCTTTCTCCATTTCGAGTGTAAATGGATTTCATCAAGCGAAAATAATATTCTTTCCCACATTTCAGGGTTGCTCTCCCGCCTATTTCACGCCATGATATCTTAGCATTGAAAGGTTGCGATTTTGCATATAAAAAAGTTTTCAATCTTAAGAAGTAGTATCTTTGATACTTGAAGGATCCATAATTAGTAAATAGGGGCATGCGTTAGTGAATTGAAATTTTTCAATGTATAGATAAATTTCGCGTCATTGGGAAAATTAAATTTCAATGCTAATTTAGTTTTTTTTTTTCCTTCAATTTATTATGCTGTGATTTTTATTTAAATCTCGATATTCTAACTTCAAGGGGGGAAAAATAGACATTACATTGGTAAGTCATTGAAAGGTATGAATTACTGACCAAAAAAATAAATAAATTGGAAGGTATGGATTCAACATGTTATTTGAAAAAATATTTGTCAATACATGTACGCCAAGCGGATCTCCACCGTTAATCGTGTGGGCCCGATGGTGGGGCCGTTAACGGTTATTTGTTAGGTTTGATCTATGATAGGCAACGCTTTAATAAAATAATTAAAAATGATAATTTTAATCTCTCTCCAATCTCGGTCCTACAGCATGCTCCAAAATCAGTTAACTTTAACAGAAAGAAAGCGAGGAACTTTATTTCGGAATTGTCATCTTCTTCGCTTGCGATCATCGGAGGTGGTGTCATCGCCATCGCCATCGCCATTGCCGTCATCATCCATCGTCGCTGGAGGACGAGAGCTCGCAGTTTCCGATTCTCCGAGCCTTCTGTCGCCTCCGTTTCCGCTTTCGAGCTCACAGCGCGCGCCTCTTGTGGTGGAAGAGGAGTTTCGAGACGATTCCGACTGGTGGATTTGTTGGAGAGATCCGAGCGGCTTTTGGTCGGATCGAATGGAGGGTTGGTTGTATATGATCCGCTCTAATCGGCTCGGCCTTCAGTTCTCCAGGAAGCGCTACTTCGTCCTCGACGATCACTGTCTCAAGTGCTTCAAATCCGTCCCTTCTTCTGTAGAGGAGGTCCCTTATTCTTCTTCTTCTTCGTACTGAGTAATTTGCATGTGTTTAAGTTCTTCGAAGGTTCGTTTACCTGAGACAAACGGCGCTGCTTACAGTCGAGGAACTTATGTGCCAAGCGGACTTAATGGATTGCTTTGTTTCTGTTGATTCTTTTTTAAAGCAACAATGTGGAGAAAACAAGTGAGAGCGAGCTTATCGTCCAGCTTTTTGAGGGGATCATCTGGCAGTAGTTTCCTTTAACCTCCCTACGTGTAGTTATTGACGAATGGAGATAGTTTTTATTCTGTTTAAGGTTGCATTATGTTGTCTAATGGCTCTGTCTAGACCTTATTCCATTACACAACTGGCGTGCTAAACTGGGATTTGGTTTTTTACTGTATGGGTTTTCAAATTGGTAGTGTCTGTCAAATAGTGAATCCTTGGTTGCATCGATATATACTGTTCTCGTGAGACTTGATGTTGAATTTGGTCGTTCTCGCCCTCTGCTTATACTTTATCCATTAAGGGTCGATTCAGTAATGGAGCGCACACTGCATGTGCCTGACTTTGGGCCATGTTCTCGGTTCTCACTAGCTTAATTGATTCTGATGTGCTGGTATCGTACTAATTTCCACTCCATTCCTGAGAAAGTCGATGTGATGTTTTACATAGATTAACAACAATCTTGATAATTCAGTTGTTTGCGTATCGTTTGGATAAATTGCCCCACTAGTTTTACTGTGTTGCACAAGAGATCCTTTGAGATATGTGAAGTTGGTCTCCAGTTGTTACTATACTTCTGATGTTGGATGAATATTCAAATCCTGTCTACCAAAAAAAATTTAAAGAGAACATCTAAATTTTGGATTATGGCAGTGGATAAATGCACAATCCTGGAGACTGTTCGGTTTGATAAAGATGTGATGCCTTTTGTTTGCTCAAAATCAGATTCACGGGGTTAAATAATTGCTGGTGTCAGACAGCATGAGTTTTTAAGTCTTGGTAGTATCAATTACAATGTATGTTAATGTGAAAGGGACATGAAGCCTTAGTCACATTGTTTGTGTTGCTATCTGATATAGGGAAGTTTCAGGATGTTGATCTGATTTAGGCATGGAATCAATAGTTGTTAATGCCTCTAATTGAGGTAGGAACCTGGTTAACATGAGGAGCATTTCTGGGCCAGTTGATTCAATCCCAGTACTAGGATGTGTTTAAGAAAATCTTGTGCATTTTCTTTTTTTCTAAAGGGACCAGCTCTAAATATAACTTCACATTCTGTCTTAAATAAGCATTTCATCCCTCTTTTATTGGGTCCTAGAACATTGTAACGATATGTATCTGCAAATATCACTTGTTCTCAGAACTTTTAACCATGCACTTCATTTTTATCTCAGGATCCTGTGAGAAGTGCAATTATTGATTCCTGTATCCGAGTCATGGACAATGGAAGAGAAAGCATTCATAGAAAAGTATGGTCATTTATTTTATTTTTTCCACCCGAAGTCAATCAACTAATGTTTTTATCCATTAACTGCAGTTTGATGTACTTATAAGAAGCTCTTTGTGCTAACAGGTGTTCTTCATATTTACACTTTATAATAAGTCAAATCACAATGAGCAACTCAAGGTACAAGAGTAAATGTGACTGCCATTTAAAGATTTTGTTCGAATTTCTCATCTTTTAACTTGAGGTATTATATCAAATAGCTGGGAGCATATAGTCCTGAAGAAGCAGCAAGATGGATTCATTCCTTCCAGGAAGCAGCTATTAAGGTTCAAATTTCTAGCATTAGTGGGCAATACATGCCTTATTTGGACTACAGACTAATGCTCTATTTTCTCTCTAGGGTGGTCCAGATCCTGGTGCTAGTGTTCTGGACTGCTCAACAATGAGCTGGCAGTCATCAAGGTGTGAAGAGTTATATGATATATGCCTTGACGCACTTGGTTTACTATTGATGTGTTTGTTGTCTAAATATTGTTGATAAGACAAACTATAGCTGATGTTGTATGTTGAGATTATGCCTCTAGTCTTTTTTTGGCTACCAATAATTTGTTTATGTCTGTAGATTAAGTGGTTCCAACAGAGTAAGTCATGTTATTCCAGTAGACTGGACTCTTGGTACATCCAACCATACAGATCTAGTGGCACCAGATGTTGTTGCCCCTTCACCATGGACAATCTTTGGTTGCCAGAATGGTAATATGTACTTCCTAGATACTCTTGATTTAGCTTGCTCTATTTCCTAAGACACAGATCTATGCAGGTTTGCGGCTTTTTAAAGAAGCAAAAGACAAGGATTCTTATGGGAAGGTTAGTTAGCTGTTCGTTTCTCTCACTTACTGGTTTCAGTGAACTAATTGATTGCTGAGCAAGCAACTTGCAACTTTTTCGTCTCCGCAGTGGGATGACCATCCTGCAGTAATGGCTGTCGGTGTGGTTGATGGCACATCAGAAGCCATTTTTCAAACACTCATGTCTCTTGGTCCCTCAAGATCAGAGTAGGTCCTCTTTGTCAGATATCTTCCATCTGCAAGTGAGATCACCTATAGGCTTCAATACCATTTTAAAATGATCTTCTAATTGAGCTTATATGGAGATTCAGAAGAATGCTGTGTCTTCCTCCGATTTTACACATTGTTCTAAATTTTGCTTGTCTATGAAATTTCCAATTCAACAGATGGGACTTCTGTTTTTATAAGGGAAGGGTGGTTGAGCATCTCGATGGTCACACTGATATCATTCACAAGCAGCTGTATAGCGATTGGCTACCTTGGTCAGTTGAAAATTTTAGCAATCGCAATATTTTAAGAAGGCAGCTTAAAATTTGCTTCATTTGTGGCTCTCTCATTTATGTGTAATACATTCAGGGGAATGAAATGTAGAGATCTGTTGTTGCGCCGATATTGGAGAAGAGAAGATGATGGAACATATGGTATGCACTCTATTGGATATTACTCACGGGTTGCATTACATCTTTTACTGAATCCTGTAAAATATGAGGTGACATCTTTGGCCTATTATTTTGCAGTTATTCTCTATCATTCAGTGTTCCACAAGAAGTGCCCCCCACAGAAAGGCTTTGTCCGGGCGTGCCTAAAAAGTAATGTATGCTCGAAACTAATTTAATGTATCCACCTTATTGAGTTTCCATTGCTATATCAGCACTGATATTTTATCCCCTAGACAAAAAATCTCAGGGAGACAATGGTGAAATTAGCGTGTTTATCTGAATCTCTGTTTACAAACATGACTCTAATTACTTGTTTGGGTAGTGAACCTGATTGATCATACTGTGGGTGCTGCGAAGCACACATTTTCTGAGGCAGTGGAATTTTTCTGTCTGCAGGTGGAGGATATGTCATTGCTCCAGTGAATCAAGGAAAACAATCAGTAGTAAAACATATGCTTGCTATTGATTGGAAATATTGGAAATCTTACATACGAACGTCTTCAGGCCGGTGTATAACAATCAAAATGCTTGGCAGAGTTGCTGGTGAATCTGATCTGTGCATAATTAGTTATATCTTATAAGATAGCTCCACTATGGACTCTTCCAGTGTTAACTGAAAGCAACTAGCTTTTGTCTTTTGCAGCACTAAGAGAGTTATTTCAAGCAAAAATAGGGAATTTTTCCTCTGACTTTTCATCAGGAGAGCTTACAAGAAATGTTATGTTGCATGACGATAGACTTGTGGAATCGTTAAAGGATGGTAGGACAGTGGAAGAGATGAGTGATGGATCAGGTAAGGCGCCTTCAGAGCATGCTAGCCTTGTCAGCCTAAACGATGCTGCTGATGAGTTCTTTGATGTTCTGGAGCCATCAGATGAACAATCAGAGAGCAGTTGGTCTCATGATTTTGCGCCAGAAATTTACCCTCAGGTACCAGCTAACATGGAATGGTTATTAACGGGTGATTTAGTCCTAAATCGATAGTTGATGGAGTTCTCATTAGTATTACATCGAGGCACATGGCCTCTTGCTCTCCATGTTTCGAGTTTCTCATCTAATTCCTATCCCACCATCTCATTGCAGGGACGTCATCCAAGATTATCAACTGCTGTTGGTTTTGTGAGAAAATTACATGACCTTGCAGGTGAACAGAATTAGTATAGAGCACCTATAAGCTTATATAATTGTCCTACCCATTTGCTGCACGTTTTTCTGTCTTAAAAGGCCATCTTATGAGGACCAAGACCTATATTATTGGATGTGCTGACAATTGAGACTTTTGTATGTTGTAGTTCAGAAGAGGGGCTATGTTGACTTACAAGAGATGGTGACAGAAGACAATGTCTCATGTTGCTATGGAACTACTCTTCCTAAAGATCCAACTTGCACATTGACTTCCAGCTGGACTGAGGCAGACCCTTCTACTTTTTTAATCCGTGGAAAGAATTATTTAAAGGACCATCAGAAGGTGTGTATAATACACTGCACAGATTGGCCAGAGCGCTAGCTCGGGATGGCACTTGCTCATACATTGCCTGATATATTCATCTATATGACCCATTGAAGTGGTAACAGAGACAAAATGGTGTCTACTGGCAGATGACTTTAATTTTACATTATGGATTTGAGTTGAAAACTATGCCTGATTAATGTTGGTGCTTTGTTGTATTTTCTTCTCTGTCATTCTGAACTCATGATCCTCTGTAGGAAGCTCTGCTGGCCACTGACTAAGGTATCGCCATTACCTGTTGGCAGAGATGATTTTAATTGGATTTTGTTAACAAATTGCCTAAATTGAGGGGTAACTTATGTGCTTTAGAAATGTAAAAGGAGCAGTTTTTGCATAATAAAATATTCTCAAAGAGTGAAATCATTGTACGTTGTTCATTTTGAAACTATAGTATTATAAGTTGGCCGAGGCACTATTTTGGTTTTTTTTTTTTTTTTTTGCCGTAAGGCCTTAAGCACTTGTTTACAAGACCACTTTCATTTTTACCTCAGAGAACCATTGATTTGTTGGCTTCTGTGGACTCTTTTCATGCAATGGATCCACATAAAATGATGTGAATTAATTGACAATTAGTTAACTCTTCGGTGGAAGTACCTAGTGGTGAAGTTTTTTCGTATGACCAAATGTTCTTGTAGAGTCATTTCTCGATAGTAATACTTCGTATTTTACTCTCTCTCTCTCTCTGATGTTATTGCTTCCGAACTGACCTTCAGGTTAAAGTGAAAGGAACCTTGATGCAAATGGTTGCTGCAGATTGGCTAAGATCTGACAAAAGGGAAGACGATCTTGGAGGAAGGCCAGGGAGTATTGTTCAGGTTCGAACTTAAATCCAATAAATCTAATAACCTCTTCGCTAAATTCACATGTGTTTGTCTCAACATGGTGGCATTTATGAGTTTTCTGAACATGCTGACTTTCTTATGCAGAAATATGCAGCCCAGGGAGGAGCAGAGCTCTTCTTTATTGTAAACATACAGGCAAATATTTTCTTTTATCTATGTTAACCGAGCTTGATGTCATTGCCATTATCGGTTATAGAGATTTATCTCCCGTGAAGCAGGTACCTGGATCAACAACCTACAGCCTAGCACTATACTACATGATGAGCACTCCCCTGAAAGATGCACCCCTAGTGGAGAGCTTTTTCAAGGGGGATGATGCATATAGAAATTCAAGGTTCAAGCTTATACCTTATATCTCAAAGGTCAGTATCCTTCATGATTGCTTTAATATTTAAGAACCTGGCAGCATACTTTCATGATTTTCACTGAATGACCTGACAAGATGGTTTATCCACCCATGTACTGCACAGGTAACTATAAACAATTCACTTATTCTGCTCAAGTTTACCTCGTGTTTTGTTTTCTTGAGGGTCAATATCACCTCATTTAGATGACTATCCTAGAACACGACCAGACAGAAAAATATCTGCCTCCAATTAGGTGCTATGCTATGCAGATTAGTTCAATTTGATGTGTACATTTTGTTTACTGGCATGACCACCTTGTTTTGTATGTTCCATAAACCTTGTTAATTCTTTTCCTTATTTTTCAGGGTTCCTGGTTAGTTAAGCAGAGTGTGGGAAAGAAAGCCTGTCTGATTGGCCAAGCACTGCAAATCAATTATTTTCATGGGAGTAACTACTTGGAGGTAAAATCAATGCATTTTAGCTTCGTGGGATTCGATTACTTGAACTTGGCATGACCATATCAGATATGTATTGGAATACAGTGGTGCATTTGTATTGATAGTCTTAAAAGAATTTTCATCTCGGCATTCAGATGCTCTTTTGATCATTTTGCCGATGAACACAAAGAGTGGTATGCTTAACCATTTATCATTTCCTCTTGGATTCATCCCATTTGTGCATTTACCTCATTGATCATGTAACGTTCCATGATAACAATGCTTGTGCTAGGGCTTGTCAGTTGTTAACCCATTCACTGCATTGAAAGACTGAAAATATAAATCACAAAGTTGAGACATCATGAAGAAAATCTTCACGTCAAAGCATGCTAACCCTAAATACACATTACAGCTTGGGATCGACATCGGGTCATCAACAGTTGCCAGGGGAGTGGTTAGTCTGGTACTCAGTTACCTTAACAACCTGGTTATCGAAATGGCATTCTTGGTGCAGGTAAGAGTGTTCGTTTCGTTTAAGCTGTTACAGAAGTTTCATTTTGCCATTTTAATGTCCACTCTGCAATTGTTCCACCAACTATTACTTCATATTTGCTTCAGTCCCTCTTAATTTATTTCTGAACCCCCACTGATGATCAGATCGTCTGTTCTCATCAGGCTAACACGGAAGACGAGCTGCCCGAGTATCTTCTGGGAACTTGCCGGCTGAACCATCTGGATGCAGCAAGATCAGTTCTACTCACACAGTGATATGGTATCTCCTGTCCTCTGCATCTCATCAGGCAGCATAGCAAGCTTTTGCTCTGTAGAGTTGCGGAAGAGAAAAGGGAGTGTTAGAGTTTGTAAATTTAGTACAGATGGACATTCGTTGATTCAATCACATGGAATGTGGCAAAATTCTCATTCTACCAAAAAAACAACAAAGAAAATCGACAAGCATGTCGGATTCACTTCATAGTGTTTTTTTTTCTTTTTCCCAAAGTAGAGGCACTCCTTGTGACCGTGCTGATGCCACATGTCCTCACCATCTTAAATGAGTGGGATTTTCTGACTAGACAAATACGAAGTGAACAACACGTCATTATTACTAGGAAGAAAAAACGTACTTTTTCTCCTGCCAAAACCAACTCAACATACAAAACCACTAAACAGAGATTATGGCCAACACAGTTCATGTAGATAGATGGACAGATGAAGCCACCTACAATTTGACACGAGCCTTCTGAGCTTAGCATGTGGTCCCAGAGAGAGAGAGAGACGCCATCCCATGTTGACTAAACCCCCAAAAACAAACAAGGCAAAAGAGCCCAACACTCCATAGTGGGCAATTTGACCCCAAAAAAAAATAATAATAATAGTGGGCAAGCATCGAGGAGGACAGTGCCCCCCAATCTCTGTCTTGTTCTCGGACACTTGGGTCGCCTCCTAAAAAGCTTATGTTCCCACTTCCCAATGCCTCGGTGCACTGAGAACTGAGTGGGGTTGGCAGTGGTGCCCCGGAGTTGTCTTTTTGAAAAGATTATTCCAATAAATGAGTGGCCACCTCCAATTTTTGTTGGCAAGATAAAAGAGCATTTTTAACGGTTGCCCAGAATAGTTATTGAGATAAGTGTATTGGAAGTCCTAAAATTTATCGCGAAAATACAATTAAGTCCTAAAACTTTCAAAAAAATGCAAATAAATCCTAAAACTTATCACAAAAGTGCATTTGAGTCCTAAAACTTTCAAAAAGTGCAATCAAGTTCTAAAATTTGTCATATTGATCCAATCAAATCCTTCTATTAATTGCACTTTTTGAAAATTTTAGGGCTTGATTGCACTTTAATGACAAGTTTTAAGACTTGATTGTATTTTTTGAAAGTTTTAGAACTCAATTACACTTTCGTAACAAGTTTTAGAACTTTCAATACACTTATCCCTAATTTATTTATTATGTATAGTTAAAATCGAAATTGAGAGAATATTTACTTTTAAGCTCATCGCATGGCACTCGACTTTATTTTTGTGATTACCTCATGGCATAATTCTGCCACATAGCCCATACTCAATCGGTTAGCAATAGTTTAGTGATTTGTTTGTTATCATCAAACTTCCATCACTTATTAAATTTTGAATTTAAACACAGGTAAAGAAAAGCATGTGCGAATGTATATTCTAAAAATGGTTAAAGAGAAAGCATGTTCCAATATATCGAGTTGTAAAATAGATAAAGATAAAGATAAAATATCTTGAAATAAGTTTCTTTTGTCCTTCCCAAACATTCATTTTTGTCAACTTATTTCGTTGATCTTAAATTTGGAAAGAGAAAATGAAGATAAAGTATCTTCGAATCTATAATTTATTCATTTGATTTGAAATTAAGTCAAAAAGAGAAATATATCTTATTAATAAGGACAATAGTAATAACTTGACATACAGCTTTTGTCAATTACATTAATAAATGCATTACTTATCATTCAATTTAAAATTGAATTAAAATTATTTGAAGGATGGCTTAGTTTATTTCTTGAATAAATTTCAATCAATAAATACTATATTTATACCAATAAAAGAATAAAAATTGCAATTTTATTTGAAAGATGCATGTTACATTTCATATAGTTTTATTTCCTTACTTTGAAATTCACTTATTCTAAATATAGCTCACATCATTTGAAGCAAATTCGTTTTGGCAAAAAATGAAAATGAAAATAATTTTTTGTCAAAACCCACTTAATCAAAATTCGAGATATTGTTAGAAAAAAAAAACAGACAATAAGAGATAAGTTCGTGAATTCTTATTTACTATTTTATTGTTTGAAAACTAGTCAATAACACAAATTACAATAATATATATTTTAGTAATTTGAAATAGATTGAGATATTTTTTTTAAATCTAAAATTATATGTGGAATATCTTGAATGAGCAATAAGGTTCAAGCATGAGAATCATCTCCGCTTCTCTACAGATAGCCTTCCTTCAGTGTCCTCGCAAACGAAGTCATACTGCGGAATTGCTATTCCATAGAAACTGAAATTTTTTTTATTTGCGATCAAGGCCCTTATTGTGTTTGTCGCCGTGTTAGTGAGAAGAAAGGATCATAAAATTTTGGAAAATTTCCAAATAAGGCATAAAGTGTCCTCATTTTCTCAAATAAAAGTCTGAAATAGATCTTGTTTCAAATAAGAGCCTGAAATAGCCAAATCGTCTCAAATAAGGGCATGACTCAATGGCATTTTAATCTTTTTTACTTTTTCTTTTTTTTTTTCCTTAATTTCTAAAAAAAATTAAAAAGAAGGAAAAAAAAAAAAGGAAACCCACACTCACTCGAAAGCCTGGCAACCCTCGCCGGCAGCGGGTTGGCAAGGCCCCAGCCCACGGCAAGGGTCGCTGGGCTTCTGAAAGGCCTAGGCAACCTTCACCGGCCCTTCCCGGCGGTTATGGCAACGGCCCCTAGTAAGGCTTGGCTACAGCTATGGGTGAATGTGGGTTTCCTTTTTCTTTTTTTTAGAAATTAAGGAAAAAATAAATAAAATAAATAAATAAAGTACAAAGACAAAAATTACTTTGAGTCAGGTCCTTATTTGAGAAAGTGTAAGCACTTCATACTCTTATTTGAAACAAGATCCACTTCATGCCCTTATTTGGAATTTCCTTGGAACAAGAGATTGTACTCCAATCGTTGAAATTAATAATATGTAACAAACCACATTCGAACTAATTTTAGATCGAAATTTCATTCAAACACGCGAAAAAAAAATATTTACAAACATATCCCCGCACAAAGCGCATGTCATATAACTAATAAGAAATATTTTACCCTTTCAATTATATGATGAGATGAGTAAAATTATGCATTTAAATGGTCTTGTTAACGAATGTCTGAGATTACTTGTTAAATGTCCTTAGTATTTCTTGATTAGTTACCTTTTCTAGCAGTTTAGGGCCTATTCAGTAATGCTCTTGTTTTTCTTATTCCAATTCTTTTGTTACCAGAAATAGAAAAGGAACGAAAATATATTTGATAACGTCAGTTAATTTTTCTATTCTCAAGAACAGAAATTGTTCCTGAGAATAAATTTGGAATGAAAACAAGAAGTAAAAAAAAGTAGCTTCTTTGTTCTCGGAAACAAAAGAAGAAACAATGTCATTTTAAAGAAATAAGCTCAATATAACTTAATAATCGTCTTAACATACACAAGTCCAATGCCGGTCGTCGGTCATTGCCACTGTAGACACAATTTTATATTTAAATATAAAAAAAATTATGAATAGAAATTTTTAGGATCGTATCAAAAGTATTTCTGTTTTTATTTTATTTCGAAAATAGAAATTTTGTGTAATTATCAAACGCATTTTTCTGTTCAAAAACTATTTTTGGAAATAAAATTAGAAAATTTTATTTTTGCTCAAAAATTATTCTCCACAACAGAATTGTTACCAAATACGCTCTTAGTTAAATTCTATTTCTGACCAAAAAAAAGAAAAAGCAAAATCCTTTT
>BCNH02000002.1:15433016-15446791 GCA_001662345.2 Metrosideros polymorpha var. glaberrima | reverse complement strand
TCGAAAATAGAAATTTTGTGTAGTTATCAAACGCATTCTTCTGTTCAAAAACTATTTTTGGAAATAAAATTAGAACAATTTATTTTTGCTCAAAAATTATTCTCCACAACTGAATTGTTACCAAATACGCTCTTAGTTAAATTCTATTCCTGACCAAAAAAAAGAAAAAGCAAAATCCTTTTAAAATGTGCGATTAATGTTGGTTTTATTGCTCGACAGCGGCGCATATGTCATTCCATGTTAGTATTTTACCAATACGTCCATCTTCTCCTTCCGACACTCGAATAATTTATTTTTTTTATAAAAAAAAAACACAAACAGTGACGCGCACCACTCACTGTTGCGATCGTCGTCAAAAGAATTTTACTCCTCCATGTCAAGTCGCTGACTATCTCTCTCTCTCTCTCTCTCTCTTTCTGACTTCCCTCGGCTTCGACGGCTCTATCTCATTTTCCCTTTCTCTCTCTGATCGGAGGTCCTCCGAGGTCGCTCGCTCTCACGAGGGTAATCCCGTTATCTCTCTGTTAATTTTCCTGCGTCAATCCCTTGTTTGGATGCCGAGAAAATCACAGGTAACCGTGAAAGTGGTCCTGGGACACCGGTTATTGTGAGACTTGTCTGGTGGAGCAGCAACAGAGATCGAGAGAATTTATGAGCACGAGACATGGGTAGTCGTCTATACACGGGGTGGGTCCACTTTGCTTTGTTTCTCCGTTCCTTCTCTGAGTGTAGTCTTATTAAATTTCTTTTCCTTCTGCCACTACACAGTTCGACACCATCGCCATGCTTCGGTTTTTAGCTTGTCTCAAAATTCTGTGATCCGGGTTTGCTTTCAATAAGAAAAGAAGGCCCTCTTGATTGGTAGGTCGATTCTGGTTCTTCAATTGACAGGACGTAGAAGATTTTTTTTTTTTGGCCGTTTAATTCGTTTGACAAAGCTCGCGCCTTTCGTTTTGGCTGGAGTTTCTTTATCTGAGAAGGTTGCATGGATTTTCTGATGAGTCTTTTTTAAATGGGAAAAGAAAGGTGTTATTTGAGTTGCTACTAGGTGCTAGCTAGACAATGCTAAATTTGTAATGGACTGTGACATTGATCTATTAGATTTGAAGTAAAAGCAAAGGAGTTAGATGTAGCGTTTCAGTTCAATTTTTTAAATTGTTTTTGGTTGTAATGGTTTAGTTGGAGAGACTTTTAAGAACTTGTTTGTCGATGTTTTGTCAGATTTTGTTCTAGCAGGTGCTGGAGTAGGATGAGGGTGATGGATCTTACTCTAAGCCTGAGGCTTGCTATTTTGCTGATTCTTCTTGGATTGGGTAAGTGGGGGCAGATTCTGAATCCCATCTTCATTTTTCACCAGCCTTAGCTTCTTTCCCACCTTGTAATGGTAATTGTTATATTATTGTTTTGTCTTGAGTGAGAGCGATAAGAAGGGATGCTTTGTGCAACCCTTGAAGTCATGAGATTAAGTATGGAATTCCATTTACTGACTTGAAACTGAGTAGTTGCTTCCCTGGTTTCTCTATCAGCTAATGCTTCTCCTCACAAAAGGGATTTTGGGCATTGTGAGAATGTAGTGAAGAAGTGGGCTTCTTCTGCACCTAGTTTGGAAGTTAAAGAAGACAAGCACAACCTGCGAGACTTGCTGTTCTTTCTCCATGTTCCTAGAACAGGAGGACGTACATACTTCCACTGGTAATTCAAACCTCCCTTGGTGCAGAGCACATAGTTGTAGTTATTGGTGCATTCATTGGATGAGCCACCAGTGTGATCCTTCTTGCTAAATCCGTACTTTCAGTTTCCTGAAGAAGTTGTATCCTAGTGCTCTGGAATGCCCTCGCTCTTATGATAAATTGAGGTTTGATCCCAGGTGTGACCTTTTTTCCCCTTTTTGACATTTGTGTCGTACTTAATTTCTTATGTTTAACCCGATTCTCTACTACTGTGTAGCAAGCCACAGTGCAGGTTGTTGGGCACCCATGATGACTATAGCATGATGTCAAAACTTCCTAAGGATAGAACATCAGTGATGACCATACTAAGAGACCCAGTCGATCGTGTTTTCAGTACATATGAATTCTCAGTGGAGGTAGCAGCTAGATTTTTGGTGCACCCTAATTTAACTTCTGCCATGAGAATGGCTGTGCGCTTGCGCTCCAAGACTAAAAGATTTGCAGTTAGTACACTGGATATATGGCCGTGGAAGTATCTAGTTCCTTGGATGAGAGAAGACCTATTTGCAAGGGTATGATTGTTATATTGCATGATGCTAGATAATTTCTCCATTTTTTTTTTTTGCCTTTATCGATGATCAACGGATATTTCTGGCCTACTGATTTTCGTTGGAGACCTTTATTAACTTTAAGGGATGCTGCAAAGAATCAATCTGATGTGTAGAGAAAAGGAAAAGTCCATAGTTGCTGTAGATGGAGATGGATAATTCACTTTTTTGTCTAGTGGATAAAGTAATCTAAGCAGATCAATCTCCTGGGAAGGAGCTGCTGGGAAATTCTGGGTGAGAAGAGAGAGAGGGTGGGGATTGTTGTTTTAGGAACCAATGCTCCTGTGTTGTATGCTGTTTTTGTTTTCTGTAATTAAATGGTTTGTTTTGTGTTATATGCTTCTGTTCCATATGTGTTTACCAGCAACCTCTCTCTCTACAGAGAGATGCAAGAAGGCATAGTGGATCCAGGGATATATACGGCAGCGACCCATACAATATGGAGGACATTGTAATGCCACTGCATAAGTATATCAACGACCCTATCGCTCGAGATATAATTCACAATGGTGTCACGTTTCAGGTAAGTTGAATTCTGTTAAATCTGTGTTTCTTGTCAATTTCATGCCTGTTTCGTTTTCAGGCTGTTGAAGTGTGAGTTTCACCCTTCTTCCTTCAAATTGTGAGCTTTCTTTGAAAATTAATATTTTGGTTAAATTTTAAGACGTAACATAGGTTAAAGGCCTTAATCCGAGATGTGAAATGTACTTTTTATTCAAGTGCCTAAGATTCTCTGGAAGGAAGTTTAGATGGGATAGAGAAGCAACCATTGGTTTGATGACGGTTCTTCTGTTAAATCCTTGAGGATAAATGCTACTCTTGAGCAAAAATTTGTTCGATGCCTTACATGCACTTAACAAACAGTGTCGTAATTTGCATCAACTTTCCGATGAAAGGGGAACAGAACCTTAAAGGACATTAGGAACAGAGGAGTTCGTTTACTTGATGAGAGTGTGGAATTCACATGCTAATTCACAGAGCTTGTCTTGCAGTGGTACCTGTCAATGAACTTCAGTTTTCTTGTGTTGGTGTGACGGGTTTGAGGCGTTGTCTTTGTGTTGATAAGAGGCTTGCTATTTGGTTGCAAAGCATGCCCTATTATGAGGGAAGAGTTTATTGCACAATTCTTTGGAGTTCTCTAGTTTATAGATTCAGGTGGTTTTAGATTTTTTGGTATGCCACTGATGAAAGAATTGTTAAACTCCACCAGATTGCCTGGTAAGTGATATCTATAGAATTTACTTTTGATGACTACTGAGTAAAGAGAAGGTATTCTGCATTCTGCTTATGACAACTGGAAAATCATTCTCGTTTTTCTAACTGCCCCACAAAAGTTTTGAAACTAAACTTGTGCTAAGTTTCTGGTGTCGTGAATCTGTCTTGTCTGACAAGATTCTGTATATCTTAAAATCTAGTATGTAGTGGCCTAAATAGACCAATTTTAAGCTAAATTTTCTCACTGATAGATCGCAGGGTTAACTAACAATTCCTATTTTGCGGAGTCACATGAAGTACGTCACTGTGTTATGCAGCACAAAGAATTTGGTGAACTTGTCCTTGAAGTTGCAAAGGTCGGTAAAATTGGTTTTTGGGTTTTAATGGATCATGCTCTTATATTGTTTTCCTAATATTGTGTTGCCCTTTTGCGGTTGTGATCATGGTAGATAATTGTAAATCTTGCAGAGGAGATTGGACGATATGCTGTACATTGGTCTCACCGAGGAGCATAAGGAATCTGCAACAATGTTTGCAGATGTGGTTGGTGCACAAGTAATTTCTCTACTGAGAGGTTCTAGCTCTGGTGTGCAGACTGCGGCAACAAATAAATCAGGTACATGTGGTGCTACTATTACTGTTTCTAGCCTCTAGGTACAGTTTGTTGGTTCTTTTGAAGAGGATTTGCTGAATATGGTTGAATAAATAAGTTGAGTTTCCGGACCAAATTTGCTGGTCAATTTATTTTCTTCTTCTCTTCTACCCTTTTTCCTTAGCTACTTCACAACCGTTCACACCAGTTGGATCTTAATAGTCCACCATACCCCAACAGATGCTTAAGATGCGTTGTTGCTGTATTTTATGTGATATCGTAGTTTTAAATTGAACAGTTACCATAGAACTAGCTTCTCTATCAGAATTCTTGTGTTTTTCATTTGAACCGCAAGTTTATGGTAAAGGAGGATTCCTTGTCCTTCAGTTTGCTTTGCCATGCTTCAATGGCCTTCTCATCTTTTTGAGTTCCATAAGAACAAGATACAAGGGTTTATCATCATTTCCTTACCTGAAGTTATGTACATCTGTTGCAGAACAGAGCTCCTTGTCAGACAGCGAGCCTGATGACGAACACAGTCAGGTAGATAGCGGCACAGTGTGTGCATTTTGCTGAATGTAAACCTTCCTCACTCGATGCTAATAACTGAGTTTCCTTGTATCCTCATTGTTTTCTACTGCCTTTTTGCAGAATGCCACTTTGGATTTTGAGGTTTCTATGAAGGAAAACAATCAAGCAAGTAAAGAAAATGTATGGCAATTTTTTCATGTTGTATCTTCTACTGGGTAAGGAAATTGTATCTTGGACAAGTAAGTTCATGGTTGATCTTGTTTATTTCAGATGACAGTGGGAGAACTTATGGAATCTTATGAAAGCTGCATATCTACTTTGAGGAAGTCCCAGTCTCTCCGCCGCATCTCTTCCTTGAGGAAAATCTCCCCTGCGAATTTTACGAAGGAGGTGTGGTCAACTTTGCGCTTTGGCTTCTTGAAAGTAGTGATGCTAATTTTTCTTTGACTTAAATTTATTTACTTTTTACCCCAGATACAATATATTTTGGGTTTGCTGAAAATGAAATGCTTCTGTCAAAAGAACGATTATATAAAAGATTCACTATTCACATAAAATCAAGAGACAGGAGGTTCACAATTTATCTGCATGCTTCCATCACTCACATACCAATTTGTCTAGAATTGACTTGTCCATTTCGTAGATAAAATTTTTGACTCAGGATTGTTGCTGTGTAGCTTCTCCTGTTAGATCCGGTTGTTATTATAAATGTCGAATACAGGGTATCTGTCATAATTTTAACTGCTGCTCCTAAAAGATATTTGAAGTGTCATGCATATATTAGTCTAATTCTTCTAGCTCACTTTTTTTAATAAAGCTAAATGCTCACTTTGTCCTGCATGACATTTTTACTATGCTTGGTTAGTTCATTCGAAATAGTTCCTCCAGTCCAACCCGGTTGCTCTCTGTTATTCGTTTGGATACATTTACGCGTATTTCCTGCTAATTTTAGGATGCTTTGAATCTGCAGTCGCGTCGTCAGGTCAGTGAAGCGGTTCTTCAGGAGATAAAATCACTGAATAATCTTGATTTGGAGCTCTATGAGTATGCTAAGGATATCTTTGCTGAGCAACACAGACGGACCACCCAGAAGTCCGCTGTCACAGTTAAGTATTCAGCCTCGTGCAGCCATAAGAAGGGAAAATTTTAATTAAATTTCGTTAACCAATCCTACTACTGATAAACACGACTGAGTGAGTAATGTTCCCTCATTTTATTTTGCAGGAGAAATTAGAGAACATGATAACCAGTTCATACAGCACCTCACAGTGGATTCGCGTTTTCTTATTCTCGCCCATCATATTGCTCCTCGTATTCTTTATTCTTTTTGTAAATGCAAGGAGAAGAACATCAAAAGTGAAGATATGAATGTAATTGCTTGTCGAAAATTATTACGGATCGCAAGGTCTAAAGTCTCTCTTGGTGGTAGAGAGAGATTAATTTTGATACGGCGACAATGCAGTACATGTTGGCATGTCTCCGGTCTGAAAAAAAAAAGAAAAAAAAAGAAGAGGTTCTTTAGATGATACTTGCTTTATTTTTCTGATAGAAGAGTCCTTTTATTCCTCTTTGCTTCTAAATGTGGCCTTCTCTTTGTTTCTCAACTTGTTTGTTAACCCCCTTTCAGGTTGAATTGATAGCCACTGAATCTTAAGTTAGAGGCTTAAACTCCATTCAATTTTTTTTCTATAGTTGAAATTTTTAGGTCCACCTTTGTCTTGCCAATACGCTCCATGATCTATAGTATGATATGAAGCTAATGCATTTATTAGCATTCCATGAGCCATTTGAAAGTAAATTCCAGTGGTTCCTAGAGTTGCTACGTATTATTTTTGTAGATCTGTTCGAAGGCCTTGTAATTTAATCTCATTAAAATTCTAATTTTATGTGCATTAGTCGAATTTTTTTATTTAATTTTTGGATCAAAAAAAAATTTTGGTCAAGACTCCGGTCATTGTCCCCACTTCCAAGTCAGCTTTTTTTTTTGCAGTTTTATGGTATTAATAGAAAGGCGAGTTTAACATCTGCTCTCGCCAAGGGAATACGAGGAGGGTACTTTCTTACCATTGTTGTGTATCGCCCGTTATGAAGATTATATTCAAGCAGAGAAGTCATTCTCCAATTGGTAACGAATTTAAGATGCAACTTTAATTAGTAAAATTAATGACAGTCATAAATGTAAATTATAGCTACGTTTCTCTACTCGCTGTAACTGCAAATCTCTCTCCACCCCTCTTGTTGCTCTCAGATATGAGCTGTTTCCCTTGGTCCATTGTCCATTTCTCTCTTTGAATCGTAGTGTCAATGGTCCTGGGTTTCCACGAAAGGAGCTGAAATTAGTTCACGAGTCATGGTTGAGCACAACGCTAGAAGGTTAGATCTTAATATCAGAAAATTTCATGCCTTCTGAAATATGTCTCTGTGAATGAGATGAAAACCCCAAGTTGATTTGAAGGCATGGGGCGTTTGTCAGAATTTACTTAGCTTATAAACACACTTTTGCCGGTGAAAACATGTTTTATCATAGGTTTAGTTCATTTTCCTTGAGAAAATTCATGATATTCTATAGGTCATCTGTTCGAATTTAGACAGATTTTTAAAAATAAATACCATATAGAAATGTCTTCATCAAATTATACAGTAAGAAGAATCTTTCTTATCCTTTATTATAGGATCATAAAAATGTTGTTTACTATATTCTAACTTTTTCTTTTTGGTGATAATACTGTAATATTTTACTTGCATAACTTTTATTTTTTTAACTAATTTTTTACTGCAACACCACACAAACACAACTGCCCCATCTAATCAAGGCTCCCCATAGGATTAACAAGGCCTATTACTCAGGTTGTCTCCTCAGTGAAGATGATTCAGACCATCATAATTCCATTTCTTTTGAAACATTTACTAAGCACGAAGAATAATCCGAACGAAAGTGAAAATGGAAATAAGTTAGGTCTCAAATAGTAAATTCGGTTTATCGTTTCATTGTGACTGCTATCCTACTAGACAGACATAATGACAACTGACAAGAACCAAACTAGAGGAAGCTTGGGATTTTCTTGCCCGTTCAATTCATATATGAAAGCTCTTGTCTTTCATCTTGGTTGGAGCATCAAGATGTTCGAAATTGGGCTCCAGAGCTTTTCCCATATCGGCTGATGCATCGGAACCTTTTGTTTCGAAAAAGTTGCGTGGATTATCTGATGGGTGTTATTAAAGACAGTTCTAAATTGGAATTGGACTTTGGCACTGATCTAATACACATTGGAACACATTGGAATTAGAAACATAGGAATAAAGTCGAATTTTTTCTTACTGTTTTTGTTGTTATGTTTTTGTTGGACTTGTAAAAACTTGTTTGTTCATGTCTTTGTCAAAATTTTGTACAAGCAGGTGCTGGAGTAGGATGAGGCTGATGGATCCTACTCCGAGCCCGAGGTTTGCTATTTTGTTGATTCTTCTTGGATTGAGCACGCGTGAGTACATTCTGATTTCTGGATCCCATCTTCATTTTTCACCCTCTTCAGTTTCTCTCTCTCCTTGCGATGTTAAACGTTGTATTATGGTTTTGTTCTTAAGTGAGTATGATAGGTAGGAATGCTTTGCGCGATTCGTGAAGTTATAATTCGTGACATTGAGTAAGATAATCCGTTTACTGACTAGAAATTGAGCAGCTGTTCCCCTGCCTTTCCTGACCAGTTGGGATCTAAATTCTATTGCAATCAGTGTCTTTGCCATGAACTCAACATACTCTGGGGGTGAAGTTGGTGTGACTCACCAGATTGTCTGGGGAAATAATTGGGGGAACAACATGAACAATTTTGACTTCTAACTTTCCCTGGATTCTCTATCAGCTTATGCTTTTCAACATAAAACGGATTTTGGGCATTGTGAGAATGTAGTGAAGAGGTGGACTTCTTCCGCACCTAGTCTAGAAGTTAAAGCAGACAAGCACGCCCTGCGAGATTTGCTGTTCTTCCTCCATGTTCCGAGAACAGGAGGACGCACATACTTCCACTGGTGATTCAAATCTCTTTTGGTGCAGTGCATACTCCTAGATATCTGGGGCATTAAATCAGGCGAGCCACCGGTGTAATTCCTTCTTGCTAAATTCATACCTGCAGTTTCTTGCACAAGTTGTATTCTAGTGCTCTGGAATGCCCTCGCTCTTATGATAAATTGAATTTTGATCCCAGGTATTACTATTCTTGTTCCTTTTTAAACATTTGTGTTGTAATCAGTCTTTGATGTTTAACCCGATTCTCTTCTCCTGTAGCAAGTGTAAGTGCAGGTTGTTGGTCTCCCATGATGACTACAGCTTGATGTCGAAACTGCCCAAGGATAGAACGTCTGTGGTGACCATACTAAGAGACCCCGTTGATCGTGTTTTCAGTACATACAAATTGTCGGTGGAGCTAGCAGCTGAATTTTTGGCATACCCTAATTTAACTTCCGCCACAACAACGGCTGGACGCTTGAGCTCCAAGACAAGTACACTGGATATATGGCCGTGGAAGTATCTAGTTCCTTGGATGAGAGAAGACCTATTTACAAGGGTACGCTCTGAGATGATGCTATATCTCCTCATATTTTTTGTAGATCAAGGATCGTCGGATATTTCTGGTCTACTGATTTCTGTCAGATACCTTTTATGACTTTAAAAGCATGCTGCAAAGATATCAATCTGATGTATAGAGAAAAGGATAAATTCATGGTTGCCATAGATGGAGATGGATGCTTCACATGTTTGTTTGGTGGATGAAGTGATCTAAGCCGATCAATCTCCTTGGATGAAGCTGCTAGGAAATTCTGGGTTAGAGAGAGATAGAGCTGTATAGGAATCAACGTTCCACGACTTGATTGTAGGCTATTTTTGTTTTATGTTGTCAAATGTTTGATCATATGTTATATGCTTCCATTGCATGTGTTGACCAGCAACCTCTCTCTCTCTCTCTCTCTCTCTCTCTCTCCATATGTTATATGCTTCCATTCCATATGGGTTTACGGGCAACCTCTCTCTCTCCATACAGAGAGATGCAAGAAGACGTACAGGATCAAGGGCTACCTACAGCAGCGACCCATACAATATGGAGGACATTGTGATGCCATTGCATAAGTATATCAAAGATCCTATTGTTCAAGATATAATTCACAACGGTGCCACGTTTCAGGTAAGTTAAAATCTTACAAATCTGTGTTACTCGTCTGTTTCATTATGTTCCATTTCTGGCTGTTGAAGCATGAGATGAAATAATCTTCCTTCAAATAGTAAGCTTTCTTCGAAAATTAACATCTTGATCCATTTGCGGAGTTGTAACTGTAGGTTGAAAGTCTTTACTCGAGATGCAAAAATGTACTTTTTATTCAAGTGCCTTAGATTCTTTTGAAGGAAGCTCCCAAGTGATAGGGAAAGAAACCATTGGCTTGATAACGGTTCTTCCGTTAATTTCTTGAGGATAAATGCTGCTCTTGAGTAAAAATTTGTCTGATACCTTGCATGTAATGGAAGTCTAGTGTAGTAATTTGCATCAACTTGCCGTGAAGAGGAACAGAACATGGAGGACACCTGGAACATAGGAGCTCCTTTGTTTGATGCGAGTGTAATGTCTTCACATGCTTGTTCACAGAGCTCTTCTTGCAGCTGTACTTGTCGATGAACTTCAGTTTTCTTGGGTTGGCATAACATTTCTGAGGCACGTCTTTGTGTTCCTAAGAGGCTTGTTATTTGGTTGCTAAACATGTGGGAAGAATTCAATTGCCAATTCTTTGGAGTTCTCTAGTCAACAGATTCAGGTGTTAGATTTTTTGGTATGCCACTGAAAAGTCATGAACTCCACCAGGTGTATACAGACTAGTATTTCCACTAGAATTTGCTTCTGATGATCACAGATGCGAAGAGACTGGTACTCTTCGTGCTGTTTATGACAACTAGAAAATTAATCCTAGTTTTTTCACTGCCCCACAAAAATTCTACTGAATCTGTGCTCACTTTCTGGTGTCTAAAATCTGTCTTGTCTGTATGCAAAATTCCGTATATCTTGCAATCTAGTACGAAGTGGCATTAGTAGATCAATTTCTGGCTAAATCTTCTTGCTGACAGGTTGCAGGATTAACTAACAATTCGTATTTTCCGGAGTCACGTGAAGTACGTCACTGTGTCTTGCAGCATAAAGTACTCGGTCAACATGTCCTTGAAGTTGCCAAGGTCAGTAAAATTGGTTATTGGGTTGTAATGGGTCATGCTCTTATGTTGTTTTGCTGATACACTATTGCCCCTTTGAGGTTGTGATCATAGTAGATAGTTGTAAATCTTGCAGAGGAGATTGGATAATATGCTATATGTTGGTCTCACTGAGGACCATAAGAAATCTGCAACAATGTTTGCAGATGTGATTGGTGCACAAGCAATTTCCCAACTGAGAGGATCTAGCTCTGGTGTGGAGACTGCGGCTACAAATAAATCAGGTTCATGTGGTGCTACTGCTACTGTTTCTAGCCTCTAGGTACTGTTTGTTGGTGCATTTGAACAGGTTTTGCTGAATAAGGTATAATAGATAAGTTGAAATTCCAGATCAAATGTGGTCCTCATTAATTTTCTTCTCATCTTCAACCCATCTTACTACGCTAATCCTTACACAGTTGGACCTTTAATTGTCCATGCATACCCAAACAGATATGGTTAAGATGCATTGTCTTATGCAACAAATGTGGTATCCACTTGAACATCTACCAACTCACCATATAACTAGCTCCTCCTTCTGAATCCTGGTGGTGTTTAATAGGTAAAATGGTTCTTAATGTTACTATTGAACCTCAAGTTTATGGCAAAGGAGCATTGCTAGACCTTCAGCCATGCTTCAATGACCTTCTCATCTACTTTATGTTCAAGGAGAACAAGATAGATGCAATACTATTCAATTTATCATCATTTGCTTTCCTGAAGTTATGTGCATCTGCTGCAGGACAGAACTCCTTGTCAGATAGTGAGCCTGATGATGGTCAAAGTCAGGTAAATAGCCGCGGAATGTGCGCATTTTGCTGAATGTGAGCTCCTCAATTGAAGCTAATAACTGAGCTTCCTTGTACGTCATTGTCTTCTACTGCCCTTTTGCAGAATGTTACTTCGGATGTTGAGGTTTCTGCAAAGGGAAACAATGAAGAAAGTAAAAAAAACGTAAGGCATTTTTTATCGTGTAAGATCTTCCAATATACAAGGAAATCACATCTTGGATAAGCAAGTTCATGCAAGATTTTGTACATGTCAGATGACAGAGGGAGAACTAAGGGAATCTTATGAAAGTTGCGTATCTTCTTTTAGTGACGCCAAGTCCCACCGCCACATCTCTGCCTTGAAGGAAATCTCCCCTGTGAATTTCACGAAAGAGGTGTTCAACTTCATGAGTTTCCATCTTGAAAGTAGCAAAGCTAATTTTTTTGAGCCAGCAAATGAGCGATGCTAATTGTTCTTTCATTTGCATTTACGTACTTTTACCCCTGATACAAGACATCTTAAGTTTGCCGTATTGCTTCTGTCAAAAGCAAGATGATATAGGAGGTTTTACTATTCACTAGGAAATGAGAGTCAGGGGCTTCACATTTTATCTGCATGCTTCCCTCGACCACACACTAAGTTGTCTGGAATTGACTTATTGATTATTTTGACTCAGCATTGTTACTGTAGCTTTTCAGATTAGATCTGGTTGTTATTATTAATGTTGAATACATGGTATCTGTCATAATTCAACTAACTGCTCCTGAAAAATATTTGAAGTGTCGGACATATATTCTTAAGTGGTCTAGCTCTTCTAGCTCACTTTTGAACAATGCTAAATGCTGGCTCTGTCCGGCATATGACATTGTTGTTATGCTTGGTTAGTTGGTGCCAAAGAGCTCCTTCAGTCCAACCAGGTTCCTCTCTGACATTGCTTTGGATGCATTTCAGCATATTCTCTGCTAAATTTTAGGGCTCTTTGATTCTGCAGTCGCGTCGTCGGGTCGCTGAAGCAGTTCTTCAGGAGATAAAATCACTCAATAACCTTGATCTGGAGCTCTATGAATATGCCAAGAAAATTTTCGCACAGCAACACAGACAGACAACCGAGAAGTCCACTCTCACAGTTAAGTATTCAGCCCTGAGCTGCCATAAAAAGGGAAAATAATCTGTTATATTCATTAACCGGTCCTATTAGTGTTAAAATAAGCACGATTGTGGGAGTAACGTCTTGTTACTTTATATTGCAGGAGATATTCGGGAGCATGATAAGCAGCGCATATGGCACTTCACAGAGGAATCACGTTTTCTTATTCTTCCCCATCATATTGCTCCTTGTATCCTGTGTACTTTCTGTAAATGCAAGGAGAAGAACATCAAAAGTGAAGATATGAATGCAAGTGCATTTCCAAAAAAAATCTTACGGATCGCAAAGTCTAAAGTCTCTATAGGTGGTAGAAGAGACAAGGTACGGCCATGACGCGGCATAGGTTAGTCCTGGCTCAGGTCTGCAAAAAAAAAAAAAACCAATCTTCAGTTGATACTGTTTTCTATTTTTCTGAGAGAAGGTGATCACCTTTGCTTCTCAATGTAACCTTCACCCTGTTCCTAAATGTGATTGTAACCCCATTTGGGTTGGATTGATAGCTACCGAATCTGAAGTTAAGAGGCTTAAAATCATTCCAATTTCTTTTCCCTTGATTAAGTTTTACCTCTGTGTCGCCATTGTGCTGCGTCTGTTTCCTTGATAACCAGAGCAAGAGCAAAAGCCTTCCTGTAAGCCAAGGAGACCATTACATCGTCCGTGGTCAGGTGTTCAGGATCAATGCTGAACGAGAAATTTGTAGCGTTAAATCCTGTATCATGCTCTCATTGACTCTGATAATCAGGTACTGACATTCGGGTTGAAATCGTTGCTTAAATTCGGTGCACTGTCGAAACGCCTCTATCACGGGACCGAAATCGCAACGCTGGTGGTTTTTCTCCATTCGGGCTAGTTTTGACGACAATAAAGGCCAAGCATGTATTCTCCAATGTTCCTTCAATCTTATAAAGAGTGTTTATATTCATTTCATCAAATGGGATCCGTACTCGCTTCTCGCTCTCTTCATGTACTCCTAGTCGCATCGTCACGTATGATGTTTGGTCACGTTTGCACGACATAC
>BCNH02000002.1:15375926-15427707 GCA_001662345.2 Metrosideros polymorpha var. glaberrima | reverse complement strand
TGTAGTTACTCTTAGATTGGATAACCATTTATCATAATATATACAAAATTTGGTATTCAACAGTATTGCTGTTGATTCTATATATGCGTGCATTTTCCCAACATTACAAGCATCTTATAGGCCTTATTAATGAACCTTATGAGTTTGCGGTGCTATCCATTGGTACGAACGAATAGAGGACAAAATCAAAAAAAAAAAAACTTACACTTGCGAAATCTCAACATCTTACATAATTCCACAATGCGGGCTGACCTTACAATGTGAAATTATATGACAGATCAAATGTGTCAATAAGGGACCGGATCAGACTATAGAAAGATTCCCAAACATCCATGAAAGATAGAAAATAGTTATTTTTAGAGTTCAATTTTTGCATTCATTATTTTGTCAGTTCTTCAATCTTATCCTAGGTTACTATCGCATGATTCAAACGCTTTGTAAAGAATTTTTTACCTTTGCTATTCAGATTTTTTTTTTGTAGGATATTTAATTTCCCAAACTTATTATGCAATTACTGAAGTTTTTATTTTTTCTGCACGATATTTAAGTTTTAAATTTTCTGGAATGTAACCATGTATTGGTGCTATCTAAGACGAAATCATCTTTACCAATTTAAATTAGTTATGAAGATGCTTCAGTATCTCTCAGAGTGCTCTGATTTTTGCCATGCAATCAAATAATTCCAACACGACAATATGTACGATCGATGCAAACCTCGACAATGAGATGATATCTGCTATGATGATTGACGACCCTTATTTGCTTAATAAATATCATTTAAGTTAATTATTCATTTCGACTGTCGAGAAAGTTATCGCATGGCTTTTCCTTGCCGAATGTTTCTTGATAGAATCGACTAAGATATTCGGATAAAATGGCCGCCTGAGGACCAAAGGTCACTCGGTGGTGGTTGTTAAAGAGCAGCAACCACCACACAGGATCGTCACCCGCATCTCAGAGAGAGCGATCCAATAATTGACATCACACAGAGAATCACCATGAGATGGTCACCGTCCCCGCAAAGATTATTGAAGAATCACGGACGACGGCTTGGCACTGACCGTTCATGTCGACCATGCCATAGTAATGCCAAAATATTTGCCACTAAGCCTCCATCAATATCCAGATCACACCAGACATCATCATCAATACGCCATTGTTGAGTAACTTCAAACCACATGGTATATTAGTACTTCGGGACAAAGGTGGGAGATGTCTACAACCCAAATTGTCTCCGAGAAAAGAATTGCAGTTCACGGGCATCACGTATGTCTGTCTAGTCACAGAGATAACAACGGGAAGGGACAGACTTTTAGTCTACATTGTTCTTGGTAAGGAAATCGTTTTGGTCCTTCCAGTCTAAAACGTAATTTCACAAGTTGGGGGTTGGGGTAACTTCTAAGCCACAACAAAATCAAAGAGGATAAAATAGGTGGAACCCTAAATCTTGCGACGAGGAAAAAGCCCAGGAATCATCAATAACATAAGAGATTAACCAGCAACAGACAAATTGACAACCCTCCATCCAATCCCCTATTCGGAAAGCAAAATTACACTGTACATAGCTTGTGTTCTTCTTAAGCCTTTCCCAGGCAAATGTGGGCGGGTTGAAGATGACAGACTGACCTTCCATAATTCAAGCATCGCACAGAGGATCGACATGAACCTTACATTACTCCAAGACTGCAATCTCCTGGTCGACCCTCCAATAGTTTGCGTCATTAAACTCCTTGATCCCCTCCTCGCCCTCATCAGACTTATCTTTTTCGGGTGCCTTAGGATTCATGTTCCTTTTCAGTGGGCCCGCCTCCCCAACTATCCCCTCCTTCAAAGCCTGTTCCATCGCCTTCTCAGTTCCTTCTAATTCCACACCCACAAATTCCACATCCTCTTCAAACAATGAGGGTACAGCAGCAGATTTCTGACTTGCATCACTTCCCCCTGAACTGTCACTGGAGCCAGTACTGGCAATTGAGCCATTAGATAGTATAGGTTCTGCACTTGAGGAGGGACTGACATCTGGCGCCACCTCAACTTGACTGGAAATTTTGTCATCTGAGTCGTCATGATCAACAAATGGATTCACACTGGAACCACCTATCTGCAAATCAGCTGACTCACCCCATCCCACCCACTCAGGTAAAGGTCTGTCGCCGAATATATCCTCACTATCGGGCATGTCAAAACGGAAGAAATTTGGGGCCGAGGGAGCACTTCCATTTGGTAAATTCGAATTTGAAGTGGATGTGACATTGGGGCAGTCTTTAGCCCCAGTTAAGTCTTCATCCTCTCCTACAACCACCTCGTCATCGCTACTGCTGTTGCCGCCATTTGCGGCTCCATTCAGATTTATTTCATCCATCACCTCCATAGATGAAGCACCGACAGTTGCATCATCCATTCTGTCATCTTGGAATGTGAACCAATTGGAGTTTGTGAACAAACTACTGCACCAAATAAACAAATGGATGTAACATTGTCATTATAGATGAGCAGTTCACCAAAAGCAGGTAACAATTGGAAATCGCTGCATTAATTAAGCAGCGTAATGCAATAGAGGCCCAGAAGATCTGCACCAAGTACATAGAAAATCAAGAGAATCCATTCACACATCAAATGACGTCAATTTCTTTAGCTGCATGGAATGAAGATGAAAAACCGCCTTTAACTAATGTTATAGCCTACTCTTGAATATGTTCCCATTTTCTAAGCTGTAATGGAGCAATTAAGAGGGAGAGTAATATTATCCACAACTTTCCTAGAGAACTTATTCCTATGTCCAGACTTCTTTTCAGATTATAACTGGAACTCAACTATTGTCAATCATGTGATGAATTACCTCCCATGATCATCACCAAGTCTGAGGGATGATATAACAACTTCAGCAGATTCATCATCAAAGTAAACATCCTGCATTAGGAACATCAAAACATGGTTAAACAACACTTCCAGGGTTACCCTTCAGTCAAATTATGCCAGTCTGACATTGACACTCTAGATAATTATTATTACCTCATCATCTCGATCAAGAGCTCCATGATCCTGCAATGAAAAGATGTAAGTTCCGCTAAGAGGTAATAGGGCAGACAATGTAAGTTCAGATAAAAAAGAAAAACATTAGAAGAGCAAGATTACCTCAGCATCCTCATTTCCATATATTTTGTATCTCAAAGCCTGACTTAAGTTATTTGCTAGGGCTGCTACATCATAATCTCTGTCATGTAGGTCATCTTCATCACTATCCTTCGTCCTATCATGTAATGCAGTTGGGCGGCTGCAGATGTTAAGGAAAAGTCCTTATCAGCAACAACCGAAGCATGAGAACAATTGCAAAAATGTGCATGAAAATTCAATGAGAAAGGACAATGATGATGGGAATTTTGTCCGAGATTAAGAATTTAAAAGAGGCGAGGATGTTAGGGAAAAAGAATAATATGGCTCTGCACCTGAACAGGCAACAGGAAGATGCTCATGTAACCTCGATTATGCATAACTTAATACTTGTGTAGAAGTGTTTGAATTCCAGAATTAATTTGTCCAACGGTTATAGAAAGGAAAGAATGTAGTAAATATGCCATGACACAATACTAAAAGAAATATTGCAACCTCTTTGGATGTCATGTCTAAAATTTACTTAAACCCCAGATTTCAGAAAAAAATAGAACCAATAAAGTGATTGGCAAGCCACTGATATGGTGACAATTTCTCTACCAATGCAGACCAAAATTTATGTGAGAACTTACCCGCATGCCCAACGGAAGACATTTTCGACTGCGTTACGCTCCTGCAGAACGTTAGCTTGCCACTCACTCCATTCACTATTTTCCTAAAGTAAACATTGTAAACAAAGATGTGTCAGCAGATATCATGAAAACTACGTAACGGGACTATCTGAAAAAGTCCTCAGAGATTAATATCCTGAACATCTCTTTTTTCCTATAAAGCAAACCCAGAGGCAACCTTGATCCCCAAACATTCTCCCACCCAAGCTAGCCATTTATTGAATAATAAAACTACATTTTTAAACAGCAGACAGAATGCCATTATAGCCATCATGTTGACCCAAAAATCTCCAGTCTTCACTTAAAAATAACTCAAATCACACCTTTTCTTCCTCTATTAACACCTTTTTCATATTTTGCGCACACATACATGTGAGCTATTTTGCAAGGTAAACAATAAGCCACACTTCATAATTAAAGAATCGGGAAATAGTTGCCCAACCCCAGCATAACTTAAGATGAGAGTAATACAACTGCATGACTGAATAAAAAGGTTACTAATGACATCCTAGAAGATTCGATTATGAGCATAGCAAGTAACAACAGTAATGGTTAGTGCCCAAATGGATACACAATGCTATAACACCTAACAAGAACCCTGACTTTCCCAGTGTAGATCAATTGCATAGGAGTAAGACAATTTTCTCAGTAACTTTAACATATGGTGCCTTTATAAAGGGGCACGTGCACAATCCCTCCAATTAATAATCTCCATATTAAAATATACAAGCAAAACTTAAAATATTTCATGCAATTAAAAACAATTTTGCACATCATTAGAAAACACTAATTTTGGAGTACAAATATAGTGTACAATATTCACTAGTAAGTTTTTAGTATAAAATGCATAAATAAATTTATGTTGTTAAAGCTAATTAGGTAATATCGGATAACGCGTGCAGGAGTACTTAAATTTCAATTCATCCTAATAGATGTCAATTGATAGTGGGAAAGCTAAGATTAAGTAACAATTACATGAGATCTTCAATAATGAAGTACCGTTTAGAAACTAATGCAAAAAGAGCAAAAAACACCTTCCCACCTGAAGATAGTTCTGAATATGACTATTGATGCTACCCAGTTGGATGAGCTTATTGGAGATCCGAGTAATGTGTCCAAGATTCCCAAATTTAGGAGCTCGTTTGCCAGCAGCGGGTAGAGTTGGCTGCACAAGGAGCACCAAAATTCAGACTTTATAAACATAATACATTTCCTATGTAAAATCCTGGAGCCTATGTCAAGAAACCTTCCCCTTTCATCAAACTTAATTCAGAATTAAGGTGAGTCCGTTGTGTTACAACAATGTTGCATCGCTTGTAAAATAATTAAGGACTCTAAGGCCTTGATCAAATGATTGACATGGCATAATATTGCATTTGAAGCACGTGTCTACCTTATCATCACCACCAGAAAGAACAGGCTGTTTATCTGTTTCTAACATTTTCTTTATTAAATTGCAATCTCGAAATAGATGATCAGCCAATTCTGTGCTCTTGCTTTCAAAGCATGATGATATGATGCTCTCTACGTGATGATGCAACGCATTGTTGTAAGGGTACCTGCAAGCAAAAGTACATGTATGAGTTTTTAATGAAGATAACTCTCGAAAGAAGATCACAAAAAACTGAAGTGACTAGTCATAAGTAATGAAGCTTCATGTGCTCAAACTGCAAAAAAAAAAAATCTTACTCAAAGAAAAGATTCAGAACCCGCAGAATAGTTCCTGAGCTAATCAATTCCTTCTCGGCAGCTTCATTGCCAGTTCTCATCAACACTGCAATGAACTCCACAATCTACAAAAGAGGAATGGAAAGAAGAAAAACCATCACCTACCGTCGTACAGAAACTAAGATCATAAAGGTCCGCAACAAATTACTCCAGTTTTCATAAACATTAATATAAAAAATAAGGTAAGTTGAACTCAGTGGTAAACAAAAAGTAAATGCTGTAAGAACTTGCACCAACCTTTAGACGATGCTTCCCAAGAGGTGGCCTGAGTTCTCCATATGTTGTGGGCAGTACCCTCTGGTCTGATGACACGTTTAAAAGCAAAAGCAAGTCGCCTGGAGACCAATTAATTGAAAAGTAAGGACAAAATCACAGAGCCTCAATGTGAGGAGTGACATTGACTATATCAGATATTGCAGAAGAAACAAATGTAAATTGATGTCCAGAAACTCCGCTAGCAGGTAGATATAGGATCATGCTCCAAATGAATTTCAACGCCTCAAGAGGCTCCTAATGACACACACTCTGCTCGAACTCATATGACTAGTATCTTCAACACAACTTAAGCAATTTCAGAGATTACCTATATCCACTATATGAGGTGAGTTGCTTTTAATACGTGATGTCAGCCTATGTGACGGACATCAGAGGTGGAACAATGACCTCCACTTGATCCCCTGAAAGCCTCTCTCAACCAACAGAATCCTTACAGGCTTATAGCAAGGAGAGAAGACTACCACAGAACGCGTAGAGAGCACTCTATTATAATAGGTCAAATCATATGACAGCACCACACACAGAGATGACCAGACAAAGTATTCACTTTACACAAGCATCAATGTTGGAGCACCATGACAAATTAATATCAAATGCAAGCAATCATAAAAAAAAGTTCCTCCAATGCCTCTAAGAATTTCTAAATCAAAAGAGAAATTGCCTCATTATAGTAAAGCATACACAACTATCTATTGAACAGAACAGAACATGCATAAACCTGTCTCATATACCTGTGAAACACATAAACAGCATGCTTAAGATACCAAAGCAGAAAGTATTTACACGTACTGAGTCTTGGAAGCATTGCATTAATAGTCTCTGCATTAACAGTTATCGGGCACTCATACATGTGTTGACTGCGGAAAGAATGAAGCAAAGAGGAAGAAACCGCCGATCTTTTTGGATCCAGCAAAGAGATGCAGACTGAAAGTGAGTGGACTAGACCAGATATCGAAGGTGACTCTTCCAATGCATGACTAAAGACTCTTTCAACAAAGCTGCATGGATCATAACAAACATCAAAGGCCGTCTGAAAAGGTACTCACAGAGACAGATCCATACTAGAAATTACAAACCACAAAATAAAGGAAACAAGTCAATGACAATGAGACAAACCTCGCAGACGAAAGTTTTGTGGCTAAAGCTGATGGTGAATTTCGAGTAATGGCACACAGTGTTTCAGCAGCATTAGCTTGAACTTCAGGAGGGCACTGATCAACATAAAGACGAAAGAGTCATTAGAATGTTACTTAGGCTCTGTTTGAAAACTGGGAAGGGAGAAAAGTTGATAGGTGGGGATTGAAAATGGGTATGGATTCAGTTCCTCAACAGTCATTTGGATACATCCAAAAATAAAAATGCAACAATTGCCACTTACAGATGGACTCAGTTTATCAACAATCATTTCCAGCAGATTGCTCTCAGCTAACCATTGCATCACATCCAAAAAATTTGGATAGACATGGTCATCAGCACCTACCAGTCGCACCAATACCTGTGTAGAAAGGTTGTTTCATTAAAAAAGTATGAACAAACTCCTCACATGGTTACAGTATGATAGCAACCACAATCAAATGAGTTCATGATCAAGTGCAACGAGGGAGAGTTACCTCCATGATTGATGTAATTCCGATCAAATCTACAAGCTTGCGAAAAACGTCCTCATGAGCCTGTAAGAAGAAAATGTTACCAATAATTTCAAGAAAGTAATGTCTGATGCAAAATTAAATCAACCAATCAATCGTAGATTGTAAGTTTGACGATAACACTATAAGAGATCCATGACTTTGAAATCAAGTATGCATTTATCAGTTCAACAGCACTCCATTTCTCTCAAACAAACTTAACAGGAGTAGAACTCAAGAGACACAGAAGAGAAACCTCCAATTTTTCAATCAATTTTGCTGAGTCCTAACAAAGATGCTTGTCGTGCGGACAAAAATATGCAGAGAGAATATAAAGTGAGGACCCCCATGAACGGAAATGCAAAGTTACGGCATTATGATCAGCCATGGGAAAGACCTGTACATATAAGGTCTAAGATGTGACCTACGAGCACACAACACCCTTTGGTCATTTAAAAACACCCCAGCCAGCATCCTAAATCAGATTACTTTCATAAGCCCAGCCTGAGATGTTTTCCAAGCCAAAATATCAGAGAGGAAGGGAGGGAGGGAGGGAGGGAGGAACGTACTACCATTAACCACCTAGCATATCCAATCCTAACACCCTGTAATCACACTAGTTCAGGATTGATATCACCATAACAGAAGAACTTCTCGACTATGGATGATTACAATATAATATATCAAACTCAATACAATGCCACAACCTGTTCTATGAAATATTGGATCATTCATCTGTCTGGCTGATTTGACTGAATCACATTACTGATTTAGCAAACAAAAATGAAATATTGGATCACAGGTACCACAATGTAGTTCCCCAACCAACTCTGATGCAAGTGGGATTTCGTGGCTCAAATATTTTGTGATAAGTGGGATATCTAGACTCTTTAACAACATCACCAGCGCACTAAATGGTTAGTTGAACTCGAATTGAAAGAGAAGTAAAACTTTTCCCTAATCTTTCCCTTCGCACCATGAAAGATATGCTACAGAAAAGAGATTTGTTAAAATGTCAAGCAAAGTGAAATGACGAGTGGTCTAGTATTTAACTCACTTGAACGTAATTCATAAGTGGAACAGTCTTCCGCAACATGAGACATACAACCACCTGCAATGCAAAATAAACCATTTTAACTGGATGTTTGAAGCAAGAACCCGTAGTTTCGAGTGGCGAAATCCATAAGTGCCGAACATTTTGTACAGGTAGAGCAGAGGACTGAAAATCCTCATGTCACCAAAGTACTAATAACACTATTTCATAACTCAAATGGCTATTTGAAGTGCACTGGATAGAAGGTTGAGCAGGATGCCCTTCACCAAATTATCAAACACCATTTTTGCATCACTGAAAAGTATACCTTGCTAAAGTACCCGGCAAGCAATGCACTATGAGTACGGTTTGGATCCAAGAAAGAGAAAAGCAAGTCCATTAGCTGGAGCAACAATTAAAAAAAAAAACATGAATTAGAAAAAGAGTGCCACTGTTGCATACACTCTAACACACATAAAAACAAGGACTATCACGAAAACTCATAAACCAAAACCTCCTCTTCCTCCACTAAAGTCTTGAGAATAACATCGATCTCGCAAGTAAATATCTCACAGGCAATAAAGGGGAACCTGAAATGTGGCAGATTCCAAATTGTCAAGGAAGAAAACTACACAGTACATAATGAGCATCATGTCTCTTCTGTCGAGGCAAAGGATCATACTTGAAAGCACGTTTGCTGTCAGCATCTTCAGAAGGTTCTTCAATGACATACCGCAACAACTGCTCCACTTGAGCTCTGTCTCGTAGGCTGAAAAAATATATATATGATGAGCATCTAATGCATGAATGGAACTCTACTTCATGCCACAATCAGTGTGGTTTGACAGGCATCAACATCCAGTGGAGAGTAATTATCCAAATGTATCAAAACTTTGAGCTGAAACATTCACATGAATAGGATAATAAAATAACTGTAAATCCAAAGAAATGTCCTCAGTGAGGCAAAAAGTAATTACAAATTAATTAGACGACTGTTTAAAGCTTTGCATTCTTGGATAATCTCTTCTTCATCCAAAAGCTCCTCCAATGTGTAATTTTCCTTGTCAAGTAGTGACTCTACCTGTAAAAGCAGCGATAAGTTCAGAGGTAGGACTGAAGTTATGAACAAACGGAGATGCATTCTCAAACTTTTCCTTAAGAAAAAGAACAGAGGGTACAGCACATGCTGCAACACTAAGAAAGCAGCACACAAGAGAAACCAAATTCAGTGAAGTTCCATTTTTAACTAATGCTTCGTTTTCTGAGGCAAACAAACACTGTTTGATCAAACTAATACGGTATCTACCTAGAAGATTATCTCAGACAAGCCCAACAAGGAAAAAATCCTCGAAAGTAATACAAATCTCAACTAATAATTCAATAAGAGAACCCATGCAACGCATACGCGAAACACGCCGAGATGCCTGAGTAGAGTGCCAGTAGACAACACACTCGAATATAGAGCACTCGGCACATTGACTAAATCTAAATAACTAAAGACAAGAACCTCATATCGACTTCAGCTCTCCCAAACGAATCACCAGACCAAACACGATCCAACACCAAGAAGAAAACCACCACGCCGCCACTGTCGGTACAGGAACAGCTCAGGACGCATCTACCTAGGCCCGACGCTCTAATTGCCGACGGGGGGAAAACACATCAAGCACAGAAAAACAGGAATCCACCACGAGCTCACAGCATCCTGGTTCTCAAGATGGCAAAACCGAGACAAGCGGAGCACTCGTGGCCTCGCGGGAAGCGTCCGGAGTCAGCTGAGCGAGGGAAATTAGGGATGAGAATCGAACTTACAGGAGAGGAGGCGGACAGGACGGGAAGCTTCCAGAACATCTTCAGAGGAGCGGAAATGGCAGACGCGAGGGCGAGGGCGAGGGCGAGGGCGAGGGCGAGAGCGGCTTACATCCGAAGCGCCCTCGGAAGAAGAGCGAATCCAGGCGTTGTCGACGGAGAGCGAGCTCGAGATTCGAGAGGGAGCTCTGAATAGCAGCTGCTAAGTGCTCGGGGAGCTCCAAAAACCCTAATCACTTTGGGGATTCAGATGGCAGAGGGAGGGAGGGAGGCGGAGACCGTGAAGATCGAGAAGGACGAAGGAGCGAGATAGAGAGAGAGAGGCGTCGAGAGGAAAAATCGAAGCTAAAAGAGAGATGAGAGCAAGAGAGAGAGAGAGGCTGAATTATTTTTCCCAGTTCTTGTTTTTAATTTTTATTTTTATTTTTCTTCTTTATTTTTATTTTTTTTTATTTTTTTTTTTTTAGAACGATTTCTTTTGATTTGTAATTTCCTGTCGTTTGGGGTGTAATTCGTGACATGGCGTTACGTTGCCCTAATTGTTTGTATTTTCCCCGAAAATATTTCAACGTGAATTTTTTATTTGGGGGTGCAGATTATTTTAACAAAGATCCGTTTGGATTTAGCCTCCATTTTTATTTCTGCTTTTATTTAATTTGGAATTTTATAAATCTTGTAGGTCAAACACTTTGAATATTCTCAAATTCGAATTTCATCAAGACTTCAAAATAGTCGTACGTTAATACGTAGATTCACTTGTAACTCTTTTTATTTCTTTTTTTGAAATTTGGGTGACGTTTTAAATTTTTGAAGAGAAAATAGAGAAAAAAAAAGTTATTATTTAACCGGAAGGGAACCACACAAGGCCTAAAATGTTGGGAAAATGATGAGCGCGTGGGGAGGAGGAAAAGTACAAAAGAGGCGCTCCGTAATTCGCAAATTCCATTGGACGCCACTAAGCGCACGCATTTTCGGAAGAATAAAAAAGAAAGAGAAAGATTGAGAAAAAAGTAAAAAATCAATCGAGGCCAAAAAAGAAAAACATGATGTGCGGGGAGGCTATAGTTGGCTAATCACGTGTGGCCTAGGAGACCCGTGCGTGTCAAAAGGCCGCCCAAAAAGCTAGAGAAAAGGAACCCAAAAATGACATCGTAAGAGCCGGTCTTCCTTGTGATCAATCGATGTCGGCCCAACCCACATGCACCTAGGGGTGTGCATGATCCAAGTTGGTCCAGTCTCCGTATGGAATCGGGGACCGGACCGATAGTCCTGATCCTCAAATTTTCGAAATCGGGAATCGGATCGAGACCAATGGTTCGGTCCGATTCTAGTGGGACCGAGCAAACTGACACAGCAGTGTATGGTCATGTTTATATTTAGTTTTGGTATATGCAGAGAAGAGTTTGAAACTGTACAAATCATGAAATATATACTCATTCATAGCACGTAAATGCCTAATAAGTTGAAGTATACATATCATGGGTCTACAGGCTATGGTATATTACCATTTGGTTTTTCTCTTTGTATAAGCAAAGAATATATATTTATCTATTGGAGCGAAGGAAAACAACTTCTTTCTACGTATGCTGCAACCAAAGTTCATATGCCAAAGGTTAAAAATTACGGAAATGGAATGAAAATCCTATTTTTTGTGGAAGTTGGTATGAGTAAATTGTAATGATAAGAGAAGAAGTTCATAGCTAGACTAAAAGACGAGCGGAGTTTGAACAATGTCATGTGGACATATACCATATATGAATGCATGTGATGACATTCATCAGTGAGTCCATCATATGTCATCGGGCAGCTATTGACAATTTTGTAGGTGGTCTCTTATGATATAAAGACAAAATCCAAACTAGGTAAGGCCGTGAGACTAAGGTTAAGACATTTGTTAATATATATATACACATTTGGATCAGTTCAGTTCGGTCCCATCCCCCCGAAACTAGAAACCGAACCGTCTAGCCACCGGTTCCGTTTATAAGAATCAAGGACCGGACTAGTACCCTCAAGGATCGGATCAAACTGGCCGGTCCGATCTAGTTTGGGCAATCCTGATTCACTTTGCCCACCCCTACATGCACCTTAGAACACACGAGTCCGTAGCACGTCTGATTATTCTCGTGAGTTGGGTTCTCATGTACAAAAGGTGCATTCGAGACAACTTTAGCTTTAAGACTTTGCATTTATGCAGAGGACATTGAGTCGATAGATTTTTCATGAAAATCAAATAGTGTTTGGTAAACACCTTGTAAAAAGAAATACTTGTTGCAAAGTAATTTTTGAAATAAGAAAAAGAAAAGGAGAATGGAAGAGAACTCGATGCGGTGCGGCACGTTGCAAAAAAAGCTTCGGTGATGTCGACGTCACGCGACCTCAGGTGACGCCATTGTCGTGCGTCCCCATATCTACTTTCCCTGTGAGGGTAAAAATAGAATTTAGATAGTTTAGTGATGACAAAATTGGAAGAAAAAAATTCAATTGGTCCTAAGGTTGCTTTCCTCGAAAACCCTAAAGCCGATGTAAGCAGAGTTTTGTCTTGAGTATTTTAGTATTTGCAAAATAAAACTTTGCATCAAACGCATTGCATTGCCAAACACTAAAACTTTGGCTCAAGGGCCTTTAGAAGCTCAAAATTACTTGTAGATGCCGAACTAAACGCGATCAAGGACTTTTTCACTATTTAAATGCATTGAGAACACGAGCCAAATTTCCTAAAAATCCCAAACTTTAGGTCTAGTTTCAATTCTGCTCCTAAATTTTTTTTTCAAATCCCAAATTTTAGATTCAGTTCCAAATCTACCCCAAATTTTTTTTTTGTCTAAGAAAAAATCCCAAACTTTAGGTTTAGTCCCAAATTTGCCTCGAAATTTTATTTTCTAAAAAAAACAAAAAAATTTCAATCTATTCTTAAATCTACCCATGTAGTCCAATTCCAACTTGATGTGGTATTTTTACATCAACAAGGTGACACGAAAAAATAATTTCCAAAATGAATTCGTTCTAGGATACAAAAATTAGGAACGACTAATGACGGTTTTTGGACAAGTGATTAATATGGGTAGATTTTGGACTAGAGTTTGGTGATTTTCTCTTTAAAAAAAGTTTGGGGTAGATTTGAGACTAAACCTAAAGTTTTGAGTTTTTTTCAAGATAAAAAAAAAATTAAGTAGATTTGGGACTGAACCTAAAGTTTAAGGTTTTTTCTAAAACAAAAAAAAAAATTCATGGCGAATTTGGGACTAAGCCTAAATTTGGGATTTTTTCTGAGACAAAAAAAAAGTTTTGAACAGAATTGGGACTAAACCTAAAGTTAAGGATTATTTATGGAATTAGGCCGAGAACACAAGAAATATTAGCCATGTTGTCTTGTCAGTCCTCTAGGTTCCATATAAATTTCACTTGCAATTTAGAATCTACCCGTCAGAACAATTTTTTTTTCATTTTTTAGAATTTTGAACCTACCTTGCATACTTTAGACACCTTGTTGCAAGTTCTAGGATCAAAATATGGAACCTATCCTATCACAGGTTCCAGAGCTTACTCAAGTTACATTGATATTTTTAATTGAACGATTGCAGTTAATCATCACCTTAATGACCACCACTTGCTATTACACCATAATTTATAATTAGACACATGAAAAATATGAAACATTAACAAAATAAAAGTATCAGTCATAAATCGCCAAAAATAGAAGCTCAGACTAGTGGTTATAGATTATACACTAGAATACGGCAGGATCATGCGAAAACATAGACCAAGAAAAATACAAAAACTTGTTCTAAATTCAACCTACCTATAACTCAGAATCTACTCGTCGAAACACGTTCCTCAATTTTTAGAACCTGGAACCCACCCTATATACCTAAGAACCTAGAATCGTATAGGTCCACATCGGTACGGTTCTCAAGTTTCAGTATCTACCCTGGAATCATGCTCACCCCCTCCCAATCCCTAGTCACTCATATGTGTCATTTTCATTGACAAATCATGTTCAAACAGTGAAATGTTGGGACATAATGCACAAATATAGTACTTTACGAAGGAATAGCGAATCGAACATCGATCTCAACGATCTTGTCGTCTTCACATCGTTGCGATTGAATGCAATCTCGACGACAATCAAAGAAATGTCGAAGATCTGAAGATCCAAGTTGTCCATAGCATTTTGGTATATTGTTAGCGACAGCTTTTGTGCCTCTTGTAACGATTCCAATGACTCGCCACATCGTCGTAACAAAAAATTCATTGATGGAAGGCTGTCTTAACAGTCGGGACAAGTTGGTGTTTCTTTTACTACAGACAATGCATGTATTATGTTAGATCAAAGAGAGCGAAACATCCAGAGAGGGATTCTCTTCTTTGCTTTGAATGCTTGGCATTTTATGGAGATACGGAGGCAAAGATTATCAACGGCGCATGTGTTGTGCAATTTGACGTTCCCTTAACGATTGATTAACCCATGAGATTCCCGTACTATTCATTCTCGTATTACGTATGATGGACTAAACACGAAGATGGAAATAAGCGAAACCCGTTTAAATAGTGGTCCGAGAATTCTTAGTCTTTTTCTTTTCCACGATTCCAAAAGCCAGCTTTCTATTCGAAAACATTACCCAATCAGTCATAATCCTAAACCTATCGTACGATGCTAATTCAGTCCTATATTTTTCAATTTTATCAATTTAGTCATAAACTCTCGCGCAAAATTCGAAAAAATTTGTCTAAAAAGTCATAAACCTATTGCAATTTTGCACATAAACCTTTTAATTTTGCCAATCAAGCCCTAAACCTTTTTACGTTTTGCCAATTGAGTCCATCCGATCAATTTTGACAGGAAATCGCTGACGTGAACGTCGGCCATCCTACGTGGCACAATCAGTGCTAACGTGGATATTTTTAATAATATTTTAATTTTTTTTCGAATTTTTAAAATTTTTCATTTCTTTTTCCTTCTTTACTTTTTACCTTTTTCTTTTCCCATTTTCCCTTCACCGGCCTCAGGCGAGGGTTGCCTTTACTTGATCTAGTGAAGGGCTGCCTCGCCATCCCAAGCCTAGGCGTCCTTTGACGACCATCGATGAGGCCCAACGATGGCCATCGGAGGGAAAAGAAAAGAAGAAAAAAAAAAGAAGTAAAGAAGGAAAAAAAGGAAAAAAAATCCCATAAAATATTAAAATATTAGTAAAAATTGTTCATGTCAGCATCGTTCGTGCCATGTAAGACGGCTGACATCCACGTCAACGGTTTTCAGCCAAAATTAGCCGGATAAACTCAATTGGCAAAACGTGAAAAAGCTTACAATTGGCAAAATTAAAAATTTTATGATTTAATTGGCAAAAGTACAATTGCTTTAAGACTTTTTGGACAATTTTCCTATATCTCAATGCTGTCCTTCCGATCAATTTTCACCGAAAATTGCCAACATGGCGGGGCGATGTGATTTCTGAGGAAAATTAATCGAAATGAATTGATCGGAATGATTACATTGAAATTACTCACAAGGGTTTAGGACAAAATTTGATAAATTTAGGACTGATTAGACAATTTCTTCATATGTTATCCTCTATGACTAATTCTTATGTGAAAAAAAAAATGTGCGCCTAAATCGCATAGTTGCTTGCGTTTGGCGCGGCAACACAAGCCAAATGGATGAATTTTTTTTTTTACTTCGAGGTTGTTTGAATTCTTAGTGGAGACAAGCAAATCTTGCTTTTCATAATATATTTAGAACTAAATATTTCTAGCTTTATAATTGCACGCGATCCCACAAGGCTACTATCTATAAATTTTGGAAAAGGTTTTCAAACTTTTCGTCCAATAAAAAGTCAAATTGCAGAAATCGGGATACAGAGCCCGTATAAATGGTTTTTTTTTCTTTTCTGTGTCCTTTGCGTGCAAAGATAACCGTCAAATCCCTGATTCGTACATTGAAAAAAAGCAGGATTCCTCGTCCTCGGAATCTAACAAAGACTAAAGTATCTCGCGGATGAATCTCTTTTCTGTGTCCCAATCCCAAAATCGATTCTCGACATGTGATTAATCGACTTAATCCATTCTTTTAAAAGCATAATCGGGAAAAGTAACTAAAAAAAGTCTTAAACTTATTATGTGCCAATATAATCTTTAACTTTTCAATTTGATCGATGCGTAGTGCCATATATGAAGGTCGGCACTAACTTGGAAAATTTTCTAAATTTTTATTTTTTTTTCTTTTAAAGGGTGGGGAGGGGGCTAGCTACAAACCGAGACCCAACGACCCCCGCTAGCCATTGAGCGAGGGCCTACGAGCCCTTGCATGCGGCTAGCAATGGTCTTGAGCTCTCGCCTAGATTTGAGAGAGGGCCGCAAGCCCTCATCGGCCATTGGGCGAGGGCTGCAACTCCTCGCTAGCCACGGCGAGGGTCGTTGTCTTCGCCCAGCAATAGGTTTAAGATTTTTTTTGATAATTTTTCTAGCATAATTAGGTTTTTTTTTTTTTGCAGTTGTTAGTTGGTCGAACAGGTGGTACGAGAAACTAAATTCCAAACCGTCCAGAACTTTTCTAAAAGTCAAGAAGAAACGGGCCGAATCAAAGAAGGCTGCGACAAGATTTTCTTTGGGTTTTTGTTTTGTGTATTTTGGAATTGATTTTTATCCTTCAATTGGGTGGTTAAAGAAAAAGTCAATTTTAAATGCATTTAATCGAAGATGATGACGATAGAGACGCCGTGACCACTGACCACCTCCTAGCCACACCGCCATTACTCTTAAATTCTTAATAAGCCCTGAAGTCACGTTCGATGCCGTAAACATAAGGGCTTTCCATATAAACCACGACGCTGACGAGAGAGACCACTGTATTCTCTATTTATTTTACGTCTAAGGGGTTCTCGAGATTTGGATGAGGCCCTTAGACAAAACAATTTAAAGACTTACTGAGGTCCGACGTAAATATCTTTGTGATTAAAATAGAAAGAGAAGAGATCACCCGTTTAAATAAGGATGCGTAGATGTCTCTGTGATTAAAAAGGAAAGAAAATAGATTACCCACTTAAATAAGAATTTAGATAAGTTACACTTAGGCCGATCAAACGGTAAATTGATCTATTTAGCCAAGGGTAAATTCCTAATAAGGGTCTATTGTCTCAAATAAGAGTAGAAGTGACCACTTAGTCCCAAATAAGGACTTGAGCTCACTGGCCGGCAAGCACTTGATTTTTCTGGTGGGCATTTCTTTTTGTTTTTTTTTTTTCCCTTCCTTTTCTTTCATCCTGTTCATCTTCTTCTTCGTCCAAGCCATCCCTGTATTGTTCGCAGAGGCGTCCTTTTTTAGTCCCTTGAATGATTTCCTCGTGTAGACTTTGCTCTATGCATATCTCTGTTTCTCCCTCACTTAGTCATCACCTCTAACTATACGCCCCGAAGCCATACATGTAACTTCAGAAACCCTAATCAAACTAATAAACCCTCACAAAATACGACAAAGTTAGATACAAATCCCTAAATCGTTTTGACTCAAGACGATCCACTCCAGAAACACAATCTCCAAAACCCTAATTCCACCAACAAAACCTCCTCCACGGAAAGAGGCAAATTCCACAAACAACTAGGGTTCAACTTGCGCGCATGACTCGAAGAGATAGAGATGATTAGGGATTAGGGTGAGCAAGGCGGACAAATGGCACTAATGGATGATTTGCACATTACTAGGTGGAGAGGAACATGTTATGTCTTTTCGGCCTGAAGGTAGAGAGGAACATGTTCGTGTGCAAAAAAAAAAAAAATGTGCTATGATAATAAGGACTCCTTAATTACATTATGTTCTCTATAATTAAAGTTAGGGCTAATACCATAAAAATTCCCAAATCAGTACACCCATGCCACATTTACCTCAATCTAATTTTTTTTCTTGGTCAAATACCCCAATCTAATTTTTGTGTCTCAAAAAATCACAAATCAATACACCTGATCCACATATATCCAAAACCAAATTTCGTATCACGGAAAATCTCAAACTAATACACTAGTGTCACATTAATCCCATCTAATTTTTGTGTCACAAAAAAAATCTCGAATCACCAAAATCTTAAATTGGGGAATCCACTAAAATCTGCTAATTTTACTAGGAACTCCCCGAGTTTCAAAAGTACGCTAAAATCCCTCTTTTTTTTTTTACACGAAAATTAATTTGGGCTAAATGTGATGCACATATACAACAATTTACGAAAAGAGATTACCTAGTTAAATAAGGATTTATATAAGTTACACCTTGGTCCGTCAAATGGCCCGATTCAAATTGACCCATTTAGTTATTTCTAGCAGCCTCGTCAATATATTTTGGAACTCATTTTGACAGGTTGACGACACTACTATTCATGAAATAGGAACTTTTTACTTACGAAATGAATGCGGTTGCCGGAATTAAAAGCTATAATATCATTGTCAGCACCTGAACTCCACTCGTCTAATGATTCTTTTGCACCGCTGCAAAAGCCCATCAATTAATGTATTGTAAAGAATTTATTATTTGAAGGGTTCTTGAGTTAAATTTAGTATCCGACAATTCGACAGATGGGGAGATGGAGATATATACACCTTGGTCTAATCGGAGTTAATGAGAGTTGAAGAAAGCTTATTCACCCTTTCATCAATCTAGTGAGAGAGTTATTTCTGTTAGGATTCGACGTACAAACAAAATGAAATTAAAAACAAAAGCGAGAAAGAGAAATTAAGACACAAAATTTTATCCTGATTCACTCTTAAACTAAGACTACATCCAGCATATAATTCCACTATAATTAATCCATGTCAATTACATCACTCAATTATAAAAGAAAGAGAGTATTTATAGGTAGTATTTATTCATGAATCAAATCCAAACTACCAATAAAATACATGTTTAATTTATATAAGCCATCTCCAACCAAAAAAAAAACTATATAAGCCGTCTCCCCTGTGTTTTCCTGTCGATAGAGAGTATAAACTACACTTAAACAGTTTCCCTTGTATTTATGATAGAAAACGACATGAATGACAACGAAGTTGAGATATTCATTAAGGTTGCTTTATGACATTTAACATACCTTGCCACAATCGTCACGTCGAAAGTTAGGTATACTCTACGGATCTTTCCGACACCACTCGAGTCATATTGAAAAACGCCACTTGCCCGGAAAGGAATTTAACTCGATAATGACCCTTGGAGTCGAAACATGCGGGGGCACGAGAATCATTGGGCTAGCCACACTAGACATCTCGCATCATGGAAAGAGCGATCATCATGCGGCTAGCTTTTGAAATTTGTGTCTTCTTCACGATCTTCATCTGCTATACACACACTAGTCTTGCATCAACTAGGGCCGGCCTCTCCAACCGCCAACCGCCAACCCTCCTCCTCTGTGAAGATCGTCCTTGAGGGAAGGGAGAGAGCTTCCCCCTCTTCCCTCTTCCTCTCTATATCTCTATCTATCTTTATATCTCTTCATCGTTAAGAATCTTCAAGACCTCTTTAGGTGATTTCGTGGACATCATTCGAGCGCTCCACAAGTCTTAGAAGCTCATTTCTCATTGTGTTCAATAGTGAGTCTATCTGAAAATGTTTTAATCAATCGTATCCGCTTTGCAGCTCTTATCTCCCGATGTAGAGTTAAATCTAAATTTTGGGGTTCTTCTATCCCAATCTATATATAGATTTGAAATTTACAATACGTTTTTTGTGCCTTTTCAACTTATTGATGTTGTTGTCTCTATATGATGATGGTGCTGGAGAGCCAGAGTATTTTTTTTTTTGTCGAAGAAGAGCCAAAGTTACAAAAGAGAGATTTCGACGTGTGCTCATCACTGATGATAATGTGAATTTCAGTGATCAGACACCATTTGTGCTATAATGCTATAAACAAATCCATTCTTGTGAAAAGAAAGAGTTACTGCAACTTATACCAAATTAACTTACTTTTCAAATAGTTACGTCTTTTATGTGAAATGACAATTTCCTTCTGACCAAACAAAAATATATATCGATATCGGTTATCACTTAGATAGGCATCGATTCAACCGGGGGGTTACAAACGGATTTAATCTGCCGGTCTTTCTACCAGCACGCTGTTAGTGATGTAAAACCAATAAGACCAAAAATCGGATAACCGGTCCAACCGGCGATCTATACAGCCCCATCTAATTTTCCAAGAAAATGGAGGAACTTTCCATTGAGAAACAGGAAACGGGTTCAAGAGTTTCATTGAATATATGGAGAGAATATATGGAGAGAAGGAAAAGGAACAGGCCTTATTCTTGTATTCAATGCAATCTGTGCTTGGGGTTAAGGAGTGAATCTGCAAGGAGATCGCATGAGTTATGCAGGACAAGACCAGAGACGATCACTGCTCAGCCTGAAATCCGGGAGGGACCAGATCAAGTCATTACTCCCTCACGACCATTGTCACGTTCCAGCCAAAAAGGTTTCAAAAAACAAAAACCAAAAAGAGACACAGACTGCATAAAGCAAAGCATGCGAGAGAGAGAGAGAGAGTCGGGAAAGTATGGCGGACAGCTTTGCTTGATATCTGCAAAAGAACGGAATCAGAAAGGCCTCTCTGAACAAAGATTCTCACATTAACATAAAACTCCCTCTCACCTGCTGCCGACAAAGACATAAAGCCCCCCGCAGAAACAGAAGAAAAACAAAAGATTCATGTTACCATCTTTCTAATATCTTACCAAGTTCGCACTGTAACAGGAATCATTTGAAAAGATGGCAAGTGCTAGCTGCGGCGACCAAGAAACGGACACAGCAAAGAATGGATGTACAGTTCTATGGCCCCGTCTGAAACGGACACAGCAAAGAATGGATGTACAGTTCTATGGCCCCGAGGGACGGATCTTCAGATGGAACGGGCCGTATCTCCTCGCATTTTTTCACTCCCATTCGAAACGTTGTAACACAACAAATTAAAAGGTTTCAAGATCAACAAGCTGTGTTTACTCTTTTTTCTGATCCGATGGTCATCACGGGAGTCGGGATTTCATTCCTCAAGGATCCTTAGAAACAACAGAAGCTACATGCCAAAAAGACCAACCTCTTAGAGGCAGAGAGATTATGCACATCACATGGAGAATTTCATTAAATAAAAAATTGGGGAATTGGATGTGTTCTTTTTTTCTTTTTCAGTATGGCAAAACTCCTAACCCCTCTTAATCTTTTCACATCTATTCAACAGCAGAAAGAGGGTGTTCGAAAAAGAATATATTAGGCTATGCTCACACAAAAGACCAATTCACGAAAGAGAAAGCGAAGCAATGGACGGTGTTCTCCTCCGCAGAAAGGACCTTCCACGCGATCGCTTGTTCATATGAGACATGTCGCCCCATCGTCGACATGCATATTCCAGAGGGCAAGCATGCAAACCCCTGAGATGAAATTCCGAGTAAATTAGCCACTTTTGGGCATCCCAAACGCTTATAGTCATGTAGCATAAAGAATGATAAAAGTACCTCTTGCATTAACTTAGCGAACTCGGGGCGCAAAGAATCGCGGACAGACTCATCAAATATCTTATCCAAAGTGATATCTTGTAGAGCCACCAGAGTGGTCTCTAACATGTCAAGTCCTGCCTGGTTTGCAAAGATGAATACTGGAACAGACTGCCAAACCAAGAGGAAGACCTTCATGAATCATTCCTAATTACATGGGGAGAATTACTTTCAACAATTTCGAGTATCACAAATAACAGATATTTGATACCTTCAATGAACAACACAATACGGCATCCTGATGACTCCAAAGATTCTTCAACACAGAATCAGCACCAAGTGAATCGGATCCCAGCAGCTCTGTTCCTAGATAGAAGCTGCCAGAGAACAAAATCCTATCAGTTAGAAACAGATAAGAATTGAGTGTCTCGTGTTCTATACAGTCTACAGAAGCTATGTTAGCTATTAAGGCAGTCCACTGATCTCTCCATTCGTCTTGAATGCATGTGCATGCATGAAAGTGGGAGAGAGATAGTCGAGCATCAGCTTGGTAAGTGGCAGATCACAACAAAAACAGAGTGAGATGCACCAAAAGAAGACCGATTCGATCAAATTATCAGAACATGCCTGTAGCTCTGGCAGATCCAGTTAGCAAGTGTTAGAGCTTCTGGAGATCCCTGTGAAAGCTTAGGGTTAATAGAAGGGCCGAACCCCGATGGAGATATGACCATGGCAACCCGCTGCACGGACGAAATAACGCTACGGACGTACTGCCTTGCCATGGTCGCCACATTATCCTGCATGTTGGCATCAAATGGGAACTGGAAGGCGATAGTCAGAACGGATCGTGCACCATGGCTCGGCGAAACATCTCCGGCGCAATTTGTTGATGCAGGCCCCACCTCAAGACTCGACGTCAGATCAAGGGTCCGATTTGTTGTCAGAGAATCCTGTACATCAGACTGCACGACAGCGAAAATATAACATTAGTGCCTGTTAGAATAATTCACAGCTGATTTAGCATTAACATCTGTTTAGTGGGTTTCATTAGACATGAGCAAAACTGAAAAACTTCAGTAGAACTCAGGTTAACTCAACTGATTTTGAATCCAGTGGTATGACCCGGAAACCAGAGGGTAGCATCGGAGCATCATCAGGAAACAGTTCGTCAATTGGTGCAAAAATAAGTTCAGCACAGACTCCAACTGCATTCTCATCTATCCCACTGCAGATCTGCCCAAAATAGGTAAAGATAATAGGACAATAAGGCTGTTGTTAAAAAACTCACAATAAATAACACTTAACATCAGATGGATTTCTCTTGGCGGTTTAAGGCCTTCTATGGCCTATATGTATCTTTCAAATAACGTATCATGCAAATGATAGAAGCTAAAAGAAATGGGAATGATAAAACTATGATCACTATCCATATATACTCCACATCAGACTGAGAAGAGCACCTGCAAAAGATGAATATCTCTTGATACAAAAGCATCATCTTGAGAAAGAGGATGGCCTTCAAGACGGATAACTTCAAGCATCTGCATCAGAAAATGATAGTTAGAAGTATCCCATTCCATAATTATCAAGAAATTGAGTTTTCCCCATGCTCCTTTCAGGTTGTCTGAGTATTACACCATGCTCCTCTTACATTATGTGGTCTTCTAGACTAAACCAATATTACATATCTCAATTGCTTCATTAGAATTTGATAGCTTTAGGAATAGCCCTTAAGAATATATAAGTTACTTGACGAAGTTTTCAACTATGAGAAGCTTGTACAAGCATTATTTCAGTCTTGCTGTTGGTATCCAGCCTAAAAAGTACCTCTTCCTGCTCAATTGTGTGACCAAGGGGCATGATGATTTGACTCCCAGTAAATCTTGTGGGCCTCATACCAGGATAGCCATACGGACAAGCTTTTAATGATGCAGCAGAATAAGCATCCACATTGAAATCAGCCCATTCTGAGCGATGCTCCCTCAGAAACCGGACCAACACAGCAGGAGGGACATTCTGGCATGCAAAAACATTTCATCAGTGAAATGATTATAGTGAAGTTAAAGGTTCAAAACATGCAATAGACTCATAGAAAGTATAACAGATCCTCAATACTTCTATCCTCAATACCGGGAGATGGGCAAAGCCCATTGAGGATCATAATTAATGACACTCCAATGGATAAAATACGCTAGCAACATAGTGCTGTGCCTAGTCAAAGAGAACAGAGAAGGCCCATACTGAAAATGACAACTCTCGTGCATAACTAATGACCAAAAGAAAGGGAACAAATGTTCAGACATCCTAGTGAACTCGTCAAGGGGAAAAAGAAGACCGAAGACAGCAACTGAACTGAACAAAGTTACTCGATCAGCACAACTAAACAAGGCTAAATACCCTAGCCAATCCATCTAATTCGTAAGTTTTAATTTTCCATCTTACTGACTGAACGTAGACACGACACTTTTTCTATCAATGGAATCCAAACTTATGTTGCGCGTAAAAATAAAGTATAGATCAAGATACAAATGCTACATGCTTCAATGTCAGTCAATCAAACTTACTTGGAGCAACATGGAAGCTTTGGCACATAGAATTCCCCCCACAAATGAAAGGGGACTAGCAGGATTTGATGTAGCGTTCAATTTTTTAGAGAAATTCACGGCAACTATGACATCCTCAGCACCGTCACCATTCATCAATGACCACCCACCGTCATTGAATCCATTTAGTGCATCATTAAAGCCTCTAAAACAAGCAGACAATAGAAAGGAAATATTAACAAAGTGTCTCATGCATTGCGATCATTACAGAGATATAGAAATTACTTGTAGTGGATGGGTGGTGCAAAAGAGGAAATCATGAAACAAACTATATAGGCAATCAGCCTGAGGATCCAAGAAATAAAGTTGCACAAGTTAGCTACCTGCTCAATCTTTGGCTGAAAGTTCTCAAAACTGCTGGCTGCCTTCCCAAACCATAAACCACCTCCCCACTCGTCTCCTGAGCAATTTGCCGGATGTATCGAAGAGCCTTGACAGAAATTAATAAAGTATTAATGGCCATCTAACATTCTTAATCCTCAATTCTCCACCACCATGCCTCTCCCAAATCATTCCAAAACCATAAATCTCTATTCATAATTGAGTTGGTGACATTTTGCAACAGACCATACTTACCGCAATAGTAATTCTCTGCGCCACAACTTTGGATGATTCATAAAGTGGTCGAAGAACCTCAGGAACACTCCAAGCCTGCAATTAGATGCTAAAATCAAAATTTCATTTCTTGAGTAGAATGGCAAAAGTCCTTATTGAGAAACTACAGACCTCAAGATTAAGGTGGTCAACAATGTGAATGATTGATCCTCCACCCTCACAAGGACGAATCAAATAGCCACTAGGAAACATTTCGCCTCTCACAAATTGAGCTGCTGCAGCTGGGCTAGGGCCAGCGCCAGATCCAGACAGAGATCTCTCACATACCTTGGAACAAGAATAGCAAGGGAATAAGAAGATTAAGAAATAATCCTAACAAGAACAAAGAAAACAAAGAGGCAAGCAGGCAATGTTACCACAAGACTGCCATTTTCTAGAGTCGTCGTATATCTGAGAGTCCATAAATCTCGAGCAGGAGCCAGAGTAGTTGGAGCATAAATCTAATGCAGTTTAACACACAACAAATTATCACCACAGCCAGGAAAAATCTGAAAAAAACCGCCATAATCAACTAAATGCATAGGCCAGATTTTTCACCTGAGTGTAAACAAGTTCGATGGTTCCACCATTTCCGGCAGAAAACATGGTGAAGACTTCAAGGCTCCGACAGTCCCGGAACCACGAAGGACGATCCTTGAGGATCTCGACAATCTGCCGATATTTAATGAGATTTAAGATCGAGCTAATGAAAAGCTAGCCACTCTGATCTTTCTTAACATACCTAACAAAAAAGCACCACCCAAAAGTTCTCATGATGCAATTTATGAATTACCTTGGTTGGCTCTAAACTAACAAGACCACAGGCTCGAGCAGCCACTCCACTGCAACTTTGTGAAATGGCGAAGATTCCAACCGAATCCGGACCAGGCTGAAACAGCAATTGATAAATCATATCAGATATGCTTAGAATTATGGGAACAACATTTCATCCCTACACGAAACAATGGAGAGTAGCGGCGAAAGGAAATCAAGCTTTCTGATAGGCAATGGCAACCTTCATCCCAGGCATTTGAACCCAATCGACAGCAGTTCCAGTAGCCTTGGAGAGGAACTCCGCCAATGTCTCCTCTGCAATGGAGAGGAGCCTGTCAAGAAAAGGTTAAATTTTAGGTCTAAAATCGCATATTCAGAAATACAGAAGTAAGCCATGTCCACTATCCGTTGGGATTACCCAGCAGGGTTATTTGCATCTCTGAGAGAGTGCTGAGGAGTGGTAACTGCAGAGTCGCAGCTTGCATCGGTAGTCGTAGCCGATGTCTGTAAATAAATCCAAACACGTATTGCAATAACAGTGTCAAATTGTGAAAAGGAAAAATAAAGTAGTCTATTCAGCAAGGAAAGAAGCAAATCAAACCGAAATGGGTGTGCTGAGACCAAAACATCTGGTCTAGCTACATTTATAACTCGAAGGGAGAAAAGAAATAACACTCTCCGCAATCATACAATAATTAGCACGGGCAGGGCAAAACTAAACGCAAAACTGTCAAGACTTGGTTCCAATTCAAGCGTCTTTTTCCAGAGATATCATATAATACGGAGGAATTATCTCTAGTGCAGGCTAGTTTTAGTGTCCAAGGTCTCGTTTCCCTAACTTCACCGTAATCTTCGATCAAAGAAAGAGATCTAACTACGAAGAAGACCAAGTACACAGCAAGCACGAAGAAGCAAGAACATACAGTGTGGAGTTGCTGACGCATGTATCCATTTTCGCATACCAATTGCGAAACCTGCTTCTGCAGCCGATCATTCTCCTCCATCAAGAGCTTGTTCATGGCCGTCAGTTTCCTATTCACTGTCTGGAGTCTTGAGGACTCTTTTCTCTGCTTCTCTCGACACCTGCATAGGCCAAACAACAACCTTTATCGCGAAATTACCAAGGAAAACACGTTTAGGCTACGAACATAAAACACAGGGCTTACAACACAATTTTTTGCGCTACCCAATAGACTAGTTTGAATGAACTTTGTCTATCACGCATAACCCGTGCTTTACCTGCGATTCTGAAACCAGACTTTGATCTGCTTAGGCTCGATGTTGGACAAAATGGGGCACTCCCGAATCAGCTGTTGTCTGCGCAAAGAGCTGGGCTTAGGGCATTCTGCATAGACCCTCTCGAGAGCTTCCACTTGCTCTGCTGTGTACCTCACGTACTTGCCCGAGTCGGTCAAGTGCTTGTTGATGCTTCCACTGCTACTCTCTCTGTGAGCCACCATCGTCATCGCCATTTCTTTCTCCCTCAACCAAATCCAAGCTTGAAGAAGCTTTATATAGTGGAGTTAAGTTGAAGACTATACTCCGTTGAAGCTGTCTTCTGAAAGCCCGTCCCTTTGTGAAAGAAAGCTTGTTGGACTCTTCTTCTTCTGAATTTTGTTGTCTTTATTTTTGGGTTGGGTCTTATGTAAGAGCTTGTGGAAGAAGGGTTCTGAAAAGAGAACCAAGAGATGGGTTTGAGTAGGAGAGAGTTTTTGGCTGTGTTCAGACAACACAAACGCTTGTGTTGTTTTTCCTCGTTTTTCTATAGACTGCCGTTACGGGCAGATAGAGCTACAAAAACCAACTGTCCCTCTTGAAAGAATTTTTGCTGTAAATGGCCAAAAGATCCAAGACCCCTTTTTACTGAGATTTCAAGGTTAATTTTTCGCTTCTTTTCCCTTCTCTGTCTTTCTTCTTGAACTCGCAAACCCCGCTCTTCATTCCAAGACAAACAGACAAAACCAGCTCCTCTTCCTCCTGAACCTAAGAAATAAACCAGCTAAAAGCCCCAGAACCAGCTGCTTCACATCTAAAAGCAGAAAGGAAGGACGACAGTAAACACAAAAAAAGGAAAAAGAAAAAAACAGAGAAACTAAGCCAGGTTTACTTCTGCAAAGATCTCTCCTTTTAGTTCTAAAACAACATAGAGAAGAAGAGAGCGAGGCTCTCGATCAGAAGAAAGAGCACGGTATTCAAAGCAGCTAAGGAGAGGAGGGCAATGTCATGCAAGGCGAGGAGGAGGAAGAAGAAGAAGCAGACGCAGAACGGAGAACCGTAATCATGACTCGAGAGTCAAGAAGACAAGAGAAACGAGAGATTGTGCGAAAATTCAGGGATTTTGAATGGGGATGTCCACATGAACACCCTCAGAGAGAGAGAGAGAGAGAGCTGAAACAGTGTGTGTTGGGTCTGGGAGAGAGAGAGAGAGAGAGTGAGAGAATTTGTGTCATTACAGAGGAGAGAGAAGGGAAAAAAAAAAAAAAAAGGGAAAAGGAGAGAGACACATAAGATCATTTCCACGCAAAACGACAAGAGAGTCAAGTCAGGGGCACTGAGCGTTTTCTTTAATTGCTTGGAAGGGAATGGGAAGAGGGGAAGACGGGGATGAGTATGCAATTTACGATTGAAGCCATCAACTTTTGCTGAAATGACATCTCAGGCCCCACTCCCCCTGCCCCTCCCACCCTCGGTCTATCACTCTACCCTCCTTTCCATCCTACACCCTACACCCTCCTCTCTACAGAGACTCCCCCCAACGCCATTTCCCATTTCCTAATTTTTGGAGATAATTAGAAAATGCTTGATAAAACGAAAAAATATCTTTATACTCTTAATATATATCAAGACATTTTTCATTAACTAATTATTTTAAACAATGCAATCGATCGTTTCTTATAAAATATTTTTCAAATAGTTCATTCTTCACGACACAAACGGAGGTGTCATCGTTTTCCCTTCTTTTAAGAAACCTATGTCCCATCTTCGAATGTAAACCAGTGATTTCTCCACGTAAATATGTTCCGATAATTCTCATTGTGAATCGTTATCAAGACTCAAGAAAATATCGATTTCCCTAAGACAAGAGCCTTCCCATATGTGTGCGTATCGACATCACATCACAACAAGCTATTTTAACGCATTTGTATCGTTTTTTCGTGCAACTCAAATTTAGGACATGACGTAGTGTTCTGCCGCCTCTTTTATCTGAAGCCCTGTGGCAGCAGATGCCATGGAAAATATTTAGTTAGTGAGGGGGAACAATATCACGACTCGACCGAGACTTAGCGATGGTAGTTTATCTTGATCAGTTTGAACATAAGGTACTACAAAATCGAAATGAGATGAGCCTAACTTAGTCAAAAACATTTGCACAGCTAAAGTTCACTTCTCTTTGGCTAAGAATCTATGTCGTACCATGACCAAACTGATTGACCACCATCGAGACATGTCTTTTGAGGAAGCCCCCTCCTCCATAAACAAACAATTAAACGTACCAATAATCAAACCGAAGGAGGAGAATATTCTTCTTAAAAGAGGGGGAAAATAGGAAAGCATAAAAACAACAAAGGATGGCAGTCTCGAGATTCTCCAAGCACAAGGAAGGATAGCTTATAAAACTCTATGGAGGGGGGACCAATTGTCCTTGGACTTAGGCTTTCCTACGAGGCGGTTTCTTAATTCCGGACCAAATATCTTATTTATTACCGGTAACATGTAACCCAAAATAAAAAGAACAAAGAAAGAAAAAAGGGGGAATGTGCATACATTACAAGTACACACATACATCTCCTCCGGCGCCGTCCGTCGGCGCACGGCCGCCTTGGTTGGTGGTGCTCGTGGACTCGTCACCTGCGTGCACATTACCTTATGCTTCTTTTCTTCGATGTTTTACCGACCTTCCCTTTTTGAGTTGGTGGAATGCCTCTTTTAATATCGTGAAAAGCGATACCGTGAGCCTGCAATATTTATTAAACTTCTCTCTGCAGGATGTAGCAATTAGTATAATTAATCGAACTATTCTTTATCAAATACTACCGACTAGTGTATTGCGTGATCTTTTTTCCTTCTAATTCACGTTTGGTCTCTATTTATGGATCGAGCAACGCATCTTCTCTCGCGTACCCATGTGCGAAGGTGTTGCAAACTAAGGGTGAACATGGTCCAGTCCGGTGGTCTCAATTTCCAATTTTCGGAATTGGGGACCAAACCAAAGGTTCCTTAAATCCAGTCCGGTTTCAAGGCGGTCTAATCATTGGATTGGTCGCATTTTTTTTATTTGTCGTTAAAATTTTCTTGTTAACGACATATTTACCGGACCACTTCTTATTAATTGCATCGCGTTATTGCTAAAACGTCACTAAGGAAACATAAAGCAAAAGTTTAGGTTTAAAAAAAAAACATATATATTATTCGGTCCAATCCAGGTGGTTCTCGATTTGGGCAATTCATTATGCTTAGCCCTACTGCAAACTGTCCTGCTTATGTCTTGAGCCAAGGACCACACAAGGCATGTGGGATTCTACGAGTAATTTTGCCAGATTTGACAAACGGTTATCTCGCGATGGTTCAAGAAACAAGTCTTTCAATGTAGCACACTAACCATCTTGCAAAATACTCACTTCCCACACTTTCAAGCAGTGTACTATTTTTACAACAATATTTGCAATGGCTCAAGTTTGTTCCATAGAATTCGAGTTTATAAAGAAATACTTCGAATAATGACAATTTCTCTATCAGTAATCATATATAGAGAGAGGTAAAAGACATGGTAATAATTCCGCATGGTAGGATCCTTATAAATGTTAGGATTAGATGCACAAACATAACGGAGTAGAAAATAAATGCGAAAAAGGAAAATCGAGACACAAAGGTTTTATCCCGTTCACCTAGAGCTACATTTAGCAAAACATTTCATCATAATTAACACCTCCCACATATTTGTCACAATTCTCAATTATAAAAAAAAAATTATATATAACAATAGCTATTCATAGACTTAAGCCTAAACTACCAATAAAATATTGATTCAAACTATAAAAACCCTCTGGATCCCTCTCGCAATTCCGTTGGAGCAGCCCCCAAATCTCCACCCGCTCACTAGGGAGCTGGACTCCCATGCCTTCCTGCACCTATCGATGGGGATGAAACGGGAATATCTATACCTATAATGTGAATTAAATAGGTAATTTCTATCCACTCTTGTTTTTTTCCCCCAAAGAGCACGGTTTAGTTCTGTTCTGACCGTGACTGCCCATGTTCGACCAGCCAAAGAATGTCGGGTTAGCTGCCAAAAACAATGACGAAATCGCCATAAAAAATAAAATAATAAAACAAAAAAAGAGAAATCGAAAACAAAATTCGCAAAAAATAAAATCGGGGGAGAGCATGGTTGATGCTGCAGCGTTTGCCATTTTCACCTCTGCTTTTCGCACGCGCCAAAAGCAGGTTCACATGCTTCCCACGAAACTCACCCAAATGCATATTTAAAAAACAAAAAAAAAGAAAAAAGCATCTCTACCCTTCTCCTCCCTTATTTACTACTTTATTCTTAATTTTTATTATCCCTTTTTCTTTTTCCCATTTAAAGAATTCTTCGAGATAATCCCATTTTGGAAGCAAACCAAGGGAAATTTAAAGAGAAAAGAGAAAAGAAAAAGGGTGCGGCAGTGAGATTCTGCATTGCATCACAAGCAACAAAAGAAGGCCATAAGATAATATTATTTTTGCCGATCGAGTTAAAATTAATCTTTTTGGTCCAATGATTGTGCATTTTTTATGCGACGCCATTACAATATTAATAAAATAAAATAAAATAAAAAAACCCTCGAAAATCAGAAAAGGGTGTGCTTGTATGGATTCCGCCTCACCGGATTACCGGGAGTCACTCTCGAGAAAAAAAAGATGATTAATTTAGTTATGTGGTCTCATGTTTAGCCGATGAGCAACTTTTATGGGGAAAGTTAACGTTAAAGTGGGGTGGCGCCGGTCAACATCCTCATGAAATTGACCATTTAAATAATAATAATAATAATATGATGTTACGAATTTATCTTAACAAACTCCACTAACCACTCGCCTTTTTCCGAAAAATGAAAATCCAAGACTTTTATGATTTCCGGCCGTCGAATTGGGTAAATTCTTCGTACTATCGAGGTGGAATTCGAATACCATACACTCAAGATTTTCGCACGTCGCCGTGGACATGGTGGCATAGACATGATTCGGGGGTTGATCGATTTGCTTGAGGGTGAACAAGGGTCTCTCTCTACCTTTCCTCGTCCGGCGAAATGATCATTTTTACAACTAACTACGCCAAAAACTAAGGTAAAATTCTAATATCTAAACAAGGCTACGCATAGATTCAAAGGATTCACTACAATTCCTACTTTTCCCTCAAGTGGGTCAACTTATTTTCCAAGGGGGAAAAAAAAAAAAACAGGAGGAAGTGGGGAATAAATGAAATTGGAAAAAGAAAAGAAAAAAGAAGGGAAAAGACAGTGATTGGGACCGAGGTTAAATGCAAAAATGTCTTGAAAGGTCCAAAAAATGGGACAATCAATGGGGCATGATGAGGCATAACAAAGTCAATATGGTACCCATTTTTCTCTTTTCTCGAAACTTTACGTTTGATGGGGATCAACATCCTTCCTTCCCCTTTGTCTCCCACCCCCTCCCGTCTTGCTCTTTTGTTCCGTTTGTCCCCCCGTCGGTCCCTCTCGCGCAATTCAATTGCTCGGATATGTTTCGCATCATTAACGAAATATCTCACGCGATCGAGAAATACGTTAGGTTCAAAAGAAATGAAAAAGCGCGTCGGTTCAGGCCCGTTTTGAATTGGAACCGCATCTTCTGTCGGGGTTCGGTATTCATCTCGATGAATTCGCGCAACGCTTGAGTCGTGTTGAGAAGCGCGACCTCATCCGATGCGTGCATGCAAGCGAATTATTTGAGCTGCGAAACTCTCGTTAAATTGAATGAGAAAAATCTTAACGGAATCGACGGTTCGGATGAGTTTACAGGATAAATTTTGTTTCGTAATGGGTGGGAGAGTGAGGGTTTTCCTTTATGCTTTCATCTTTGTTTTATTGATGTTAATTTATATATATATGGTTTTTTTGGGGGGGGGAGAGACAATTCGGCTTTTGTCATGGTGAAGGAATGTTTGCCAGTCGCAATGCCCCTTTGGGCCCCATCTCGGTCCAATCAAAGCCCGATCGGTGGGCCCACCCTGTCTGGGCCGGCTCCATGCACGCACATCGAGAATCAGTGTGGGGCGAAAGAGAAAAAGAAAAAGAAAAAAAAATATCATTGCGTGAATCGATGGGCTGCCCACGTGGCAGCGCTTTGTGGGTTGGTGCGGTTGAAGTGGAGGTGGGCCCCGCTCTCGGACACATGGGGAAAAAATAGGTCGGAAGCGACGCACTTTCGTGTCGTTCTCGTTGCTGCCCCCTCTCAATTTCTTTTTAAATTTTTTTTTTAAAATTTTTTCCTCGAATTGTTTTTTAATTTTTTTTTGGGGGGGCTCCTCCAACTCGATTCGACTTTGCTTGAGCGGCACACTCCCTGTTCTGTTTCCACATGATTTCCCTCTTGGGGGCTCTGTTGTTTTCACAAAATGGATAAAGAGATTAACCCCTGTTCTCTCTCATGGTGGTTAGGGGTGTATCTGAAGCAAAAACGGGGTCCTTTTCTGATTTCTTTTCTATTTCTCTTTTTTTTTTTTCTCCTATTTGTTTTTTTAACCATTGGAGTAGCCTGGCCTCCTCGGCGAGAATATTCGAACTGTCGATTACGACATTCTTCGGGTTGAAGAATATTTATGGATATTAGGAGTATCGTTTGATATTTTATTATTAGATTAAGGTAGCTAGTTTCTTCGTTATCGTTGGATTAATAAAAAGATATATATAGCTTTTGAGTATTTTCTCTCCCGCTCTCCTCAATATCCTTGACTATTCACGTGAAATTAAAGCTACCGAGAGAAAGGGATCCAAATCGGAAACCTTAACTTTATCTTTCTTCCTGGCTTCAACCTTTGAAGAAATAGACAAATAAATAAAAGGAACTCTCGTCGCTACCATCTTCGTCTTTCCCGTGACACAAAGACCGCAGCTATTCGTCTCCAAGTTCTTTGTCCGTCATCCGCCGATCTTCGTCTTGGAGAGGAGTCGCAACCGATCATCTTCGAGTACAGCGCCATCATCCCTGGTTTGTCGAGGTCTCGGATTTGCTCAGGTCATCTACAAGAGCAGCCCGTCTCTCCGTCATTTTTCATCGGTTTAATTTTCTACTTGTTAATGTCATGCCACATATTTACACAACAAAGACGTCTTCTCGCGTTGAGGTGAAGATATAGAGCACACTCATGATGAAGCCCCTTTCATCCATTGGTTTAGCAAAAGAGGGTCTCTAATGGGGGCGAGACACATTCGTTTAAAATGGAAGTAACGTTAAAAGAAAGTTGACCCATTTTGACATGAATGGTAGGAACATAATTGCAAGAGCCTCCCAAAGACAAAACGAAAGAGAAAAAGGGAAATGGCAAAGGTGAAAACGAAACAAAAAAACAAAAAATAATTGCAACGACGTGCCCTGACGTTGGTTGAGGAACGATCATTGTGTCATGGACTAACGAAGCAGAATGATTGTATGCTACCTGCATGACGGAACGCATTGACTTTTGCTCCTCCTCCTTTCCTTTCCTTTCCTTTCTGCCCCCCCCCCGTCTCTTTTCTTTTTGGGTTTTTTCACCTCGCGATCACGAAAATTTCGCCACTGCTCTCTTTTGTCCTGTGCAACAACAACCTCCTCACCACTCCCTCAGTAGATGGGAGGGAGGGGAAAAGAAGAAGAAGAAGAAGAAGAAGAAGAGGAGAATTGACCCATGAAAAATGAGGGATGAAGCACACAGATTCGAAACACGCAATGGTGACATGAAGAATCAGTTTAATGATAAGGTAATCCCAATTGAGGTGCCAGCTAAAAAGTGGGTCTGGGGTTGATTAGGAAAAATCATGTGCATGTGAGTGGGAATGATCTCTCATGTGGGGAAGAGGAGTTAATACATAGGAAAGGACAAGATCTTACACGCTTTGAGCATCCAACTAGACTGCAACATGTCATGGTTTTTGATTTTCTGGTTCCAACATTCATGGAAAGAGAAGGACTGCAATTTGGTGTGTCATTACTTCTGTGCTCTGGACTACTACTGTAGTATGTATATGTTATTTCAGGCCAAGAAGAAAGAAGTAGGGACAAAAGGGGTGGCTTCAATTCAGCTCAGCAAGAAAAGACAAAGATGGAAATGAAGGATTAAATGATGCACATGCGTGCGTGGATAATCTCAGGGAAATAAATCGATCGAAAGGACAATTTGCACATCACACATCCCAGCGAGTCGGTAGATGTCGCGGCTTCTTGATTCTTGGTCCGGGCATTCATGGAAAGCAGGACGAGCGCGTCGTGAGAACGCAGCTGGCACGTGCTTGGTCTTCGTCGTATTAAGCCGTAGGGAAATTGGAAACGACAGTGTCTAATTATGTTCAATGTGTGTGTGTGTATGGGGTAATATTCATTAGGTGCCTTGAGGATTTGATTGAAGAAAACGAGCGGCCTCAACAGGAGGAACCGGCGAATTCGGCCAAGAAAAGGGGGAGCTGATAACATTACTCAAGGAAAGAGAAAAGAAGAGAGTACAATTCGGAGAGTGAGAATCTAATTAACACAGGCCAAAAAGAGGATGTAGCTTTAGGCTGTGTAGTGTTAATGAAGTATGGCGCTGAGCGAGTCTTCTTAGATTAGTCTTTTAATTATTTACCATGAACTGTGTTGGATCACTAGGGAGGGAGCATAGCTTGTTACTACCCCGTAACAGGGACAATAGATTCTGATTTAGACAACATACATGGATTTATGCTTTTGGTGATGCTGCGACGATCAAAACAAAATCTCCAAACACATTGCTTTCACAACATCTGTGACTTCCCCAATTGAAGCAACGTTTCATCGCTAAGACTTAAGAGGTATGAGGATGGAGGACTATGTCAATAGCGCAAAGACTACATCAGTCTAGATTAAGTTCCATGCGAAAGAGGTCGACGTTAAACCAAAGCTGCAACTGCATTGCTCGTGTGCCAGTGCCCGATGATATGCTAACCGAGGGAAGTTCGGCTCTTCCCTGGTGTGCCAGCCAATCACTCATGCATTGTTAGCTCGAGAATCACAGGGAGGACAGGGATGCACATTTCATCAACTCATCACGAGTAGCAAAGATGTGCCGACCAAAGTCAAATTACAAACCGAAGCTAATAACTTTCACTGACTGTAGCTCTTAACAGGGGACTAGTTAGGAAAAAATACGAGAGAGAGAAGAGAGAGAGAGAGAGAGAGAGAGAGAGAGAGAGGATGGAGGGTGGGGGGGAGAAGCACACTTATAACAAGAAGAGAACAGAAGACATAAGCCAAACCTAAGACTGTCCAAAGCCATAATGCTATTTCCTAGACTCGCACTTTTCCAAAACCGCCATTATATTTTAAGTTTATCTATGGTCTGTACTACCGCCGATTCTTCTTGCAGGGTGCTTTTCTCGGGATTCTTGACTCCTACATCGGGGGCGGACTGATTTGGTGGTGTAGAAGGAGCAAAGGCCAGTGGTTCCTCTTTTCGGACTGGGCGTACATCTTCCCCCCTAGCTGGTGGAGCAGCAAACACTGGCACAGCATGCCTAATAGACACGGGAGGGGCAATCCGCACTGGTGGGGCCTGCATTACTGAAGTACAGATCCTGGCAGGTGGTGGATGAGGTGGAGCAGAGTACACAGGCACGGCAGTTCTTATTGTCACAGGCGGTGCAATGCCCCTGCAAGATGCTCTAAATTGGCTGATCGGTACATAAGGAGACGCTCCAGCCACTGGGAACTTCTGAGGTCGGTTCCCATGGCATTCCAGAGATGGAGAATATCGTGGCAGCACAAGATTGTCCTTTGCTGGTGATGATGGTCTGCTACGAAGAACCATCGTCTTTGGGCAAATCAAAGGCAGGATCTTTGATGTGCTTGCTGGTTGCGGCTGTGGGCTAGTTGGTCTGGCATATTGAGTCGTGAACTTCTTTGGAAATAGTATTGAGCCACCAGGAGAGTTGCCCAATGCTATCTTCTCCTTCAAACGATAATTTAGTAAGGCTCGTGCTACAGTTATCTGTTCAAGCTCATCATTGTTATCTGCTTCAGGCAAGCTTGCTGATTCCTTTGCCACTGTCAGAAAAGAGCGTGTCACCACACAAGAACATTTCTAGTCCCACATGACATTATATTAAGATGCATTGACCAGTTCTAGCTTTGCAGTTCTTTGGCTGATGTGAAATGAGATAAACTTATGCTAAACAGAATCCAATGAGTCATCATAAACCCAATTATCTGGACTAATTGTCCAACTTTTCTTCGATTTTTCATTCTCTATCATAAAGAGTTCAGATAGATGAAGGGGGAGTAGGGAGGGGAAGCTGAAGATAAATGTCCTAGCCTTTTCCCCTAGAGGAGAGGCCACTCCTTAAATTTTCTTTTGGGTTGATTTTGATCAAACAGACACAAACTCACATTGTTTTAGAGATGACCATGCTGCCATAGCAGCATTTTTTTCCGCTTGTTTCTTATTCTTGGCAGGCTCCCCAGTGAAAATGATCCCAGCTAATTCTACTGTCCCTGTGAAAACAGGCTGGTGACCAAGCCCTGATCTGAAAGTTGTATATTGAGGCAATGGGGCTCCAACTCTCTGTGAGATCTCCTGCAAGAGGTTCTTGTATATTCCTGTTTCATCCTGAAGTTAGTGGAGCAAGATTAGTAAAGAACAAGAAAAGCTAAACCAAGTAATAAACGTTTTCAGGCATGCGCAGGAGGCATTGTGGCATGACACCAAAAAATACACGGGCCAACTATTTGTTTCAGTACCAAATATTCCATGATTCAATTTTTCCCTTCAAAATCAAGTTTTAATTCCTGAGAATACAACAAAAATGTGGGCACACACACAACATCAGCAATCAAGATGCAAAGAACCAAGCATTCCTATGGTGTCAAAAGTCAGCCACATATTTACCACTCCAGTTCAGGCGTTATTCAACATGTCTGCAATCCCTAATTTCAACATAAGACCTAAACACCACATTTATAGACAATTCAATGCAGTTAATACCATCAGAATCAGCAATAACAAACAACAATTGACATGGCTGGCAACGCGAGAAATACTTTAACAACAAAAGCAAACGGCCATACCGGAAACTTAATCGCAGTGAAATTGTTACTGACAACAGACAAGTTGTCACATGATAAGTAGAACAAAGAACACTAAGTAACAAATCTAATTCAACAGACGAAAAAACTTGTCCAGTGAGCAAGACCATGGTAAGAAAGGGAAGGTTCAATCAACATTGGCCTTTTGATGATCTTTCTTAGCTATCCAAGGGATGGAAGGAAAGACTTATTTGGAGTCCCTCCTCCAGTCAAGATTGGGGCGTCATAGTCGCTAGTCATTATGCGTCGTCCATCGTGACCTACTTTATTTGTGATAGGAGATGACAGTTTCCTAGGTGTAAAGGAACGACACAGATCCAAGCTTAGCTGGGCGGTTGAACTTTACTGGGGTGACAATGCTATGGGGGGTCTTGCAGAAAATCAGCTCGATGTGAGGATGATAGAAAGTTATAATAGATTAATTGGAGTGGCCTGTTACTGCATGGTTAGACCAGGAGCGTCTAACAGTATCTCCACGCACTTGTCAAGCACAACTACATGAAGAAACGTTGTATTTTCATGACGTTTTAAATGTGCAAAGTCAATAATATAGAGATTATAAGAGAATTGGATGCACAAAAAACTACATTTACATTTTTCTACCATGATAATTGTAGTTAAAAAGTGTCTAAGAGCACCCGTTAACATTTTCATTCTCATAGAAAGGGCATAAAATTGCTGTTAACATGAAGGCATAAATTTTCTTTCAATTCATATACTGATCAAAGTTCATAATCATCCAATAAAGGATTTTACAGCTTCAGCATAAAGACAATCTTCAATTGCTTAGAAAGTTATAGTCCATTGCCACTAATAAAAGAAAAACTTGAGCGACAGAGTTTAATAGGCGTCAAAAGCAAGATGCCAACCTTGACAGACAAATTAACATACTGCACAAAAAAGGGCATTTGTAGTTTCACCGATTAATTACAGCAGAGCAAAATAGACTATTGGCTAGATTGTCTTGCATAAAATTTCAAATCATTGCCACTTTCAAAACCATGAAGTAAAGCATAGAGCATGATCAAGAATCTTGTTGAGGAGAGGCCAGATGAACACAGCTGACGATAAAAGCGAAGCATGTAGTGAACTTACATGATTAATGACTATGGACGCTGACACTATGTGCAATCATGCAAATACAGAAAAAAGAATGATCCGATACAATCATACATACTAAAGCAACAATGAAAGGGTTGCCTATAATCGCAAAGGGAAGTCATCTTCTGATGTCCACCTGCTCTAAAACACAAATGAGGCCTCTGCCAAAGACAGTATTATGATCTTAAAGCGGATTGCCGCATAGAGCAAGCATGAGCTTGTAACCTTCTCTGATTTTGTTTAGAGTAAACCTTCAATCAGTACTGTTGAATTAGAAACTCCGAGAAGGGAGCCAGTTGCAGCTATAATTGCACAAACTGGAGACACCGTGGCTGAAAAGCATGAACCAGAGCACTGAGGCTATTTGGGTCTTGTAAAGTTCCCCTCCTATGGCCAAAGATTACTTCGCATGATTACATCAAGACAAACCATGTGAAAAATTAGTTCCATTCATTTACTCACTGTCATGACATCCTAGAGCTCTCAATCATGGGAAGTAACAGTGTCCTAGCACACCCTACTAATCTCAGTTAGAAGTGAAGACACGAGCTTCTGTACCTTTGAGGTTAACACTGCAAGGTATGTCGTGCATAAAAAAGGCCTACAGCTAGACATCCTTTCTCTTTTTCAGACGCCTGCCGCTAACCAGTTGCCGCATGTTTTTCCAAAATCACCCAAAATGACCGAGGATTCCGAAACTCTCTCACGCATCGCTAGATTGCAACTCTCATTCGACCCATGCACGCGTGAACCAACGGGGGAATTGAAGCTAGCGCATACAACAGCTAAAATCGCAGCAACCAACATGGGATGAATGCTAGCAACAGCAATCTACAGCAATCAGACAGAACAAAAGACAAGCTGATCGACTGCTACGCTCAGTATCGAGTCGAGAGCAACGAGCTAAAAAAAACACAGTGGCAATGAGCCACCGAAGAAGTGCGCCGAAATGCGCGACATTGACCACCAACCACAAAATCCGATCCCTAAAATCTCTGATCAAGGCGATTAAGTCGAGAAATAGAAACTCAAGCTCCGGCGTTTTCACAAAAAAAGGAGCGGTCGGAAGCTCACCAGGATTCGAGCAGCAAGCGAGTGAGAAGGACCGCGAGAGGAAAGCGAGTTGAGAGCGACCTCGGCGGCGGAGTGCTCGGCCTGGCGGAGCGTGGAGCAGTAGTTAGGGCTCTCGAAGACCTCGCCGTTGAAATTAACAGTCGCCTTGAAGCGCGGCGCGTGGTCGGGGCCTTCCCGGATGCAAGTGTAAGAAGGCAAGTTGAAGCAGCTCCTCTGCGCCAGCTCCTGCAGCTGGTTCTTATACATTTCGCCGCTCCGATTCTCTCCCACCACCGACTCGTTCTCTCCCCCCCTCTCCCTCTCTCTCTCTCTGGCCCGCCGACGGAGCGGAGATTACAGCCTCGGCGGCTGCATGCTAAGGGGAAGCGAAGACGACGGCGGGGACGGGACCGGATCGGAAGCCGCAAGGCCGGCCGCGGGGGCGGCGGACACGCCGGAGGTGGGTGGCCGGAGAGGGGGGGGAGAGATCGCCGTAGTTAGGGCTCGGTGGTTAGAGAGAGAAAGTGGGGGGAGAGAGAGAGTGGGGTTTGGTGTTGGGGTAGTATTAAAGAGGGAGGAGTAAATTGTGTTGCTTTTTGGGTGGGGGGGAGTCAACTGAACGTTGAGGCTTTGCATGGACGTGATCTTTCTATAGATTTCCCCACCCTTTTTTTTTTTTTTTTTTTTTAATATTTTCCATTTAATTCTCTCACATTTATTAGGGTCAACATCACAAATATCTCTAAATTACACTTATTGCGACACAAATAGGAGTGAACAAAGTGGACCGGGTCATCGAAACTGGATCGGACCGGCCATTTTGGCCCGGTCCTTGAGGGTACTGGTCTGGTTCTTAGTTCCTAAAGATAGCGCCGGTGGTCGGCCACTCCGATTCCTGATTTCAAGGGAAATTGGATCATATACATCCATGCACCTTCATATACAAAAAATTACGTTCAAGATGTGACTTTTGACGAAGTTGTGAAAAACTAATATTTCTTACCAATCGATGCTTGTTTTTTGAATAGTGGTATGGTTCTTCGGCTTTTCCCAATTCTACTAGAAAATTTTCGACTTGTTTACCAATTCCATTGGAATCGAATTGGACCGAATAGGGCCGATGGTCCCGGTCCAGAAAATATGGGGACCAAGACCACTGGTCTGGTTCTCGATTCCTTACTAGGATCAAACCAACTCAGATTGTGAACCTCCCCATACACAAATACCTCGAACTTTTTTTTGTATCACTAAAAGCCATAAACTTGCCAATTAGGACACAAATACCCCAAATTTTTTTATGTTATAATACACCTCGAACTTATACCAATATAATGAATATACCATGAGTGAAACTGAAATAGAAAGTATACATGTCACATGTATATAAGTTTGGATTTTTTTGCTACACAAAAAAAATTAGGATTTTTGTGTCACGTGACACAAAAAAGTTTAGAGTAATTATGTCATCGTGGATATAATTGGAGTTTTTTATGGTATATGCTCAATTTATTATAATTTTCATTTTCATTTTTGTGTGCAAACGTTGTCAATCCTTTTTAATGCTGGCGTTGATATCCGTACCGACTGGTGTCGTGAGGCGTAGCTCAAATTATTGCAGCTGATTGATTATTAATTGGTCCAAGTTAGTTTACGTGGGGGATTAAGAACCTAATGTCGCTTTGGTGTCTTTCAAAGTCTAGAAAAATTGAACCCGACGCGAATTTACTCAAGTTTTCAATGTTAATAAATGAAGCGTACCTACGTTCGAGTATAAAAATCAACGGGTACGTCCAGGAAAAGAAGAGAGAATAAGCTCGAGTGCATTAGCATTTAATTGTGCATTTGCGGGTGTTTATTATTTTCTTGACCAATTGAATCGCCCTAAATTATATTATATTTATATATGAAATATGTCGTTGGTATATAACTATGGGATTCTCAAGCACCGGTAGAAGAATTAGTACATTTTAACAGAAAAAATTGATCGATTAAGTATATTCAATTCTTTCAAGTGTGGAACGATACGCCTAAGTCAGATTTGTTCGCATGACCTAAGCAATTTCATTTTAATTCGTTTTCTTTTAACCCCATTTTTCGATAGTGATATAAAATTGAGTAGAAATAACGACTGTCGACTTTAAATGAAAATATCAACGCACTATTTAATTTTTCAGTCTTCATATATTTTAGTTTGATCCTTCAACTCTAGTGTAATTGCTAATCCAACAATTGAAAGAAAGTCAAATTCACTGTGCCAACCTAACGATAATGACTTCGACCATCATTATCATTAATTTATCACCTAACCCATGGGCTGTATTGTTCCACCGAAACAAAACAGTTTAATAGGCTGCATTGTCCAAATCTAACCGAGGATTAAAGAACCTATACTTAGTATATTATCATTATAACGATAGATCTAAACCCGCTATAATCTCAAGTTTAACAAATTATGTGGAAAATTCCAAAGTACATAAAATGAACCCCCCAAGGTTGAATCAACCATGACTCGACACTAAAATTGGAAAAACGTTACCTCGAGTTCGAATTTCCCGTGGAGATAATTATATGGGGATTATTCTCACGGATCCCCTCCATCGTTATCAATTGCAATGGGACAAAAGAATTGTCATGACTTAATAGATGAGTTGAATGCTCCAAGAGGATCTATAACGTGCACTAATAAGGTCTAACTTCTCTTATCGCAACATGGTCGCACCGAAAATTTTATTTTTCTCCTGCGATGTTGATAGCAACCAATCACATGAAAAAATGCAAACTAAATTGCGTAATATTAAGTGTGTACACACACACATATATATATTATATGTAGACACGCCAATTTAGAATGGAAGTTTAACTAGATTAAGATGTGGACTAGGGGTAATGCAAATGTGGTGGCCTCCACGCACCCTCTTTTTCCCTCCCACCTAATGATAATACCCAACTCAAAGCACCGCGGATTCTCCACTACGGAGACGTCAAATTACGTAAACAACCCCACTAGTCATTAGCGTTCGCTGGGGAAAATTACTTATTCTTCCAAGGGCTGGGTCGTCAAATAGCACCGGACTTTAATGCTGGGGACAAGGTTAGTGGGAAACAAAGCTTTTTCCTTTAGAAATCTCCGAAATTGGTGAAAGCTTTGACCCGTTGAGAATTGATAGAAATCCCCACTCAAAAGGTCATCTCTAATTCCATGTCAAGGACACCTCACATTTCCGTTCACCTTTTTGATTTTTTTTTTTTCAAAATTGAAGCAATCGAAATAGAAATCTTGTTTAAGACCGAAAGCCTCGAATTTTAAAATTATATAAAAAAAAAGTTGGGATCTTTTATATGTATCCTACATATACTCCTTAACTATATTTCTCAAGAAAAAAAAACTTTTGTCCCAAGAAAATAACACAAATGATTATTGAATCTTGGTTTAATGAGCAATATTGCCCGAAAACTTTTGATCCAATATTCAATGTGATAAATGAACTTTTCAATATTTTCATATATTTTAAGAACTTCATTGAACATTTATCGATAGATCAAAAATCAGGTTGAACAAATTAAAAGTCTAGAAATAACATTGCACATTAGATCAAAGTTCACAGACCACATTGCATAAATTAAAAATTTAGGGATGCTATTGCACGTTAGACCAAAGTTCAGGGACCATTCGTGCTATTATCCCTATTTTCCTTTTCAAGCATATAAATGAAGAAGGGTCATAAAAGAAATTGAGGTTCATTCGATTCAATGCAATATTAAATGGTTTGGAGCCCCTCATGAAAGCGAGCCCACTCAGCTCCGCCAGTGGGGTAATTGAGCCGTTCGACCAAAAATAAAAATAAAAATTGAAGAGTAATTGAGCATGTCTGACCATTTGAAGGGGTGAAAAAATTCTTTCAGCAGATAGAAAATGCGAGATTTTGGTTATTAATCGCAATAAAATCCCAATTTTTTTTTTTTAAACACCCAGTAATCAACAATGGCATTGGGGTATCCTTACCAAAAAAATAAAAACAATGGCATTTTCTCATCAAACAACAAACGTCCATATTACTCAGCGGACCATCAAATAGAAAAGGTATATATAAGGGTGGGTGACTTCCAAACTTAATTTAGAGAGCAGGCACAAGAAGGTTGATGTCCGCCCATCCCTCCATATGACCCCTTCTGACTATATTATATGTCACAGAATAGTTTTCGCATGATCATCCGGTTTTGCAATAAAAAGAAATAAGTAATCAGTATCCACAAAAATTGGGAGCTTTATCATAAGCCCGTTAGATCATGTTGAGGAGCAGATCCTAGATGCCGACGAATTGGGTGTGGAAAACTCACACAAGTAAGCAATTTCAAGAGCTCCAGGAGCTCCAATGGACAATGTGCATGTCGGTATAGATTGCTAGTGCTATAGAACCAAAACGTTCGCAGCTATAGAAACCAAACTTACAAAAATTGGGATAACTTTTGGACACTATCGACCTATTTCCCTGGATATTATTTCCTATGTCCAAAAGAGGAAGAGGAAAGGAAAGAGGATACAAAGAAGTATTGCTCCCCCGAGGGGAAAAAAATTGTGGGCATCTCGTAATTTTACGTAAAAACTAAAGAGGAAAAAAAAAATGGCAAAAAAGAGAACAAATAAACCTCTACAGGCAGTGTTACATAGCAGGCGATAAATCACCACGAGAAAGGGCTTGCTCCCAACAAAAAGATCTCGTTCTCCACATCTTTCACCCATTGACATACACGATTGCAAGTCTTTATCGCCGACGCCTAAAAATTAAAAAACCAGTCAAATTCTATGTGAAGAGGAGCAAATATATGCAACTAAGCATGCCCGTATGAATGTGCATGGGTCACACACACACACGTAGAGTCTACAAGATGATATGCTAAAGTCTTATCTTGTCAAGAAAGCCCCTATAAGTTCCAGAAACGAGATCAATGCTGATTCGATCAATAATGACCCTAAAGTCTGGTGAATGGAAATGCAGGAATCCCTAAACATCTGGGAAAAGAAATAATATGACAGCAAAACCAAACCTTGTCCGCAAGTGGATCAAATGCTGCATAAAGTTCAAAATCCTGTGTGACCCAGCAGAGTAAGACTGCAAGAAAAAAGTATGTACACATATTCACCACGAAAGCATTCTAACGGAAGCTCATATCAAGCATAATATAAAAAAGATTCATCTAAATAGAGCCCTTTGAATCACTGAAGTTAGCTCCTTTAACAATTTCATGACCATTTACTGCAAGCATCTGCTTACCCCTACGTTAGATAGATGAAGGACTAGCATTACGAGGTTCCTTACCATAGTGTTCATCTCTTCTGAACTGAGTTTTGTGGGGTCCAATTCCCTTATCATGCATTGAAGCATACATTTTTTGATAAGCCCTATATAACCTGAAAATAAGCATACTACTCAATTCCAATAAAGAGAATATGAAGAACACAGGTTCAAAAGGAAAAAAGTATCTAAAAAGTTGTTTCATGACTCCCTCTTTTACCTCTTCTGTTGTCGGAGAGTGTTGAATGGCGGTGAAAATTCCGAAGCTACATATTGGTCCAAGTATATGCTGCGATATATGAAATGCCAAAGCCCAGCAGGACCACCAATGCCTGCATAAGCCTCCTTCAGACTTTCTTGAGAATCTGTCAACGGCCTACTTTGACCTAACCGGGGGAGCAAAGATCCAGATCGCGGTAATGGATCAATAGGCAAGTCTTCAACCCGCATCCCACCATCTAGCATGGATCTCTGGACTTCGCTAAGAACATTTGATTTCAACAGAACCGTCTCTATCCGCGTCCTACAAAAGTCAACTATGTTTTTAACAAGGACCATGTACGGAAGCTGCTCCTGGGTAAGGTAAGTACAGATCATATAGAAACGAAAACCCATAAAGTGATAATGCTACTTGTTCTAAGCCACAAGCCACTAGCATCAAGCATGTGATCAATCTAACTAAAGATAATGGGATGATGCTTCAAGTTCAAATTCATGAAAGAATGTAGTACCGGCAATCTTTCAGGTGGTAGAAGGCATCTGAACTAGTTGTTAGCAACATCAAGTATGTCTCAACCTGCCAAACAAAAAAATTTATAGTCATGCCACAGTCTGTGCCATTTACTGGTGCCCACATCAAAAGGGCAAGGACAAGTACCAAGCACCACTCACGTCAAGATAATGGACATAAGCATACAAGAATGCCATGGGATTATATCTCGGCAAGCAAATTGGTGAGAAATTTTCAGATGTCCTGCAAACAGAATAGAACTAAAGGTGAGAGAATGACCTCCGCAATATCCACAGAACAGATCAAACAAGAAAAAAAGGACGAAGAATGCAGGAAGTCAATGAAAATTTCACTTGTAAATTAGCTCCTCCCTATGACGGAAGGATTGGAACATAGAGTCGTGTAGTGCTTCGGCTCAGGATGAAGATGCTACTTGAAATTATTAGATCAAGAATGACATAAGGGATTCTGAAACTATCTCAATCTCACCTAGATAGGGAGCAAGGTTTCCAAAAATAAAAAAATAAAATTGCCAAACAGCTATCCAGCTGGACAAGACAGATACAGTAAGGTCAAAAACAGTTTAACTCCGTAACTTAAGTTTACCTTGAGTTGAAAGACTGATCACAACTCCCCTAGCCATTAAGGAGTCACTAGCTTAACAGGCTCGATTCACTATGAGAACAAAAAATGCACCCTTGTGCACAAGCAAGCGTGACAGGTATATGCCGTACAAATCTTCCTCAAAAAACAGGTTTGAAGTACGTCTTTTGAAGTCCAGCAACAATCAATGTAGACACCAAGAAACACCCTACTGGAAAACCTTATACAATGGGAGCAGTAAACAACCAAGAATGAAGATTTTCATGGACCGCAGGCCTTGCAAAAAGCCAGCTCTACTTGCCTGAATGATTCTGATGACGTAACAAAATTTGCCAGTAGCAACATGTCATCAGGATGAAGGGACGCCTTTTGTGCACCAACAAGACTGACAACCTGCAAATGACCTCCAATCAGCTTTGTGTATTTGTCTATCTAATTATCGACCTACAATTTGACTGTGAACTAGCCAATCTGTAAAGCATGAGCAGACAATTCACCAAAGGACAAGGACTCCACCTTGTGCTTACACATCAATATAGCAAACAGGACTCCTGAATCAGCAATATCTTGCAATACAGCCCCTGCAGCTTGTCTAGTTGCATAAGCAAGTGGAAGGCAAGTGTATGCATGAAGAAATGTAGCTGGGTTCCTATAGAAAATGTTGAAAATTGTCAAATTCTGTAACATTATCCAGCATATGCCATTTGACTGCATATTAGATATTGAAGGAGGCCTAATATAAACTAAAGCTAAACATGTCTGAAAGAAGATTAATCTTGACAAAAGACTTTTTCTCCATCTGGCTTAATTCTTCCTTTGCAAGTTAAACATTCTTTCTTTTAAGTGCAAAATCCATTTCCTCTTCTCATTGGATGATTTAAATTAACCGTCTAAATAGACAAATATGCTTTTCATTTAGCAAACATGATAATTTAATGAAACAATATCAGAAACCGCCATGGACAGCTAATAGGGAAAGCATGCAACTTTGTAAAGAACAAGAGAAAACTGAGAAGGGTGAAGAAAAACGAACCAACTGAAAGAATGGATGAGGGAAGAGAAGACAACATCTGTTCCTCCCAGCAAAGGTGTCATATCAAACTTTGGATTCTTCTCAAAGCATCTATTAACTGACTTGGTTAATATCAGTATCATCTGTATCAAATTACAATCATCTAAACAATGAGTACAAAACCTTCCTATAAATACTTACAACCAGTACTGAATTCTAACACCAAATCCAAGAGAGTATTAAGGAATGGAGAAAACACAAGTTAGGAATACTAAAAATCTTAAGAGGGGAGAGGAGTCGAATATACTACCTGACCATAGATAAGTTCCAACTGTCCTCTTAATGAATCATAAGGTTCTTCAGTGCAGCTGATGCAGACCAAGTAAATCGGTCCTTTAACAAGAAAAACAACCTGAAATACGAAGGAAGCTAGCTTTAACCAACAAGAGAGTGACTCTTTAAGATACTGCCAGCAAAATATCCATAACTTCATTTTTAAACAAATCCCGTACGAGTTCATGACCCAAAAAACAGGACCATTAAAGAACACTATGAGCTGACTACTTTTGTAGCATCATCTAAATTAAGAAAAATCGACTTAAAATACTTTTAGTACATTAAAGAGAAGTCTTCTATTAGGGTTTTATTTTCCTTTCCTTCTCATTTGTCCCTTTTTGGGTGGATGCAGAAAAGTGAATGCATTTACCTCCACCACATAAGATCCATCACAAAGCACTTTTCAATAAGCACAAGCAGCACAAAGTTTATTAATCACATTCACATGGACAGTAAACTGCAAATATAAGCAGACACCGTGAAATCTCAATAGAAGCTCTTCCGTGTTTCTTCTAAGACAAAAGGTATGACAACACCATCCAAGGTGAGATAGAGAAGTTCTAGCTGAGTCCAATATGTGATGGCTGGGGAAATTTCACGTAAGAAAGAGAAGACTATCAATAAATAAGCACCTGGTGTTTTCCTGCTCTGACCAATTTGACACGGTCTCCGCTGAAATGATGTTCATGAAGAGATATACTCAATATCATCTATAGTGTCGAACAACAACGAAGCAAGAAAACACCAGTATTGAATTAATAAACATGTTCGGTTGATAGCTGAGAAGTCTAACCCATTTTCGACAAACGAAATGATGGCTTGTAATGTTGCAGAGAACCCAGCAAGCTTGTGTTCGTCTCCATATCTGGAAAAAATGTTGAGATAAGTTTATATTTTTCTTCCTTTCGTGCACAAAGAATGACCAACCATAATAGAGCCAAAAGTGAAACCTGGAATATATCGGTTTGCCAGAGTGACTCAAAATGAAAAAGTGCTTCTTCCTTTTCCTCCATGAAATTGAAGCGTCGTCCTGCACTTCAATCACAAATCAATCAGGGTTTTTAACAGCAGGCGAGTTAACAATTAATAGAGCAATTAAGCTATTCAAATAGAAAATGGCAACTTTAATGTCAATTTTTTCTTTTTAATAGATAGTTTCAACTTAGCTGTCTTTATCCAAGTAGCATGACGCACAGCCAATAGGCAATCCATTTAATGCCCTTATTGCCTTTTTCCTTATTTATTTCATTAATAAAACCTCTCTTGATCTTTACCCTCCTTTTGGTAGTCCAATATTCACACTTTAAAATGTGAACAGTCATCATTTCGAAATAACTTTACTATGTAAACTAGGGACTTGACTCTATCTGATTGACTTATGATTGCCAAGTCAATTTCACCGGTAGTCACTGATTATAATAGTTATTGCAATCCAAAAATTAAATTTCATTACCCAATTCGCTAATCTTCCCTTATTCTTGTATTTGATATGTTCTGACCGAAATCAGGCCATTTCTGGTGAAATGCTAAAGTGTTGGCCATGTAGCAATGCCGAGGTGGCCACGTGGGGACGCTGGTAGTGTTCAGAAAATTGCCCAGGTGTCCACCACGTTAGCATCTTTGGTCAGAAAACTGGCCAAATCCTGGTCAAAGTGCGCCAAATGCTGTTTTCATGAAGTTGCACATAAGAGAGAATACTCATCCCATTTTGATTGCTGTCTACCGAGTAAGAAACCAAACAAAAACCAATTCCATTATAAATCAATATGGATTGCCTTATTCAAGGGTCTAAGAATTAATAACTTAATGCCTTCGGTGATCTCTGTATCGACCTTATTGAGGAATCCACTAAATTTCAGTAACCATCTATACAGCATACCCTTTGATTTACTGTTTGGCTCGTAAAATCGATTATCATATGGTGGGGATAAAAGTAAAAGCCCCCTACACAACACCTCTTCATTGTGCAATATCTCGTAAGGCATGCTACAAGTCTATGCCCAAACTTCATTTTGTTTTTCCCAAAACATTTTCGATGATCAGCATATTTTATGCTGGTTAATATTAGGAAAGAGCACGAGGCTAAATTACTGCACATTTGGGCATCTTCATTTCTTCCAAAGCTGAATTATGGGCTGTAGGTATGTTAAACAGAAAAGAAACTAAACCTTCCTCTTATCCACCTCCATTTTCTTTGGTCTTGATTTACAACATTGGCCCCATCTAAAATTTTGACCAGTAAAACAACTTGTTAAGCAAGCAAGCAAGAGTAACTGCATTGGTATAGAAGCATAATCAAAGTGATGCCCATTCTGAGAACATGGAACAGGAATGTCTACTGGCAGCGCTCAAAATCCTCGAAACTAGCAATGTTGTTTACTTTGTCACTGCCTTCTAACAAATAATTCTTTCTTCACTGAGACTAGTGAAAGCCAATCAATGTAATTATCTACACCTCCCAGACCAAAGGATACCAAAGGATCAATTGAACTACTGGAACCACTACCGGTAGTTTATAGGTTCTAGATCAATGCCATATCTCGATATCCTAATGAGCATATTTACTGCCATAATGGAGGATGTCTAAGAGCTACTTACAGGATCTTTGATTTCGTGATCCCCTCAAATTCAAAAGCGCAGGACTTAAATGGAAAGAGAATGAGAAATGAAGCAACAAAAAACGCGCACTAATGCAACTTCCACAGCCAACGAAAGTCCAAAGTTTCCACACTCACAATACCTCATCAACGTGCCGTTTTCCAGGCATCCAAGCGGCCTGCGAATCCGAGCCCGTGTCACTCCTCACTTCCTCGATCTCATCCTCCTCTTCTCCAATCCCACTCCCGCCGCTGCTACTCCCTCTCTCGCCCGCATAACCGCTGCTGCTCGGGCTCGCCTGCGCCTCCACTTCCCCATCCGAATTGCTGCTCCTCCACATGACCCTCGCCTCTCCGATCTCCTCAATCTCCGTCTCTCCCACTCTTGCGCTCGCCAAACCTCCGTCCTCGACTTCATCGACCTCCACAGCGACCCCCTCCGTGTCGCCGGAACCCCCGGCCGCGTCGTCGTCCACCGAGCCATTGGCGAGGTCGTTCACGCGGAGCTGCGAGAATCCATCCTCGATCGGCTTCGGACCAAGAACCGGCCCCGAATTCGTGCCGGAGGAAGCGGAATCATCGTCGTCGGAGGAGGACATGGGCGGGAGTAGAGTGAAACTCGCCCTTCCTTGCTTCAGGAGATGTTTCGAGGAATATCTGTATCCTGGCCCTGGGCTTCAATTCCTGATGTAATCGATCGCGAGAAGAGGGAGCAATTGTAGGGTTTCGAGGTCATTTGATGGAGAATTGCGCCTTTTGGGTTCTTCTCCCTCCTACCAGTCTCTCCCTCTTTTGGCTCGTTGTCCTCTGCAACTGAAACCTGGCAACGCGAAGCGAAGACCAGTTGGTGGGGAGGATCCGATAACCGTTTCGGGTTCGGTCCCGGGGTTCCGGATCGGTTCGGGTCGATTGCGAAGCGAGAGTGGGACGAGAGAAAGAGCCCAAATGGAGTGGTCCAAAATAGATCGGACCGGGCCCAACCGGTTGGCTATGCTTTTCCTCTGTTTGGAATTATGTGAGCAGGTACTAATTATGCTAATTATAGGTATTGGTTGTGGTGTCTTAATTGGGTCCTATTATCAT
>BCNH02000002.1:15315303-15365057 GCA_001662345.2 Metrosideros polymorpha var. glaberrima | reverse complement strand
TTCCTTCTTTTTTTGGGTCCAAAGAAGTCTAGTCACCATCGGCCGAATTAGTTAAATTTCAATCTTTGATCAATGCGGATGGTTCGCGATCAAAACAATTTAAACTCAATGGGTGAAATTTGAACAGGTGACCGAACCGTTAGTTCCTCAGAGGAAAATCTATTGAGATCTCAATTCATGATAAATGCAGTATTATTGTATTATTCCGTCAAGGGAGTAGAGAAGATTAACGTAGCTAACCCTCTAGGCATCAATAAGGATGTTACAACCATTACGAATTGCTCCGAATGAGTCATAATAACTACTCGGTTCACCTACTTGCCAAAGGTCCGAGATCGACAAGCTCGTATCGCAGTTCCACCAACTCTCCTTGAGTCGGATCGTCTCTCCTCACGATACGGAAAATGTTCGAGATCCAGGGTGGCTAGAGGCCTAGGCACGACACAACCACAACAGGCTCATTGCCAGCGTATATTAAAATGCCGCTCAGTAATAGCTTCCCAACTCGAGACGAGATGACCCCACCACAGTTAGGGCAGCGTTATCTGCTTTTAGAAGACCCGTTCCTAAATGTTATTGATAATAATAATTAAAAAAAAAAAAAGCAAATAAAACCTCCGGAATAATAGATGCTTGATGAGTAATGCAAATGGCGATGATGTAGAAATTCGGGAATACGTGAAAGTTTCGGGGGCATTACGCAAAGTCTCGGATTCATCGGGGCGGGTTGTTGAACGTTGAAACGGGCGGAATAGGACATGGCTTCATGCTTTACACGTGAAAGCGATATATATTCTCTTTAATCATGTTTTCCTTTTGGTCCAGGACCTCTTATTGTGTACTTTTCGAGAAAAGCGGGTCTATTCAATTGTCAAAAGATTAGGGGCAAAATTGAAAAAAGGTGGTCGATTAAGATTCCAAGATAGTGCCAATATAAAATGGGCTAAGAATGGTTTATTCCTTGCATCGATGTCGACATTTCCAGCTATTCACCCCTCTTAAGTTTTGCCCTTTCATTAATATCTCGAACATTATATAAGTCTGAATTTAATCCTCCATCCTATTATTGTTATTCGGGCGAATATCACAAAAAACCCAACATTATGACCGCCATGACACAAATACCTCAAATTTTTTCCCATGTCACAAAAAACCCTAAATTTACCAACTATGATACAAATAACCTCAAATTTTTTTGTTTCACGGAAAAATCCAAACTTGTAATTATGTAACATATATACCATCTATTTTAGTTCCATTCATGATATATTTGTTACAATGGCATAAGTTTAGGATTTTTTATAACTAAAAAAAATTAGGGATATTTGTGTCGCAATTGACAAGTTTAGGAATTTTAGCGACATAAAAAAAAATCGGGTATTTGTACCCCTGAGTGCATAATTTGAGATTTTTTTGTGATATTAACCCTTGTTATATTATTCGATCGATTCCCTGAAATAATTCAAAATCCAGCTTCTTCTTCTTTTTCCACGTTCACCAATTCCTTTCTTTTTTCTTTTTCTTTTTCTTTCTCAATTTTCACGGAAATACATGCCCTTTTGCTAGTAATCCATAAAATTGTTTTGGTTGGGTATTTTTTAACACTATCCATGCACGCAGCTCTATCGAGATCGTCAATGTCTCGAACCCTAAACCGAAAGGCACTCCATAATGACCTCATTACACAAATCCCTTTGGATCTCTACACCAAGTTGTGCTAATTAACATTATCATCTCCTAATGATGCTCGCTAGGTGTACTTTGTTAAACAATAAAATCGGGACTAGATACGGTGAAGAATACTTTATTCCAAGGATATTACCCGACGGGTGCTCTTGGGGCATACATTCACCAATCGAATATAAAAAAAATAAAAATACACGGTTTACAATCTCTGTTTTGCTAATTAGTTAAGCGTACCGAACTCATTACCATCATCTCGAAAGCATTCGTTATTAGATTATTATTTTAATATTAAATGAATTACTCTCTTCCTATCCTGAATTCTCGAAAGCAGAGCACTTGGTTTCTGAATAAACAAAAGGGCAAAAGCCACTAAAAATCTTAAACTATGCTCATCGTGACATAAAAAAATCTCAAACTTATATATGGGTGACACGTTTACTCTCCCTTAAAATTTTGTTAACGATAACCGTTAAAAATTTACTTATATGGATGTCAAAAAGCAAACATTATTGACACGGTGCTCACATGGCTTAAATAAAATAAAAACGACATTGTTTTAGCTGAAAATCATCTAACTGAATCTTGACGAAGGGTATGTGTCACATAGGTACAAGTTTGGGCTTTTTATGTTACAAGAAAAAGTTTAATGTTAACGTGTCACAGTGAACATAGTTTAGGGTTTTTGATGTCACAAAAAGAGTTCGAGATAATTATGTCACAATGAACATAGTTTGAAGTTTTTCTTTTTGTGGCTTTTTCCCCAAGCAAAGATCCAAAGAACGAAGATCGATCGATCGACTAATGACTAATTAAATGAAGCATCCGATGCGACTTAGAGATAACTTTAGCCTGCAAAAGAGAAAGTGCCATCTTGCATAGAAAAGTCCCTCCATTCAAAATGGTCACTGGGGTTCGTGTTTCCTTTTGCGGCTACAAAGAGACAGGAACCGACTTCGTTGTGGAAATCGAAATCAAGGTTTAAGTCTTGTTTGTCATTTAATAAGATAGTAAGATTTTTTTTTTTTTTTTTGGGACATAAATAAGATAGTAAGATGAAAGAGAGAATATATGATAAAGTCAGCTTGTGACAAAAGATAGATGTGTAGTGCATAAACTAACTAATCTCGTCTTAGTCACTCGAGATTCCCCCAACTTTGGCTCGTTAAAAACGTGGTAGCTTGTTGCTTTTTCATCCACCGCGTTGCTCTAAGTCCTCGCCTGAGCAAATAAACGAAGGTTAGGGAAAAAAGAGAGGATAAATGCAATAAAAGTTTCGAAACTTGTTGCGAAAGTACGATTGAGTCATAAAACTTTCATAATGTGTAGTCGAGTCTTAAAACTTATCGAATTTGTGCAATAATGAAGTCCTTTCTTTATCTTTGTTAAACTTGGCTACCATAAAATGTTGACATGGCGTCCTACATGGCGTTAAGGTTAACTAAATCACTAAAGCGACGTTTTTTTGATCAAAATCCCAATTTTTTAAACATTAATTTCAGTTAAATTATAATAAAAAAACAAAAAGCTAAATTTTTTTAAAAGAACAAAAAATATACATGCAAGAGGGCCAGGCCCTCCTTGTGTAGGCCACTTGGTCCTCGAGGTCAGATTTGGGTGATGGTTACTAGCCTTGCCGAGGCCTCGATGACCTCTATCGGGCATCGCTAATGCCCCATCGACAATGAGGCAATAGCCACAGGTAAAGTGCTTGGGCCCCCTTTAGTCGGTGTTTTTTTTTCTTCTGTTTTTTTAACTTTTACCCTATTCATTTTGTTTTTTTATACTGTCATTTTGTTTGAGTGCTTTAGCTAACCTTAACACCATGTAGAAGATAATTTTTTTTAAAAAATAACGTCAGCATTTTTCGTTAGATGAATTAGATGGAGTTAACGGAAGGATTTGATTACACCAGCTTAATAAATCTTATGATTTAATTGCATATTTTGAAAGTTTTAAAACTCGATCGCACTTTCATGATGAGTTTTAAGATATCCGTCGTACTTGTTTGAAAAAAAAAAAAACAACACAACCTCGAAAGTGGGGAATTGAAAGCGAGAGTAGTTTAAAGTAAAGAGTAGCATTGGAAGGAGCTCACCCATCCGTGTAGTTAACCAATTGTAAACCTACCCATCTTGATGTATAGAGCTGTTACTCTATGCAGGCAGCGTGTACGTACATCATACCGAACACGGGCCACTCCTTGTCGTCTCCTCCCCGTTAAAGTTCTCCGGTTTTCACGCGTTCCGCGTGATCGATCGACAAAAGTATCGAAAGGGGTCGAGCATCGCGCAGAGAATAATCGAAAAGCGAAAGATTATTGGGTTAAACTTTAGGGACTCTCAAAATCCAGAATATCAATCACGTCAATGCAGGAATCCATGGTCGGATTGCTTACCCGTCGAGCATCTTTGAACGATCGAACGGGAGCCATACAAAATGCGGGACACCGAACAGCTTCTCTTTGAAAAATCTCTCCTTTCGCTCTCGATCTCGTGGTGAGGGAGGGAATGGAATGGGACAGTTGCCTTGCTGGAGGAATCGTGGCCATTTGCTCGGGCATGGGGGGGTCGGAAGGGACGCGCAATAATGCCGCAATTGTTGTGCGGATGCGACCTGGACAGTGACTATAAAAAGGGTGGATTGGACAAAAAAAAAAGGGGAAGCGGTCGTGACTTGCGAACTTGAGGCTCTCCTCTTTAGAGAGAAGCTAAAGAGCGGAGCATTGTCATTGTTGCGTCGTAAGTGTCTGGGGACTTCTGATTTGACCCCTGAATGCTTATTCGCCACTACGTTCTTGCACTTGCTTTCAATCCCTTTTGCAATCCACGAGCCATCTTTATATATATAAATAATATGTGCACTAAAAATCTTCAAATTTATCATCAAAGTTTACAAAAATTGCAATTAAATCTTAAATTTTATAAAATTGATGCAATCGAATTCTTCCGTTAACTCCGTTCAACTTGGCTAACGAAAAATGCTGATGTGACTTTTTTTATTTATTTATAAATATTTGCTCTTTTGTACGTGAAGATGACATGGCTAAAACACTAAAATTAAGGCTAAAATGATGTTGTTTTAGTATAAATATGATTTAAATAAGCTAGAATTGGGCCCCATCGCCTCCGGGAAGGGCAGACGATCGTGGGGGCAAGGACCAACGACCCCCGCCGACCGCAAGTGAGGGCCTACTAGCTCTTGCCCAGTTCTAGCCGAGGCCTAATGACTTGTGCCTACCATTCCCCCACCAGCACTAGCCCTTCCTAGCGATGGTGGGGCAGCGATGGCGACGGTCTAGTCGCCTGGTTCTAACTTTTTTCTATTACTATTATTATTTTAATTTTAGCTTAATTTTCAATTTGATATAATTTAAAATTATATTATAAATCAGTTTTGGACCAAAACAACATCATTTTAGCCATGTTATTGCCATGTCGGAGAGAGAAAATATTTAAAAAAAAATCATATCGACATTTTCTGTTAGCCAAATTGGATGGAGTCAACGGAATGACTTGATTACACCAATTTGACAAGTTTAATACTTGATTATATTTTTTGTAATTTTTAGGACTCAATTGTATTTTTATGATAAGTTTTAAGACTTTCAGTGAACATATCCTTATATATATTGTTGAGCCAGTGCGACTTGGACCGTGACTATAAAAAGGGTGGATTGGACAGAAAAGGGGAAGCGGTTGTAACTTGCGAACTTGAGGCTCTCTTTAGAGAAGAGCATCATTGTTGCATCGGAAGTAACTGGGGACTTCCGATTTAACCCGTGAGTGCTTATTGGCCACTACATTTTTGCACTCGCTTTCAACCTCGTTTGCAATCCACAAGCGAAGCAAAAGATATGTGCACTAGAAACTCAAAAAAATAGTTCGGAGTAAATTTATCACTTGCGTACCGATTATTATTAATAATCCTAAATTTTGATCACGAAAAATTCAAAACTGGTACATCTGTGACAATTTTACCCCAAACTTAATTTTTTAAAAATAAAAAAAAACTTAGTTGGCGTTTCTTTAATTAGCTCATTTTCTTAGCGACATGATTTAGTGCATCATCCGATAAACCCTGGGATAACTTTGTCACATGTGTATCAGTTTGAGATTTTTCTTGGTCAAAAAATTAGTTTGTGGTAAATCACGAAAATGCGATTGAGTCATAAAATTTACAAAAATTGTAATCAAGTCCTAAAACTTGTCAAATTGGTGCAATTGAATATTTCTATCTGTTTAACTTGATTGATGAAAAATACTGACGTGGCTTTTTTAAATATTTTTTTCTCTCCTACTGGCCTTCGCTCAATTCTGGCCGAGGGCTGCCACTCAACGGCCCCTGGCCGAGACCTGATGACCCTCGCTGACCATTCCCCCACTATCGCCGACCCCTTCCTGGCAATGGTGGGCCGGTGGCAACAGTGAGGCCCTCATCACCGCGTCCTAAATTTTTTTTTTAATTTAGCTTATTTTTTTATTTTGATTTAAATAAAAATTATATTATAAATCAGATTTGGACCAAATCGACTTCGTTTTAGCCACATCATCACCACGTATGAAAGAGTAAATATTAACTCAATTGCACTTTTGTGATAAGTTTTAAGACTTCTAGTATATATATATAGAATGGTGCTGGTCAGGAAAAAAAAGAATGTATAGGGAAAAAAATGAACAACCTCAATCCGGCCCATTCAATATATCAGTATCCATTTTACCTTCTTCTTTTTTTACATAATTGTAATTCTACTGGTGTGAAATTTATGGAGCGAGCCGCGGTGCAAATTTGAGCAATGAGTCAATGACGAGTCGAATGGAGGGCAAGCGGTGATCGTTTCCTCTGGTTACTTAATGAATTTTTTCGTGAACATATGCTTTAAATTTACGACATCTTGCGTAAAGTCTTCATATTTTGGTTCCTCTAAATTAGGCTGCGTTTGGTCGTCTAGATTTTTAGTCAGGATAGAATTGGATAGGATAGGATAAGAAATTCCGAGATTTTGTCATATCTTATTTACTGTTTGGTGAATGACGGATTTAAAATCGGATATACAATTGGATATCTTGGGAATGAACAAGTTAATGTTACTGTTTAAAATTTTCTTTCTTTAGAATAGCTGCCGGTGAGGCTTCGATGGTGAAAAGGTTGGGGGAGAGACAATTTTGGTTAAAGGCGGTCGGCCGGCAGCCAACAGTGGTGATGGCTGGCCAGGGTGGGTGGTGACGGTGGGCAACGGTAGAGGGCGGCAATGAGAAGAGAATTCTAGTTAGAGGCAGTCGGCTGGCGGCGGCAAGCGAAAACGACGAGCAAAGATGGAAGGCAGAGTTTGGAGGGAGAGGAAGAGAAGTGAAATCATATCCCATCTTATCCCACCCTCTATGATAATTTTATCCCCCCTATATCCCATTTATCCTATCTTGGACACCTATCAAACACAAGATAGGATATGTATTTAGCCTTTTATTCTGACGACCAAACACAGTCTTAAGATATTGCACTCTAATTTTATCTCGCCCCTTGATCTTATGTGTCCTTGCCCATTTCTCGCTTCCGTCTCTTCTTTTGAGACACATATTTCAATTAATTTGGTAATGTCACCTTAATCTATGATAAGGAAAAGTATAAATGTGGGCTTCCCTAGAAAAAGGGAAATAGATACTCGAACAATTTAAATGAGAATATCCCCGCGTGTGCGAACAGAATGGCCGATGACCTAAACTGGGTGTCCATGATTTGGCCCACTGGGCACCGTTGAAATTGCAAGCAGGCAATATGGGCTTTTACTTCATCGGCCCATATCGGCCCAAAGTATCAAGTGCTCGAACCTCTAAATTAAGATAAAATGGTTGGGCCATCCTAGGGCTGCACATAAAGCGATTCACGATAGATTGTCGATAGTCAACCTCGAGCCCATCAGAAAACTCGTCTAAAGATTTTTATATGTACCGTGCAACGGCGAATTCAATTCTAAATTTTTTAATTATGCCAATTTAGTTTTAAACCTTTTAAAAAATTTTCCATTTTGGTCCGAAACCTTTTGCCGATTTTCCAATTTAGTTATTTTGGTCAATTTTTGTCGAAAATCGTTGACTTTTTTTGCATTTTTAAAAAAAATTTCTAAATATTTTGAAAATTTTCTTTTCTTTTTCTTCTTCATCTGTCGAAAGAAAAAATAAAATAGAGAAGAAAAAATTATAAAAATTCAGTAAAATTTAAAAAAGTAAAAAATTATTCATATTAGTGCCGATCATGTTAGGTAGGACGACTCGCGTTTAGACCAGCAATTTCCGGTAAAATTTGATTGAAATGATTAAATTGGTAAATTGTCAAAAGGTTTAGGACTAAATTGGCATAATTGAAATATTTTATGATTGAATTGGCCGCCGTACAATAGATTTAGGACTTTTTGAATAATTTTCTCCACTTAATACCCACCATACTTTGAAGGCTTAATTTTCCTATTTTTGGATAGAGAAAGGTCATTGCATATAAATAACTGCGTATGACCGTCGTCATTAGCATAACATCCACCGGCCAATTGGGAGATAATGGGAGAAGACTGGGGCGTTTGTGGGTTCGGCGGTCGGACACGTGGCTGCCTCACAGCCACGACTATATCCTTCATTTTCAGTTCAGCAAGAAAATGCTTTAATTACGCAATTTGAGTTTATTAAAAAAAATGGGGCGGTGGTGGCTTGCTTCGACTTATCATAAGAGTGCATAAAATTATTGTGTGTGGTCGGCTGTTGCAAAATATGTTTTTTCCCCTCATCATTAGTCAAATCCGATACGCAAATGCTACCACTGCAATTTAAATATTAATTGCAACTTAGAAGAACTAAAAGCTCAGGGGCTTTTGGGATTTGAAATATATGAATATGGTCTTTTGTTTGGGCAAAGGGGAATAGAGTGTTGATGGAAATTAAAAGAGGAAATTGAAAGGGGAAAAAAGAAAGAGAAGAACGTCGATAAAACTTGCGAACCAATCCGATAGAAAGGGGAAAAAACATCAACCTATTACTTCAGATCCTCCAAATTAAAAGGTCCAAACGTTGGATCAATACTTGCTTGGTTGCCATGTATGGAAGTGAACAACCATACTTTTTTCTTTCTGTTTTTTTATTTTATTCTTTTTGTTTTGGCTAAGTTTTTTTTTGGTTTTGGCTAAGTTAGAATAGATAGAAAGAAGTTAGGAACTACAATGAAGGACAAAGAAAGGGAATAAATATAATTATAAGGTAGGGGTCCAGATCACTTCCATCTGGCAATGCCTTATTGGCTACTCCATCGAATTGTTCTGGCAGATCACTAACTCCGTATTGTTCTGAAGCTTGATTTAGGCCAAAACATGATTAGATGATAATGCCAAGAATAACCTTAGAATTAGTTAATAATATCACACACCGTTGATTTTATCTGTTATATTATAACTTGGAAATGTAAAAATCACCCAATGAGTCCTAAACCTATTACACAGATGCTGATTCAGTTTTAGATTTTTCAATTTTGCCGATTTAGTCGTAGACTTTAGCGCAAAATTCCAATTTAGTCATTTTGATTAATTTTCGCTAGAAATCACTAAGATGGTGGTCTAGTCATCGTCGACCATCTTACGTGGTACATCGCCGCATCAATGATTTCTAGCAAAAAATTGGCACTGCATTGGAATTTCGCGCAAAAGTTAGGAATTAATGGCAACGATTAGAAAGTTTAGGGTTGAATTAGCATTCGTATAAGAAGTTTAGGACCAATCGGATAATTTTTCTTATTTAAAATTGTATTCGACAGAAAGAAAAAGGAAAAAAGAGAAAAAGAGAGCCGTTGAAGGACAAAGTGGGACCATGCAAGCCAAGATATCGAAATCAAACCTAATGGGGCGGCCAAAAAGAATTGCCCTAATTATGTCATCAATCAAAACCATACGCAAATAATGCACCCAATATTCACTTCCCTCTCTCATATAAGTACCACTTAAATCATGCACAATCCCACAACACGCACAAAACTAATCAGCTAAGCAAATTCGTACCACCACCTTCTAAAGTCCTCGAACGCTCAGCATTCGGAATAGAAGCGAGAGAGAGAGAGAGGGGCCAAGTAAATGGCAAAGGACTTGGAAGCCGCAGAGCCGCCGTTCGCTGCCAAGGACTACCAGGACCCGCCGCCTGCCCCTCTGGTCGACCCGGAGGAGCTGGGCAAGTGGTCGTTCTACCGAGCCGTCATCGCGGAGTTCATTGCCACGATGTTGTTCCTCTACATCACGGTCTTGACTGTTATCGGTTACAAGAGCCAGATCGACCCGGTCTTGAACGGTGGCGAGTGTGGCGGCGTTGGCATTCTTGGCATTGCCTGGGCCTTTGGGGGCATGATCTTCGTCCTTGTTTATTGCACCGCCGGTATCTCCGGTAGGTTTCTCTTTCTTTAACCGATGTTAGCTTGTTCCTCGAACACTTCTAAGCTCATAGGATGGAAAATATTTGTTCATATAGGTTCCGAATTGTTAATGTTACGTTAGTGACGAGATTACATCACAACGTCCATTAACCTTATTGCGAAAGCTTAAATCGTCATAAAATGTAATATCATCTCTCACGTACATACCTCGGTTTTTTCGACATGAACAGGTGGGCACATAAACCCGGCGGTGACCTTCGGTCTCTTCCTCGCGCGCAAGGTGTCGCTCGTCCGGGCTGTGATGTACATGGTAGCGCAGTGCCTTGGCGCCATCTGCGGGTGCGGGTTGGTGAAGGCGTTCCAGAGCGTGTACTACACCCGGTATGGCGGCGGCGCGAACGAACTGGCCGATGGGTACAGCAAGGGCGTGGGGCTGGGGGCGGAGATCGTGGGCACCTTCGTCCTGGTGTACACCGTGTTCTCGGCCACCGATCCAAAGCGAAGCGCCAGGGACTCCCACGTCCCTGTATTGGCACCATTGCCGATAGGGTTTGCAGTGTTCATGGTCCATCTGGCCACAATCCCCATAACGGGGACAGGCATAAACCCAGCAAGGAGCTTCGGAGCTGCTGTGATCTACAACGAGGACAAGGCATGGGACGACCAGGTAATGAATCGCTACCTACCATACCTCAATTTATTTCATCAATTCCTCCTTTTTTTAACGTGTGTATGTGAACATTAATTTTGGACATAATCGAGAGTAACGTGAGGAAGGGCCTAATTCCATAAATAACCTCAACTTTAGATTTAGTCCCAATTTTGCCCCGAATTTTTTTTTGTCTCAGAAAAAATCTCAAACTTTAGGTTCAGTCCAAAATCTACCCCAATCTTTTTTTTTTTGTTTAATAGAAAAATCACCAATTTTTACTCTAGTCCCAAATCTACCCACATCAATTGTTTATCCGAAAATCACCATTAGTCGTTTTCAATTTTGGTATCCTAGAACGGCTTCATTTTGGAGATATTTTTTCGTTTTATTTTGTTGATGTGGATTTGTTATCGATATAAAAATGCCAAATCAAGTTGGAGCTGGATCACGATGGTAAATTTGAGAATAGATTGAAAGTTGGTAGTTTTTTTTAAAAAAAATAAATTTCGAGGCAAATTTGAGATTAGACCTAAAGTTTGGGGTTTTTTTTTAAACAAAAAAAGTTTAGGGCAAATTTGGGACTAGACCTAAAATTTGAGATTTTTTTTTTGGGAATTTGGCCGTATGTGAGGTATAAGTTGACACGATAATCTGAGTCATTTGATTTTGTCTGTGTGTACAGTGGATGTTCTGGGTTGGGCCATTCATTGGGGCTGCAATTGCTGCATTCTACCACCAGTACATCTTGAGAGCTGGAGCCATCAAGGCCTTGGGTTCCTTCAGGAGCAACCCTTGAAACTCATAGTATGTTTTACTTCTCCGTTTCAAGGGGTCAAAGCAAAATGTAGATAACAATTTGCCCTTTTGCCACGATGCACAGGAGCCATCAAGGTCTTGTCTTTTGATTATCTTTTCTTCAACTCTCTTATCTTAGCTGTGTTCTCGAGTGCTGGTTGTGGTTTTTTGCTGTTCTCTTGTCTTTTCATCTTTGCAAGTGGTGTTTAATGTATCGCAGCAATGCAAGTAATGTCAATTTTCTAGCACATTCTCTCTTGTATCGTGCTGTATATGAGCCATGTTTTTACTCAAACAAGATAATGTGCCTGAGTTCCAACGAGAAGTGGGGAAAAAGAGAAAGACTAAAATTGGGACGAGTAACAAAAAAGTCCTAAACCTATTGCATCGATACAAATTCAGTCATAAATCTTTTAATTTGACCAATTCAATCCTAGACCTTTTCACACTGGTACCAATTTATACCGGAAATCACTGACATGGGCGCCGATCGTCCTATGTGGGACAACGGCACTGACGTGGACATTTTCTTAATATATATTTTTATTTTTTTTTCTTCTGTGGTCGGACTAGCCACCAGCAAAAAGAAAGAGGAAAGAAAAAAAAGGAAAAAAGGAAAAAATAAAAAAATTATTAAAAATGTCCACACCGGCGCTAGCTATCTTACCACGTTAGCGATTTCTGGCCTAAATTGACTGGACGGATTAGATTGGTATCAGTGAAAAGGTTTAGGATTGGATTGATCCAATTGAAATGTTTATGATTGAATTGATAAAGAAAAACAATACCATACTTTCTAAGAGTTTAACTCCACAGAAACCAAGGGAAAGGCCAGAAAATGCATCCATTACACCGCGCATTAAATTGTCGCCAAGTAACTAATATCTGACAATGTAATAATAAATAGCTGATTTTGTAGCTGCCCCATGATTTTCGTCATGGTTTTAAATTACCAAAATACGGTTGTGATGGAAGTTGTCGGGATTATGTGTCGTGATATCTGGAGAAGTGGGATTTAGATACTAGCTTGAGCAGCGATCGCTTAGGATCCTGGGTGAATAGATGAAACTATGCTATGCTCGTCCTGATCCCAATCCCAAAAGGCCAAAGCCTATACTGGTAAGGCCCCATCATCAACTCATATCTTCCATGGCTAAGTCTCTTCAATGACTAAGTCATGACTGCACGGTAGTGTCTCAAACCTGGTCCACTCTTTTCATTACCTACCATACACGCCATAAACTGGACCAATTGAACAGCAACAAATGTATTAGGACTGTGCCAATTCCGCGGTTTACCTGCAGAAATTGATTCGACACACTTGGCTTGTCTTATGTCGATTAATCGGTGACTTAAGGCAGTACACTTGCGGTCCCCGCAGTGCAACCGTTACCACGAATCAAGTAGTTTTTAAGGCCATACAAACTTCTTGAACAGCCGATTCACGTGGGGACGACCACCACGCGAGGACTGGTGAACTGTTGAGAAACGCGAACCCTGCTTCACGCTGCTAAACGAGAGTCCTGTGCAAATTTGGAGCTCACGCCTCACGGTGTGCGGACCTTGTCATGTGACTCCATGAGTGAGGGTCACTTTCGCAGTGCGAAAGAAGGAACGAGGATGAGGGAAAAGGCGTGAAGGTGACCTATCTGGTTTTAATATTAGCTGAGGAATGAGCATTGATTTCGGCTTCTTTCTTTCTTGGCTCTTTGCATGCGTTTCTGCTGCCGCCTTGGCTACAATAGTAATAATGTGGGCAGGTGCAATGCGGAGGTAGCCACGCCCCCACCATTATAATTACACCCACCAATGCTTCGTTGCTGTATGCATATGTATATAGTATACCCTTGCTGAACTCCCAAGCTAAGAAACGAAACGAAATCCACATGATGTGCCATCACTCCTCTGTTTCCATCACGCTATAAAGCAGAGCCAACGTCGACCCCTTATCATTCTAACCTTGCTTCCTCCCATCATTACCACCAACAAATAGAGAAAGAGAAAGGCAGAAGATAAAGACTACTCGGAGTGAGAACTAGCAATTTGTTCAAGAGTCAAATAACTCGCTCTCGCGTCTGCACTTAGATGTGCATTAGAAGGCACTCAAGTGGAGATAACATGTCGCGGAACCCGCTCGAGACTTGAATGCCACAGGCGTAGATGGTAGAATGAATAAGGTCACGAGGAGGGAGCCTCTCAGTGTCCAAGATGCCCTCTTTACTTGGGCACTGTCCTTGCAAAAATATTCAGCACTTAAGATCCATGAGATGTATAAACAATGATCTTATCCAAGGAGTTTTGGGAAATAGACAAGAGGAGACAGTTTCCTATCTCAAAGTTAGGGTTGGAAGAAGGCATTTTAGGGAGAACTTGCTTTTCTTATCCTTTATGCTTGAACACCTTCCCATCATTTTGTTCCCTCCTCTCTAATCATAACTGCTCTCTAATCATACTTCATCAAAAATTCTACTCCAAGCAACAACCCCCTTCACGACTCCTATAAAAACCAGCCCAAAGCAACTTTTCAAACCCAAGAACTAGACCACTTTCACATTTCAGCTTTACTCTCAAGAGCTTTACTCTCAAGAGACCAAGAAACATGACACCCGTGTCTTCTTTCTTGCTCATCTTGTTGACTCCCACTTTCCTGTGCCTGGCTAGAGCACAAGACAGAGCCCCCCATGGCCTAGCCTACGAAAACCCTGTGGCCTTCTCGCCTTCGGCGTATGATTTCTTCCACCCAAACACGCAGCAGACCACTGTAAAGAACCCGTGTGCCGAATCCAGTTGCTCCCCATTGCCTGAGGCAGCTCAACTGTCTGAGGCTTCTCAAGCACAGGAAGGCAAACTCTCCGCGACCCATGATTATAAAAGCCAGATGGGAGCTGGTGGCATTGTCGGCATTGTGTTCGCTCTTGCATTTGCTGTGCTCTTGGTAATGGGCGTATATTATGTTGTGGTCACTCGTCGGGCTAATGCAAGCAAAGCCAAAGCCATTCAACCAGACGCTGGATGCACACAGTCAGTATAGGGTGTTCCATCATGCTGAGAAGCCTCTCCCTATCCCCTTGTCTGTCCTTACTACTGCTATTGTTCCCTTTCTCTCTCTCCCTTTCTCTATAGGATTTATTGTCAGCACAGTTCTCTAGCTGATGTATGTATTTCTGAATCTAGCGAATACATTTAGAATTAGTGAAAACGTTGCCTCCAACGTCAATGACTCTACCCTTTGATGCACTGTCCTGGCTCAGTGTACTGCATGAGAACTAAGATGATGGCCAGTTACAAGGACATGCCGAAAAAGGGCCCCTGAGGAATAATACGAGATGATAGGATAATCCAGAATGGCATATCTGAAAATGTAAATGCAGATAAAAATTTGCCAGACATGTAGACCTCAGATTGACAAGATAGTGTTAGGATGTCTAGAGGTGTGTGATTTCACTAATGCACTCAGAAAACAAGGAACACAATGGGGTAGAGCTCAGTAGCTGTATAAACATTTTAATTCATATAATCAGGAGTACTTGCCAACATGCAATCAATGTCCAATGAGAATTTAAGAAGTCTCTTCACATGCTCACAAAATGAACTTCAGTGGAAAAGACAGTTCTAGCGATACCTCAAGCAAGGAATTCATGCCAGTCACACCAACGAGAACAGACAAAGTCGCCTTCAGATGGTAACAATATCTATATCAGCATATTCCTCACACTGAGTCCACTCAAAACAAAATTCATATTGATATATTTCTAATGGAGCATTGTTAAAAAGTGACCCAAGGGCACTAGTTAAGACTACTGGAGTTGGTAAAAAATACATATCAACACATTTCGAAAATGGGAAAGAATATATTAAAAAAAGGTGGCATGCTTTAAATAGACATAACAGCACAACTAATGACCATCAACGAGTGCCTTGAACACTATTTTAACATTTTCTTCATGATATGAGTCACAATCTATGCTCTCCTCGCAACATCTCGAAGAATGAAAATTGTTTTGCAACTAAACCTCACCCAGCATATGCAGGAAAGCTAAACCTCACCCGATACATGCAGGAAAGTTATGTCAACGCCCCCACACTCATCAAGGATAATTTATCTATTGCCTCCATTCTACACACTCCTCTTGGAGTTCAAACTCTTGCTCCAAAGAAAAGTGAGTGAAAGCTCGATCTACTCTTAATTAAGCTTTACATCATATATCCACAAGTCCGGTAAGAATCACTAGTCTTAGATGTCCTTGTTCGAGTGTGATGGATCTTCACCATTCAATTGCTCTATTTAAATTTATAGCAACATCGAAATATATTCACGAACCAATTTAGTGAATCGAAATGGAAGGTCCAAAAGGATTCAGTTTCAACCTCATAACAGATACAATCAGGAAAAAGAAAAAACAACAGCATTGAAATGATATTGGCACAGGGAAAATTATAACCAGGGTTCATATCCGATGGGCCTAGCTGAAGAAGCTGGTCCATTAAAGAGGAAATGGAGAGATACAAATATAGTAAGGACATCAAAGAAGTTATTAAAAAAAAAATTATGAAGTTCCATGTATTGGGGGAAGAACTCAGATTTTTCTACCACCCACGAGAGCTAAGATACTCAATTACAGGTCCCAACGTCCTATCCACTGACTTGTTCCACAGGTGTGCAACTTCTGAGCGAAATTCTTTACCAAATATTGGCTCTCTTTTCTGCAGAAGGTCAAAGCAATGAGATTTAAAATACTGCGGCATGCAATGCCAAAAAGATATGCAAGTAACTGCATCCATTAAGTCCACGGATCAGAAATTAAAGCAAACGGAACTTAAGTAACCAAAGTAGACTGGTGCTTGGCAATGGGCAAATTTGCATAACGACAGAAGCAAAGTCACTAACAAATCGAATAGCCTGAATCAAAACAAGTGAAACCTCACATCCTTCACAGTGTTCATAAATTGCCAGAGGCACTGTTTTTGACTTGCATGTTAAGAAGCAGGCAAGAACAACACCCCAGATGGCTCTGGCACAGTTGAGTAATCCTAATGTCTTACTCTTACCTAAGAGTGACGGGAATTAGAAGTCATTTCAAGACATTGCCACATAACTTAATGGTAAACCCTATTGATTAAGTACTAGGAGACAAGGCAAGGCGCCTAATCATATTCTAACTAATTGCTTGACTACTATGAAACAAAATAGAAAAAGAATTTCACGGGATCGTGAGAAAGATGAAGTCCTATATCCCCTCAATTCTATAAACTATCGCAAATTGGGAAAAAGAAAACAATTCAAACAAGTTTTTGGCACGAATCTGCGCAAGTCTTTTCTTTTCACAAACCAACAAAGTGCTCCACCTCAGGTATCAACATATCCTGCAAGTTTTTTAGCCAATGGCTCCACGTTCCTTTGGTTTTAATCGACAGCCATAATATATGCACTGACCAGACCTCAGTCTCATTATCTCCAGACTCCATTTTCAGAACAACAACTTCTACAAGCTCTGACCAGTTCTGGCAGTTAATAGACAAAATGTCCAAACTTCTGAGTGCAATCGAATGGAACAAAACCCTATAGAGCATTTACATCACAATAAGCTCTTCCTGGTAATTCACATCGCACTCTTTCAATCATCCGACCTCGAAAAAGTATGCTCCTTCAATTTGGGATTTCTGAGAGCTATTTTATATCTGCCACTAGTCCCAAACGTACATTCTCCATTTTACAATAACCGAAAACGAAATCCCGAGCTATCTAGCTTACCGAAGACAAGCCTTCCTGTCAATAAACCCAAACGAAGGAGCCCAGTCTAGGGTTGAGGATCGGGATAACCAATGCCAGTCAACAAGAGCAAGCTAGTCGAGCACCAAAAAATTCACCTGAGTGTGGGCGGCGAGGCGACACCGATCATCGGAAATGGACCGGTATATCCTCTTCCGTTCCTCGATTACAACCGCTCCGGCGAGCATGCCTCCCAGAGCAGCCCCAAGCAGGCGCTCCTGCGAAAATCGGATCCGAGCAAAATCGATCGATCAATCAATCAATCAACCATCAACAGAAGCTCAAATCTCAACGAAAAATTGACAACCCGAAAGAGAAGGAGAAAATCTCGGTGAAGATTCAGTGGATCGTTCGGTGAAGTACCCGAGCTAGAATGCTAATCATGCTGGTTTCGCTCGCCTCGGTTCGGGATTCGCAGAATTCCAGAGCGGACGAGGAGGAGGAAGATGCAGAGAGAGACCGGGATGATGGGGAGGTTCGTGGTCGGGCCTGAATTGCGAAATCCTTCCGCCATTGTGAGGCCCAAAACCTTTTATGTTAAGGCCCGTTCACGCACGAACCCCGCGGCCCGTGGGCCTCAATTTTCCTCTCAAGAATTTCCCGATAGAAATATTATCATTTAATTTTGCAAAAATAATGAAAACTCACATGCGTTTCACAACTCGATAAAGTAAACAAATCTCAACATCTCTGACGAACTTCCTGAGAGTTAATATCAGTCTTGTACCTGATCTTTTGTCACTTATTTTTCGTTTAAATCGAACGTTATTTTTGCCTAAAAACCTACAATTTTCATACTGGTGTGACCTTTTAATGCCCGACCAAAAAAAAAAAAACCATTTAATGCACTTGATGGATAATTATGGTTCGAGATCAAAGGCGGTAACACAACTTATATTGCCATATGTATAAAATTAAAAGCATTCACGTGGTTACTGTCGTTTCTCATTAAAATAAAAACATCCGAGCGAATAATAGGCGTGCTGATTTAGATGTCAAGGAAGTTTGGCCCTTCCTTTAAGTCTTGTTGGGAGCACTTTAGGAGTAAATTCCTATATACACCGGACACATGCGAGAGAGAGAAGAGAAGCTGGATGGAATACATCTTGACCCCTTACAAAAAAGAAGAAAAAAAGAATAATACCCTGTGAAGACAAACGAGCCTATTATAGAATTTTTTAGGGATAAGTGTACTGGAAATCCAAAAACTTATCATGAAAGTGTAAATGAGTTCTAAAACTTATTACAAAAATGTAATAGAGTCCTAAAACTTTCAAAAAATGTAATCGAATCCTAAAACTTATCATCAAAGTGCAATTAAATCTTAAAATTTTTAAAAAATGTAATCAATGGAATGACTTGATTGGACTAATATGATAAGTTTTAGGACTTGAATCCATTTTTTTTGAAGATTTTAGGATTTAAATGCACTTTTATGACAAGTTTTATGATTAAATTACATTTTTTGAAAGTTTTAGTACATAATTATACTTTTGCGACACATTTTAGGACTTCCAATACACTTATTCTAAAATTTTATATTGGTCACAATTATGCATAAACTTTAGATCTTTACTTAAAACAGAGAATATATTTTACGAATGTTAAGATTAATTTATTTCATCCTAGAAATTTCGTGCAAAGCACAAATAAATTCTCGTGCAATGAATATTTTGAATAAGATAGAAAGTCAAACCGCGAGCTTCACGAAGTTTGCAAAATGATCAAAGATTTATTGGAAAACAAACTCCAATATTTAATTTTTCTTTTATCCCTCCAAAGCACGAAATTGATTTATAAACAATCAACTGTTCACTCCTTCAACGTGACGGACAGTAGCAACTTTGCCTTCATCACGACAATTTGCCTTCTCTTTTTTTAACTAATTGAGATCGAGCAGATCCAAGCTTTGCGTGACCGGTCACCGGGAAAAACCTGCGTTCTCTATGTCGACTTAATTCGTCATTAATAAAATCATCGAAGCAAAAATCCACGAAGAAACGGAAAATAAAATAAACTATTATTAGCATTTGCCTAAATAAGCTAAAAAAATCTCAGGTTTTTATGTCACGTCATTAATTTATATTGCCAGCCGGATCAGAACGACGTCGCACCATTACCAGTCAACGGTAGTCGTTGACTTGAGTTTCTGCTTCTGCTTCTTCTTCGTCGTCGCACTATAAAAGCCCCGCACCGAGCGCACACCCAGATCTCACTCCCTCCCTCTCTGTCTCTCTCTCTTCCGATGGCAATGTCGACGCGCGTTTTCCTCCTCCTCTCTCTCACGGCGCTCTTGCTCGTCGCCTCGTTCCCTCGCTCTCTCTCCAAGGACGTCGCCGCCGACGACGACGACGAAGATCTCAGCTTCCTCGAGGAGCACGATGACGGCCACGACGACGCCGCCGCGGCGTCTCACTCCGAATTCCCCGACTCCGACCACTTCGAGGGCGACGAGGACTTCGAGAATTACTCCGATCTCGACGAGCCGGAGTCCGATGCGGACGCGTACAAGGAGCCCGAGGTGGACGACAAGGACGTCGTCGTTCTGAAGGAGGGGAACTTCACCGATTTCGTCGAGAAGAACAAGTTCGTGATGGTGGAGTTCTACGCGCCGTGGTGCGGGCACTGCCAGGCCCTGGCGCCGGAGTACGCCGCCGCCGCGACGGAGCTGAAAGGAGAGGAGGTGGTTCTGGCGAAGGTGGACGCGACGGAGGAGGAGGAGTTGGCTCAGAAGTATGAGGTGCAAGGGTTTCCTACTGTTTATTTCTTCGTCGATGGCGTTCACAAGTCTTATCCCGGCCAAAGGACCAAGTAACGTTTTGATTGTTTTTTTTTTTCTCCTTTCGTCTATTTCCAAGATCCGTTTTGGTTTTTCTGAAAATGAATGTCAGCATCTGATTCTGCGATCTCTGGTTTTGTTGATCCTTGAGGCCGTTCTGAATTGAATGCTATGTGCATGTGGGTTGGGCTAAGGGGTATTTTTGATTTCACTCCAGGGATGCTATCGTGACTTGGATCAAGAAGAAAACAGGGCCTGGCGTGTATAACATAACCACATTGGACGATGCCGAACGGGTGTTGACTTCCGAAAGCAAAGTTGTTTTGGGCTATCTTAACCATTTGAAGGTACATGGTACTGAACAGAATTAACATTTGTATGAAATTTTACCGCAATTTTTCTGGTATCTAATTGTAATGGGATGAAGTGACTACTTTTGGGGCAAAATGCAGTCAAAATTGATGGGCTTCTGCCAATAGCTATAGCATCTCAGAATTATATGCATTATTTCGTAATGCATGCCATTTACGTGGTGCTTGAGTCCGAGATAATTGTTCTCAGTAGGGATGAATGAGAATTGCTTTGATTCGGTCTCCTTTTGAGTGTTGAGTGATTATTCTCTGTTCTTATACCACCATTTCAAAGAAAGTAAAATTTGAAAATGCTCGTTTCCTAGCCATTCACCTAGTTTGTGCACACTTTCCAAAAGCAAAAGATAAATGGAGAAGGATGAAAGATTTTCTGGGTAAGTTAATTTTGCCTTTTGTAATTGATGGTAGGGCCCTGAGAGTGAGGAGCTTTCCGCTGCTTCAAGAATTGAAGATGATGTCAACTTCTACCAAACTGTTAATCCCGACGTTGCAAAGCTTTTCCACATCGACCCTGAAGTCAAGCGTCCCGCTTTGGTCATCCTTAAGAAGGAGGCAGAAAAATTAAGCCTTTTCGGTAATATGCTCTCTATGGAAGTGAAACCAAAGCTGCATATATGCCAAGGCACCCGTGTCTCATAATGTTTTCCTTCTTCTGCAGATGGTAAATTTGAGAAGTCTGCAATAGCTGAGTTTGTTTTCGCGAACAAGCTTCCTCTTGTTACCACTTTTACCAGGGAAAGCGCACCATTAATTTTTGAAAGCCCAATTAAGAAGCAGGTAAGTGTAATTCTTTGGTACATGAACAAGTGTCAGATTTCCTTGTTGATGTTGATTAAATTTTGCAAATTCTTTTCAGATGTTGCTGTTTACCACATCAACAGATTCGGAGAAATTTGTCCCAGCATTTCAGGAAGCTGCAAAGCTTTTTAAAGGAAAAGTAAGTTGAGACCATAAGCACAAAAGCTCCCAATTGGTGTTACATCCTTCTGAGTAGTGGTTTTTCGATTGAGGAACTTCTCAGTAGTCTTAGTCAGTATTTCATACTGGCTAGATGAAACTTGATGAGCAATGGAGGATGCTGCTGCTTACAGAGCCAGGAATAATTAGTGAATGAACTAGTCAGAGGTCTATTGGCGGAGTTTGTTTCAGCGACTCCATAACTTTAATAAAATATCATACATAGGTGACAGACTGTTATCTATTTTGTCTGAAACTGAACTTAGTTGTTGTAGCAGTCATATGCATGTTATCACAGGAGTACTGGGATGGTTGATACACTTACGACTTTCTTGTTTTTTTTTTTTTTTTTCAACTCCAGCTGATCTTTGTGTATGTGGAAATGGATAATGAAGATGTTGGAAAGCCTGTGTCAGATTATTTTGGTGTCTCTGGGAGTGGTCCCAAGGTAATTTTTGTTTATCATTCTTTATAAGAACGATGAAATGATTGGTTTTCATGTCTCTCAAATAACTTCTTGGTACTTGTCTTCAACAGGTCCTTGGATACACTGGAAATGACGACACTAGGAAGTTTGTTCTTGAAGGAGAAGTGACTTTGGATACTATTAAGGTCATAAGGCATTCTGAAAAGTTAGAACACTCTGTACTGTTTTTATTAAGCTGGAATTAACATTTTGCATTCATCTCTCGCAGGCTTTCGCTGAGGACTTCTTGGAGGAGAAGCTAAAACCTTTCTATAAATCAGACCCAATTCCTGAAACTGTGAGTGAATGGTTTCAATTCTGTTGAACTTTGGTTTGTCATTTGGTTGTGCTTTCGATAATTTTGTATCTGTGACTGTTGTAGAATGATGGTGATGTGAAAATTATTGTCGGGAACAACTTTGATGAAATTGTGTTGGATGAGTCCAAGGACGTCCTGCTTGAGGTACCATTTCCTTTTTAGAGAAGAGTGCCATTAATCTCTTTTCTGTCTGTATGGGCCAAATCTAATGCAAGGTCTGTCACCAGATATATGCGCCTTGGTGCGGGCATTGTCAATCATTGGAGCCTACATACAACAAACTTGCCAAACATTTGCATGGCATTGACACTCTTATAATTGCCAAGATGGATGGAACGACCAATGAACATCCCAGGGCAAAGGTAAATTGGCTTATGATACACCAATAAAAGAGAAAGTTGGCTTATGTACAAGTGGTTGTTGTCACTTCAGCTTTGTTCTTTAAATACATGTTTTTTTGTTTTTGTTTTGTGTCATCAATTGTAACCTCAGGGATCTTTTCTTGATCATCTTGTCCACATTTTCTATTATTTTGTCAACAACCTTAGGCACCCACCTTTTCTGATCTATTTGTGTTTGAGAGGCTTTGCTATGAAATGTCTACGATGGACTGTAATAAGAACGGTGTGGCTAAAATTTGTCTACTTCATGCAGGCTGATGGATTTCCTACACTTCTTTTCTTCCCTGCTGGAAACAAGAGCTTTGATCCAGTAAGTGGCATCTGAAGTTTATTATTGTCATGGTTGTATGTTCATGTACTTCTGCTGTTGCCCGTTTTAGTCTTGTATGAAATCGAACTAGGTATGCCCGGCCTTCGTGAATTTTTTGAAAACCTGTCCTCAGGGCTTTAGTGATTTCCAATTTTGGAACAACCGATAGCCAAATGTTGCTTAGAAATGAAAGAGCATCGATTCCTTTGTGTGTTGATTAATTCCCTCCTCTCGTATTATTCAATCCATGGCCCAAACTTTCTGGGACATATTTTGTGCCGGGATAGAATTTTGTTTCCTCTCTCTTTGTCTAGTCAACAAGTGCCTAATCATCTTACTTTGGACAGATCACTGTAGATGCCGACCGGACTGTGGTGGCTCTGTATAAGTTCCTGAAGAAGCACGCGTCGATCCCTTTCAAGCTTCAAAAGCCAGCATCTACTCCTAAATCTGCTACTGCCGACACCGAAGAGAGCGAAGAAACCTTCACTACTGATCTGAAGGATGAATTATGAGGATGTTTAGGGTAACAGGTGTCTCTCTTTCATCTGGGTAATAGGAAAGAAAGAGAAGAAAAGAAGCGAATAGCAGTTAGACGAGTGTAGAGTGATCAGAGAGAAGGAAGACATTCAGAGTAATTTAAAGCTTGTTTTTTTCTTACCTGGTTGAGGTCGGTCGGTGGAGGTCGTTTCTCCTAAAAGTTGTATTGGCCTTCTAGTTTTGACTCTGTATCATCAGTAATAAAGGGCATTTTCCCTTTGAAGATCTGGTTGATTTTTTTTGGTCAGCCTCTCTGGCCGGTGCCCGCGAGGCTTAGTCATTTCTCATTCGCTCTAGAGCAAAGATTGCGAATGGACACTTGCATTATTAGTAGGTTTCCAATTTGCGAAAATCACTCCATCAGTATGAATGCACGGGCCAGCGGTGTGAGTAGACAGCAAGGCAAGAAATCTTTAGGTCATTAAACTTACACGATCCAGAGGGATTTGATCTCTCGGATGGCTATCATAACATTGTCCAAGGCTCCATCTGTTCTTCGATGGAACAGAGGACTCGGAACGCGCGGGCCTGATCCGTGCAATAACATTACTGCTAGAGATCTTGGGATTAGGACATGGTTCAATTTAGGTCAGAATCCCAAGATCTCTACTTCACGTGCGCACCAGATCCAGAAAAGAATGAACCACCAAATTATAAAAGCGGATCAGCCGGAATCACCATGGGTTTGACTTAGCTTTTGTCAACTAGTTCCAGTGCTCTTGAAGTAGCTTACGCGACACTGAACGACAGCCAGAGGCGTCGAGAAGAAGGGCCGAGATGACCGGGTTCGCCATCGCAAGTTGCATGCACCCGCCTTCTTCATTTGCTTCAACCTCAAGTCTCCACAGCAAATGCAGACGAGCAGCCCAACAGCATGCCCCCCCAACTTCCCGCGTCAAATCCCTTTTCTTTTTTTGCTTTGTTTTACAGGGTCTGATTCGCCATCGATCCCCTCGCTGATAAAAAGAGCAAATTTCTTCATCTAAACGCGAAACGACGCGTCGTTTCGGGGGGGTTTCCTGGTTTCGTTGAAGTTTCCCCTCAGCAGTGGAAACGGTCGCTCCCCCCCGTTCAATCTTTTTCGTCCCTCCTCCCTCCTCTTTTTCTTTCCCCCCCAAAAAACGATAACTAACTTCATACTCCCCCAGATCTGCATCTCTCTCTCCCTCTCCCTCTCTCTCTCTTAAACCACATAAGAAGCAGAGCCTCGCTGACCAGAAGCTTACCCCCTCTTCCTCTTCATGGCCACCCTCCGCATTCTCATCCTCCCTCTCGCTCTCTCTTGCCTCCTCCCACTCCCACTCGTGCTCTCCTCCGACCCCCCTCCCCTCTCCCCGTCTCCCGCTCCCCAGCCCTCCTCCGACCTCCCTTCCCCGGCTTCTCCCCCTCCCCCCCGCCCCGCCTCCTCCCCCACAGGCTCGCCTCTCGCTTTGGCCGACTCCCCGCCGGCGCCGCCCCCGGAGAATCTCGCTCCCACCCCCTCTCCGCAGACGTCGAGCCCTCCGCCGCCGGGAAAGACCACGGTCCACGCTCCCTCGCCGAGCAATGCCACGGACGAGAGCCGCCCCCCGAGCGGGTCCATCTCTTCCGACGAGGATACCGACGACGGAGGATCTTCCGGCGGGATGAGCCGCCGCAAAAAGGCGGGGATCGCTATCGCCGTGGTCGCCGCGGTCGCCCTCGCCGCGCTCGGAGGAATGGTCTGTAAGAAGAGGCGAGAGAACATACGGCGGTCGCAGTACAGTTACGCAGCGAGGACAGAGATGCTGTAGAGAAAGCTGGACACTTTTTTGGTCATATACCGAGCCGTCAATCGTTTGGAGATCAGTTTTGTCGGGTGACACTGTCGCTGATCAATACTCGTGCATGGGAAGTGAAGGGGGAGGAGATTCATTGGATTCTCCAGGAGGAGCTTCTGCCATTTGGTTGATATCAGTCGGCGGTTCCATCAGTTTTCTTACCGATCCTTCACCATCCTTGATCCTCGTCGTCTTCAGATTCTGATGACATGTATTAATTTATTTGGAGGTACTATCGCTTTTATTATTATTATTATTATCTTCTTCTTCTTCTTCTTTTGTATGTAATACGCAATTTTCCATGATACGAACTTCGAAACAGAATTTGTTTTCTTAATTTTGACGAACAATAAATACAGGGGAAATTGAATGTTTTACTAAATCGAATGTCCCTTATGGTTTGTCCCTATATTTCGATTTTTTTTCTGAGTAATGCTTGCAGTGCGGAAAACTGATCAAAATTTGCCCGACATCGACCAACAAAGTAACAAGAGAGAGACATGAGTTGCGATAGAAGTACTATTTCCAAGTTTCTAGGTAATTTACTTTTCTCCTTGGAGGGAAAATTACAAAAAAGTACTAAATCTATCATAATTATGCCAATTCAATTTTAAATTTTTATTTTTTTTTTGACCAATTGAGTCATAAACCTTTTGCATTTGTGTCAATTCAATCATTTTGGTCAATCGATGCTAATGTGGACAATTTTTAATATTTTTTGAATTATTTATTTATTTATTTCCTTTTTTTTTTTCTTCCTTCTATCATCCTTCAGCCGGGTGCCGGACCTCGACCATCGGCTAGAGGTGAGAGCTAGCGAGGGTGACTTCGTCGAATCTGGCACAAATGCAAAATGTTTATGATTTAATTGATAAAAAATAAAAGGATCGGATTTGGCACCAATGCAAAACTTTTAGGATTTAATTGACAAAAAAGAAAAATTTAGAATCAAATTGACACATTTACATTAGGTTTAAGACTATTTTTGTAATTTTCCCCTCATTGGATCTTCAGCCATGTTTCGCTCATAAAGGGTGTTTCTAAGGATCCTTGGAGAATGGATCCCAACCACTCAGATGACTATCAGGCCAAGCAAAATAAGTGAATAGCACTCTCTGATCATAAAGCCTAATTAAGTTTTTGTGCGTCGCGACATTTTGTACAGTAGTTACGAAAAATATATAAGGAGTTACGGCTGTTATGACCTGACGATCCATCTCTCGGTAGATCATACAACTACGAGAAAGAACGCCGTGTGCTTATTTAATTAACCCTAAGTCAAGGATACCTCGTCAATTAAGCGATTCAGTTCTTTCTCTGCACTCAAATGAAAGGGCCTCAGAGAGTGCAGATTAAGTGCACAGGAGCAAGCTCTCTTACCCATCATCCTTTTTAAGTTCTCGACCGAAGGAAAAAAGTTCACACTGCAAGAAAAAAGGAACCGAAAAGCGCAATATAGCTCAGACATCAATCATCAGCACTAATACCATCGCAATGCCGTTTCCCCCCGGGAAGGAACAGGGAAACAATGAACAAGCGGTACACACATTGCAGCTCAATACTTAGGTGATTATTCTCTTCCAATGTTGTACAATAGTGTAGATGGTGTGACAACTTATGGGGGTTGTGGAATAGATGTAAGTGGTTTACCGTCAAAATGCTGTCACGTACCATCTTGAAATGGGGATTATGCTTTGATCTTATTCCTCAGCAGGAGGGTCTACCCAGCGACCGTGATCCTTTATTAGCTGAATCAAGGCATCAGTCGCGTGCTCCATCGCAATTCCTCTCTTGACCACAGTCTGAAACAGAGAAATTATGGTGAAGTTTGGATACTATCCATATTACGAATTTGATAACTTTTAAGACCAAATCAGTGTACTAATCATCTGTCATGGTAATTTGTCACACTCGTGAACCGAGCTATCTTATGGGGTCATCACATTCTTGTCTCAATGCCATAGAGAGTAGGTACTTGATCTTAGCAACGAAAGCAAATTAGATGGGCTGCTCAATGCATAACGCGCATGAAAAGACACGAAAAATATGTATCACCTTCCCAACGTAAAGATCTATCTTTCCAGGAGCACCACCGACATAACCAAAATCTGCGTCAGCCATCTCTCCCGGTCCATTTACGATGCAACCCATAATTGCAATCTGAGATGATGGAAAACAAAGACACCATGAAATTCTGGCCAAGTAGAGTGAAGTAGGAACCTTATCATACATGACTGGGAGTATCTGATTACCGAAACACCGGGTAAGTGAGATGTCTTCTCTCGTATTTCTGCACTTATTTCTTGAAGGTCAAACAACGTCCTGCCACAGGAAGGGCACGACACGTATTCCTGAAAGGAGATTTTAGGTGCTCAGAGGATCACTCAAATGAAGATTTTTATAACTATTTGTCAATCTCATTATTTTCCGATCAAAACTTTCCTACCGTCTTTGTGTTTCGCATTCTGCAACCTTGCAGTAGATTGAAAGAAGTATTTCTCAGAAATTCAATATCTTGGTCGGGGGCTTCTATGAGGACTCCATCACCAAGTCCATCTACCAAAAGGGCTCCCGCATTTGTTCCCGCACCAATTACCAGGTCGTCCCTATCATCAGAATAACCATTGTCAGCTTATTTGTCGACGTATAAAAGTTCATTCACATACATTCAAGGACATTGTAATTACCGGTGAGTCCCATCTGGAAATTGAAGATGGTGAATAATGGGGAAATTAAGAGCATTTTCTTGTAGATACTCAAATAGCCTGCAAAAAGACAAACAGAATCATTTTCTGAGGTGGAGAAGATGTGTAACGGGATGGAGAGGACTGCTGGAGTCATACTGCAAGAAGACATACACTATTGAGGCATACTGCATATGCTCTGATGTCCCAACGATCAAGGTGTACAATAGTGTTGTGCTTAGCTTTGAGATTATGTAATGCATGCCAAGCATTGAATTGGAACTATAGGGTAAATAGGGCTGTTCCTCCAGGAACTCAACAAATTTAGGAGGTTTCATCAAGCAAAATGTGTCTACTGCCTTGAATTTGTCCTTCCTCAGTACTTTAATCACTATAAAAGAATTTGGCCTTCCAATAGCCCTTCAACCAGACAACAAGGACCTGCCAAAAGTTTACCTCCTTGCTGCATGCACTCTGCTGGTTTTTTCTTCATTAAGTGGGAGATTATGAAGAAGCATTGTGGCATCCACGCTTTTAAGTATTTCCAGCTCTTTATATGGCTCATCTCCACGCAAGGACACGACCAAGCGTGTGCCTGACAGCCAATAAATAAATAGGCCATAAGAAAAATTGCCCCAAAAGCAACTGACGTTAAGCTCAATTTAGCAAATCCCAACTAAATAAGCATTAACATCAGCAGTTCTACCTTCTGGCAAGAGCTTGTGAGCACCAGATGACAATTCCTTCAGATTGACCAAAACCATGGCATGGGGCAACGGCTTTGTCAGCTGTTCTGATAAAGGAGTTATAACGCCCATGCTTACATCTATCAATCTTTTGAGAGCTAGTCGCTGGTCACGAAAAGATTGAAAGTTATCTTAATCACATTACTCAAGCTGATTACTGAGGTTGTCAGAATATTGCAGGTGTACGGGTGCTCTCGGGAATGTGCGGTGGGATAATTTTCGTGATAGAAAACTAGGCGAGAGAAATCTGGTTCTTACAGCATCAGCATCATCAACTGGTGGAAGCTCTCTCAGTAAAATTGTGTCTACTGTTGCCAGATCCTAAATAAAGAGAGAAAGGCACTGAATATATGATTAAAATCCATTACCATAATACAATTCTTTCAGTAAAAGAGTAAATGACTGAAGAAATCTGAGAAAGGTACAGACCTTAAATGGCATTCCAAGAACAAGCTTTGTGGCCAGAGAACGGTAGAAATTTTCTGGGGCCTGCACCAACAAATTCTTGATGATGACCACTTCACCAAAACTTACACTCATAAGCAAACTCCCCCCTCCCCCCACCAAAAAAAAAAAAAAGGAGAGGGAAAAACAAAAAGAAAAGTACATTTAAGTGAAAAGGTTATCAAAGATTTTCTGTTTTGTGAAAGTTGAAACAATACCTTCAACTGATTCAAGGAGACCGACATGAGAACAGAACCATCACGGTGGAGGACGCCTCTGTAATCCACCTCCTCGCCCTACTCCCATGTTAAGTATGGTTGTCAGAAAATGGAACTATAAAAAAAAATTTTGGCCAATATCATTTTCAAGTTGACGACCAACCTCCTTTTGCATTGGCAATTGACCCGATCGTCGCTGGAAGTCAAAATAACGTCTGTGCTTTTCCTCAAATGGTGCCTGATGGTAATTAGCAATAAAGACAGGGCAATTAAGAGTCCCAAAATGGTTGACTAATGCAGAATGATACAATAAACTAAATTAAAAACCTACCACCCCCTTCTGAAGCTTTGCTGCTCTCATACCGAGATTTGCCAGCCTTCTACAGGGATCTATCTCTTCCTCAGGTGCTTCAGTAAGAGAGACTCTGATTGTATCACCTAAACCATCCTGCATTAAAGTGTTTCATGAACTTTAAGGTTAAATTTAGGTATAAGGAGCATTACAAATATCACCATCAATGGCACCTTTTGTGCAATCCACTTTAAACAAAAAGACTCCAATCATTCAAAAATAAAAATAAAAACAGAAAAATTTGCAAAGCATTTTAAACCACCCAATCACTGAACTGCAGTGTGATATATCTAGATCTACAGGGGTTCTAATCATGTTCAGGACAGTTGCACCAAGCCAGTAGGTGTAAAGGAAACCTGAAGAAGGGTTCCAATGCCGATTGCGGACTTCATGCGTCCATCTTCACCTTCTCCAGCTTCAGTCACTCCCAAGTGTAATGGGTAATCCCATCCCTGAACATTCATTTCAGCTACGAGAAGACGGTATGCCTGAACCATGATAACTGGATTGCTTGCTTTCATTGAGAAGACAAAATTGTGGAAATCTAACTTCCGGCATATCCTTGCAAACTCAAATGCGGATTCGACCTGTTTGAATGAATACCTTTCAGTTTCAGAATTCAGATCATAAAAACACTGAAAAGCAACAAAAAAAAAAAGTAACAGAAAAGATAAAAGAGCTTGTAATAGATTTAGAGAGAATGATTGTTCACCATTCCCCTAGGAGAATCCCCGTGGTAGCTCATGATACGATCTGAAAGGCTACCATGATTTGTGCCAATGCGCATTGCCCTTCCATACTTCTTGCATTTCTCAACCAACGGAGTGAATACCTGGTAGACCAAAACAATCGTATCTAAAACAAGAAACTAGGAACTCACGAATTCAGATTGCTTCTACTGAGACAACTCCACTTTTCAGCTCAAAGTCCTCTTTTCACCAAACTCAAGCCCACACACATAAAAAGAGTTAGTCATGGTTGAATGACTCTTCTTTCATTTTGCTGACAGATAAAAGAAAGAATGCCGCCACATTGACACTTCGTTCAGGCTGGAAATCTAAAAGCATACAATTCATGCCTAAAGATAAATTGTTATGCAATTACCCTCTATCTTATAAGTTGATTTTTCTGTTTAATCTCTTCACCCTAGATAGAATATATCCAAGTCATGTACCCACTTCTAAAGGTGCAAGCAAGTGCTTCAAGTCAAATATGTCACAAGAGGTTGAGTGATTGATGGATCAGTAATTTAACCTGCTCAATATGCTCAAGTTCTTTCTGATAATCTTCCTCTGTGTACTCTATCTGCTCGAACTGAGCCCTTCTATCAGCTACAATAGACAACCTTGTTGAGGAAGTGTACATCATATGCAATTAACAATCAAGATGGAATTCTACATACCAAAATTTCCTGGATTAACACGAATTTTGTCGAAGCATTCAGCCACCCGCAGTGCAACGGAAGGCGCGAAATGAATATCTGCCACCAGTGGGATATCATAACTGCCAAAATCAACAGATATGTATCATTCTACACAAATTGTTGCATAACTTTCAATAGCAGTAAATAAGGCCTACTTTTTCTGCACAAGAGAGTTCTTTATCTCAAAGCATGCATCTGCTTCTCTCTTTCCTTGAACTGTTATCCGGACAATATCAGCTCCCCTGTCAGCAATTCTCATCACCTACAACCAGAACAGAAAATTAGTAAAGGGAGATTCTCCATGAATGTGTGATAGTAAATCATGCTGGCCGCATGATTTAACTAAACCACCAAGTCACATCTCCATAAAAGCAATATTTTTATGCCATGAAAATGTTCCAGTTCCTCAGTTTCTTCCGAGCCTTTTAATTATCACCAGAAGTATCTGCATTCACCTCGGCCGCTCTTGGTCCTCTTCAACATGCAGATGCTTTGATGATATTACTAATGGAAGGATAGGGTATCATAATGGTGGCTCAGTAGATCAAACGAATGAATGATTGGCTGGCAGAGTTACCAATTAAAGGATAGGATATGCCAAAAATGCAAATGATAGAATTAACAGAATAAAATAGCACTTTGTAATGGAACTAGCTTAAACATGCAGGTTTAAGTAAAGAACCTGTTCAACTGTTCCAGCAACGTCCTTAGTATCAGTTGTAGTCATCGTCTGTATTCTTATGGGATGCTCACTTCCAAGAGGCACATTACCCACCATCACTGTCCGCGTCTTCCTCCTGACTGTTTTGTGCAAAGACTCACAGTAGTTCTGCCTGGGAACTGGTTAAATTCACTGTTGTCAGATAAAAAGTGTATAATATTGTTCAATATTTCCTACTTCAAAGGATAAAGTACATAGCCGTCTTTCCTCCAAGCATGTTTACTTGCATATACTGAGGTATAAAGAAGCAATATAAAGACGGTCACGATTAACTTCTCCTTGATCCAGGAGAAAAACCATGTGGTAGGACCATTAATGTGTCAAGCAAACATAATTACAAAGTTCATATCCAGAATTACGATTCTCTACCTTTTCCAATTTAACTTTAGCCAACCAAAGAGAAGTATGTCAAAAGTCATGTAGGCTAAAACCTTTTCTCCTTTTTTTAATGATTATGGAACTTTGGAAAAGAATTAGAATTTCGCTAATTTGTCTCATCGTGCCTGTAAGAACTAGCAACCCAATTCAAAAGGTATCTTACCTAACAATGGGCTCCCATCCGATGCAGGTTTGAGTTGTATCTCGGAAGCAGGTTTGCAATTCCTGATCACCGTGATCTTCTTTCGGTGAGACCTGACTCTCTGCTGATCAGAAATCCTGACAAAATCCATGCTCTTTACGAATCCCAACGCACTGTCCCGGCTCTTCAGCCCCGAGAAGGAAGCTGGCACTGCTCCGCTCGCCATTCCCATGAAGTATATCCCTCACCTTCAGCCCAAAACACAAAAAGAGATCGCGCTGATCAGTCGAAACACCACAACTCCTCAATCCTAAGCACAACACGTCTCAAACATCCATCTTATTATCTATTGATTGATATGGTAAGCGCAGCACAAAGTTCAGTGAGCTCTTGAAGACAACAGGCGAACACAACCAATTTCCTCAGCAAACGAACACCCGACATGTTCATTTCACACAACAGATACAGAAAGAAGGAATAATCCCTCAAGAAATCAGAAGAGTGCCCACCTCACGACTCAAGTAAAAGCTCAATACTTGACAGTTGAAAAAGCAGATAACCAGTCAAATTTTCTCAGACGAGGAAATCAAGAGAGAGGATTCAGCAAAGAAGAAGAGTAGGCAAACACAAGGTGAACACGAAAAAGAGCTCAGGCCTCGTGGTTATACCTCGAAGAAACAACACCCTTTAAGCTACTCAATCCAAGGACGAGGCTTGCAAATGCATGAGTGTCAAGCGAGAGCGATTGAAAGTGAAGACGAAGGATCGGGAGAGAGGATTATGTGAGGCTAGTGTTGAAGGGATGCTCTTTTTTTTTCCCCCTTTTTTATCATCATTTTCATGGAAATTAGGAGGTGGGTATTTGATTAGGAGGTGGGAGTAGGGGTGGGTATATGCCAAAACGAGCAAAGATGAAAACACGTTGAGCAATCCGACAACAACAGTTTTCTCGTTGGCGTCTCCTTACCGGCTGGTGGTGGCCATACGAACGATTGCAGTGATCGGGAGTGGGGAAAGTTGTTTCTTTCGTGGGATGGTCCCTTCCTTTTTCGTTTATTTCTTCTAAGCCCCTCGATTTTGGTCGGGGTTTCATTTCTGCTCCGCCTAACGTTGTTAATTTTACCTCGCAAGACTCTTTTTTTTTAAAAAAATGCCACTATAGAAGGAATAGCAAACGCGAGAGCTCGGGCGATATTTAAGCTTCGGCGAACCGGTGGAGTTTTTTCCTTTTCTATCTAAATTTGGCATAGGTTCTGGGTGTCTCATATGGCACATCCGAGCCAGGACTTAATGAGTTTCGGAAATGCAGCTTTCGTTGAATCGAACGTTTCGAGATAGAACGTTTCCGAGAACTTAGTTCTCAAGGGGTAAGCGTACGTTCGTTAAATTAGGATCGAGCATTCAGGACTAAATAAAAATCTAGAATTGAGGCTGGCCCAATTTGTCAGGGACGTGGGAAGAAGTGTGATTATGGGATTTTGCAAGGGCTTTCCTTGACCAAACACACTAGCGGCCACAAGAGTAGGGGAGAGGAATCTACTAATACGTGGGGGAATCTTTAATCGAACGTACCCCACTTGGCGTCTAACCACAGGTCACGACCGTCAATCTTCAACATGGCGATTAGCTCCTAGACTGATTCTCTAGCGCTGCTACGTAGATGAGGACAAGACGACCCAGGTTTGGTGGGAAATTTGAGGTTTCTGTTTTTTGTCCGACCTCCTAAAATTCAAGTGCTAAATAAATTTTATCGGGTCTCACAAACACTTAGAAAGTTTTCAACAAATGATCAAAATATATTCTTTCACCGATTACCAAAAATCTGATCCTTGGGGATTTGTAGTAGTGTGTTGATTGCATTCGCTAGTGCGAATGCCATCGGTGATCTGGTGGACATTTGATTACTCTTATATTTTATGAAGATAATTTATGTAGGAGTCGTATCGTGTCACCATTACTTGATGATGAGAAATCAGACGAAGGGCAAAAATGAAAGTCTTCATATTCAAAATAGACAATTGATCGAGATACATATCCGATGGATAGTTTGATCGATCGGGTATACCATGTTCGCGGTGTAATGGCTTCATTTGTATTATCCATCGCGTAACATCACCAAAACGAAGCTGGACAACATATTTCCCACGTTATGAATGAGTACTGACTTGGGCAAAGTCTGGGATGGATGCCACTTCGTAGACCAAGCCCTCAAGCAATCGTGCACGATGGACCACGAGATTCACATGGATCCATGATTTCCATGCGTTGCCCCCATCTAAACGGGTCTCAGACTCTGTGGACATATTGAGGTGAACGGCATAATCAATTCAACACCATCACCAAACACGTTTTGCACTTTTGCTCCTACAGTGAAGAGGTGTCACTATAATTTGTCTTAGAGAAAATTTCAAATAAAGATACGAAGTATCTTTATTTTTTCAAATAAGAGCCGAAGTGGACTTTATTTCAAACCAAATTTTCTTAAATAAAAGTTTGAAGTGGACCTTGTTTCAAATAAGGACTTGAAGTGCCCTTATTTTCTCAAATAAGGATCTAACTCAAGTGTATTTTCGTCTTTTTACTTTTCTGATTTTTTAATATAAAATTTATTATAGTTATATTAAAAATAAGCAAAAATTTTAAAAATAGAAAAAAAAGATGTAGGCGAGGGTAGCCCTCGCCGTTGTTGCTGTCGCTCCATCATCGTCGGGAAGGGTTGACGACAATAGGGGAATGGTCGGCAGGGGCCTACACGCCCTTGCCCAAATTTGGGCTAGGGTCGCGACCCTCATTCAAATCGGGCAAGGGTTGCTAGCCCTCACCTAAGGTTGCCGCTGGCGATCAACCCCCGCCACTAGCAACCCTCGACTTGCTTTGTCTGCGACGAGATGCTAGACCTCAACCTTGACGTCGTTCCCGCCAATTCCACCTCCAATTCGATTTGGATGGCTGGCAAGAAGCTTCCAAGGCCTTCTGCGAATCGTCCGATTGAGAGCCCCGGAAGCTTCACCTCCTTGATTCTTAATGTTGAGGCCTTTGACAACACCTGCTCTCGTGGCGACGTCTTCGCTTACGACTTCGACTTACTCAACCACATTGGCTCTCGTTGCACCAGCGACAACAAGCTCGTGGAGATTTCTAATAGCGATGGCAACCGACGATTCAGCTATATTGGTGGCGGAGGTTAATGGCGATAGGGTTGAGGTTGACCCTCGCCATTGGCAGCCCTCGACGAGACTTGGACGAGGGCTAGTGAACCTCGCCCAGATCTGCGTGAGGGCCTACGAGCCCTCGTCGACCATTCCCCACTATTGCCAGCCCTCTAGCGATGGCCACCTTGCTTGCATGTCCTTTTTTAGTATTTTTGCTTATTTTTAATATAACTAAAATAAATTTTGTATTAAAAAATTAAAAGGACGAAAATGCCCTTAAGTCAAGCGCTTATTTGAGAAAATGAGAATACTTTAGGCCCTTATTTGGAATTTTCCCTTTATCTGGAGCAATCAAGACATCTGATTTAAGGACAAGTGGAATATCCCGTGTCAGCTCATTATACGCAACTAAGCAGAGCAACAAAGATTGTGTATATCCACCAGAATGCCCGGATGTATCTTCGTGTCTCGCTGACTATGAGGTCGTTGAAGGAATTAGGAGTGACCCTCCTGATAAGAATTTCAAACTGATAGAAAAATAGGGATCAAGCTCAAGTGATACAAGTACAATCACAGGGACACTATCAATCCTCCATCTTCTGGACAAAAACCTGCACTTGTCTTATATTTAGACCCGCATCTCAGCATACCTCTTCACTGAGGAATGAATAGCTTGTGAGAGCTCCTCTATGCTTCGGCCTTCCCTTCCATAAGAGAGTGCCTTTCAAGGATCGCAACAGTCTCTTCCTCAGCACTGGCATTTAGTTCAGACGATTTTTAGAAGAGTTAATAACAATAACTATGTGGCAAATTTCAGCTATATATGATGCATGCCTTTGCCTAACCATGTTAGTTTTAAACACCGATATCGCCTCCGATTTGAGCCATTTCCTAGCTTAATCAGGAAAGAAATGACATAACAAGGGAACACATCCTCATTATACTTCGAATAGTAGAATCCCATATGGTAATTGTGACAATAACGACTAAGGAACCGCTGGCTATATCCTTATGGGCATAACCAAAACCTATTGCTTTTCATAATTGCTAGCTCAAACTAGAGAAGTATGGGCTCCCTTACTTCTGTCTTGGTCACAGAAGTTGTTGTGTGCAAGTAATTTGAACGGATAGGATGTTTGTACAAATTGTAATAGAGGCTATCGCATAGGCACGGGATGGTTAGAGTCAATAGCAAAGTGGAGTACCTTCCAGGTCTGAGAATCTTGTAATAGCCAAGCTTTGTAAGGTCCACAATTGTTGACCCAGCACGCCCTGAAGGAAGCACACCACCATCATAAACATACGCACAGTGTTCCCAGAGGTTCTCGAAATCCTTGATGCAGACACTACTTGGCTGGCCACTTAAGTTAGCGCTTGTTAAGGCAAGAGCACTCCCAGCTCCACGGGCAATAACCCTGATGAAGTTGCAGTCTGGCACTCGGACTCCAATACTATCTAATCCAGGATTTAGAGACTTATCCAGAATACTTGATTCCCCTGAAAAGCATTTAATTTACTGCCCTCAGAACACTTCTGGATAATGATTAAACAAAACAAAATGTGAAACATGAAATGGTATTATTCCATGAAGAAAGAGAAACATATTGGCAAATGCTCTTCCTAGGGGTAGGGTGGAAATCTTTGCACAGGTGGTCGGGAATCGCTTTATTTGCATAACAATTTCCTCAGTTCGCTGATTCTCGTTTCTCATTCATGCTTCAAGATGGTGAAGATAAACTAATTACCTCGCCTCAATATGACAGTAACTGGTCCCGGAAGGAGAGAATCGAGCAAACCATGTGGCAAATGGTTGGTCACCGCAAAACGCTCTATGTCGGAAACATCCCCAACACAAATGGCGAGAGGACTGGTATGCTTCCGTCCTTTGATCTCATATATCCGGTTAACAGCTTCTGCAGAACTGCAGATCAGCAAACCATGGTTGTCATCTGTAACCTATAATCAGAGACACAATGCCCGCATAGTACTCTAGTGACCTACACACACTAAATGATCAATTACTGGACAGTTGAATTATTTTTACGTCTTTCTTCATCATTCCGTCTCTCGCATACTTCTACAAGCATTTCGAATTTGAAAATCATAATTCGAATTGATAGACAGACCTCCATCAACTATCAAGATCAGGTGAACAAATTGAGTGAACCCCATTTACTCCAATTCCTTCTACTAAAAAATATAACACTGCACCTCACAAGATTCACATTTGACCACTTTATAAGTAGGCAATCTTCCGAACAACACGCCTACTGATTAAGAAAGGCAACGGTAAGGTTTGATGGAGGAGTGACATTTACCAAGCATCACAAGCGAAGCCGTAGAGCGTATCGGTCGGCACAGCAATCACCTTTCCTGACTTGAGAGCTTCGATTGCCTCCGGGGCTTGAGCCTCGGTCGCCTCTTGAACCACATCCAATTTGTCCTCGCACTTGTCCAGACTCCACGCCATCTTGCTTCTTAGTCTCCTACTCTGCTCCCGAATTCGCACGAACCCGTTTCTGGGGACACCTGAAACGCCAAGAGAAACGACACGTTAGACTCCGGACGCACCCAAGACTGAAACTTTCGCCGGAAAACAACAACCCCATGAACGAACGAACACGCTCACGCTCAGAGAGAGAGAGAGAGAGAGAGAGAGAGAGAGAGATGGACCTGAGAGAGGGAAGCGAGCGTGGAGGAGGAGAGGCGGGAGGGTATGAGCTATCTTAGTGGGAACATTCATTTAGTCGGAGAGGTGAGATTGCGGAAGATTGCGGGCTCCGTTTCTGGGGTTAACTCATGTCTTGAATGTTTGTCAACGGATTGCCCTAAAATCTCGGAGGTGGAGGCCTTTTTCTATCCTTTTCTTTATTGGTTTGTTGGGCGAAAAGTGAATAATTTAAAAATTATCTTCCTAAAAACGATTTTGTTAGTTTAATTCTTTCCAAATAGGATCCATCACCGAGTTTTGTTTGGACTGAAGAGCTATATATATACTTAGTCGCCCATTGAAAACGTAAAAAATTTCAAATAAGGACTCGAAATGGATATTATGTCAATTAAGGACCCAGTGGCTACATCTGTCTCAAATAAAGACCCGACCTGGCCGACTGGCCAAATATTCGCCAGCCGGCGAGCATGAGACATTTCCAGCGCCACTGTGAAATGCGGGGGGTTTGGGGTGGTAGTTGGTTTATATGAAGACTGATTTAGGATGAAGTTAGATGCCAATCGCTCCATTTTTATTGAACAAAGTACCATGTGAAACGGCAGGGTCTTGTTTCATTCAATCCGATGTGAAGCCGGAATACAGTGACCTCATTCTGTACTGAATCCTGGCCTCCATAAACCGAACGTCCAAGACATTAGGACCTGAACAAAATTGACTATCTACAGCTCGTAAACCAGCCACAAGTCGCAACCATGACGATCGTAGTAGTTCCGTAAGGAAACCACCTGTTTGGCACATATATTGCAGCATCTTTCCACACAAACTACAGTAAATTCGGCCTGAAAACTGTTTATAATCAGCCAAATCGAATTTTGCGTGATCTGCTACAGAGTACGGATCGGTTCAACTCCCGCTAAAAGTTTCCGGGTTGTTCGCTTGGGTCGGATGGGTCAGAGAGGATCCTTCCCACGGTGAACCCGGAGATCCCTGAGGAACCTGGCCTGGACGTGTTGCCACCTGAGCACCACGAGGTTGTAATGAATGGGCATGCCATCGTCTCTTCCATCTTAGGAACTCGACAAGAATCGAACTCCCGCTCATTGTGACACCGAAACCAGCAAAAGATGCAAAGAGAACCAATAGGACGGCCGGCAGACGAACCTATGACACGCATCACAAAGCTTTGAGCAAACTCACCCATCGAAAAATGGAAAAGAAGCTGTTCGACAACCGAGTGTGGTTTTGACACAGGCCTGCATTCTTACCAAAGAGTAAAACACATGAGCGGAGAGAACCACCAAGGCAAACTGGAAAGATGCATAAACCCAGACGTATCTGCTCTTCACTGCATAAACACATCAAAGAGGCCAAGTTAGAAAACATTGTTTCGATCGACAAAAGATACACCCCGTTATCGATTCTGAAATCCTCAAAAACGAGAATTGTTTACTTCTAAAGGATAAATCCATGTTTTTCTTTTGCCATATATGCATCCTAGTTGTGTTTGTTCAGCATCTTTCGCGACCTACCCATGGTCGATGAAGTAATGGACGCTAGGAGACCTAGAACACAAGAAAATGGAAGAGATATGGCAATTGCGCCTGTACCCATCTTCACAACCTGCACGTAGGAGACATGTCACTCGCAAACGGAAAGGGTGACAAAACAAAATATTTGAATCGCTTCTTTCTCCAAAGATTTAGATAGCTTATATCTCACCAATAGCTGCTCAAGAAAACAAAAGTAGGCGAGCATGCTCACAACGACGAGGACTGGCACTTCCTGCCACAGCCTGTAAAGATTCGAAGTAGTAGTAAGTTCAGAAAATTGCCCCTCATCAATCTTCTATCAATAGCAATCTTTTTGGTCAACTTTGATCGAAAGTACTTTGATGTTGCAGAGTAGATGACATGTGCATCACATGTCAACTTTTAGCGCTGGTAACCGTTTATCGGAACCCAGAAAAGTGTCGAACATCTGACGATCGAAGGAACCAAGAGGAAACACAAATTCAAAAGATACATAACCGACGTGTGTAAATAAAAGTGGCCATTCATTTACCTGTATCGACTAAGATCTTCCTGCTGAACTCGAACGCTTCGTGCAGTTCGATTGTGGATGCTTTGTAATCTCAAAAGGGTCACAGGCAAATTCTGGACATCTTGTTTGCACACATCGCAAGTCTTGTTACCTTTGATGCTAAACCATTTCACAGCGCATTCTTTATGGGCCAGAGCCAATTCGCCTTTGCAGCTGCATTCCATCTTGAGAGTTTCCCCGCCCTCACCCAACTCAACCAAACAGATTCTACAAACCGCCTCTTCTTCGGGTATGTCTTCACCATCAGCATCATTTTCTTTTCAATTGAAAAGCTACGTTAAGAATAAGATATTTCCAGAAAACCAAGCATGTGTGTCTAGATAAACTTGAGCTACAAGAGCAGGCAAAGAAGTGCGCCTGTGAATAGCGCAGAGCTATTGTCCCTCTGATGGAGAGACAGAGAGAAAGAGCTCTGAGATATCGAACAAGTGGAAGATATTGAAAAATGGCGAATAATCATGGATTACAATAGTTAGGGAGCTCCTCAAAGTGCTGAAGAACTAGTAACATGACTGCAACTACACATTAGCAGCAATTTGACAATATCTCAAAGCAGAAATTTCTCCAAAAAACGGCGTGCACAAGAAATTTTAGTCAAAGAGTTCAAAGAAGGAATCTATAGAATTCAACAGGAGCTAATCAGTGAAAATACCGTGATCAACTGTCTGAGACAAGTTAGGCATCGCATCTCCTTCCTTTCGACAGGGTGTAGAAGGTATTACGCGGAAGAAAGAGTCCATTCTCCTAATGGTTTTGTCTTTGTCGTTGGCAGGAACTGAAAGTGACCGCAGAATTGTTCTTCGAAGTCCTGTTGACTGCAAAATCCATGGAAAAAATATCAACCAGAATAACTGCAAAACGAGGAGAACCTCGAAAAGTGATTTCATATTCCCTTCCCACAACACTGATTGTCTAGTTAGGTGTCATAAGTTCGTTAGAAAAAGAAATTCAAGTGAAGTCCAGTAAAATTGGTGGTACTAGATGCTCAAAAGACGGTTTCGTAAATGTCTTACACTGGGCTGTGGAGTACTACACATTCTTTCGCTGTGCGAGGATTCTTTACTGGAGTTCCCAATTGGAGTCGCCGGTAGCGAAGATGCTCTCTTCATTCTAGGAGTGAATAACTTCGTGAGCGACAGCGACCTAGCTATGGAAGGCTTTTCTCTTAGTCCTGTGAATGAAGCATCTTGATCTGGATTGGTGGCTTTCTCAGCATCTGCTGCTGAATTTCGGTGTACGAAGCTCAACTTAGGCAATAAGTTCTTTATGGATGATTTGCCCCTAGAAGAAGAGGGACCTGGAGACGCATTATTATTTCTTGCTTCGTTCGAGCTCGGCGTCAAGAGAAAATTTACTCTCTTAGGGGTGGCACCCGGTGTCGGCGGCATTTTGATCATGACATCGTCGTGAGTACACATTCCCATCTTCCTTGGAGGTATATCTAGGAATAGATTTTGTTTTCTCCAATGATGGACCTGCGGAGCTTCTTGGGCTATTCCCATCAAATCTTCGACCTAGAAATAAGGAACAAGGACCTACCCCTGATCAGAAACCATGCATCATATATGCTTTCGAATTTTATCTGCCAAGCCTCATTCGTGCAGTGGAGCTACTCGCTCCCTTCTAATGATACAAGATGAAAACCAAAATCCAAGTTATTGTGGCAGGATTTACTGCAAATCATTGGCTCAACCAGAAAGCAACGGATCGAGATGATGAATCTCATTCAGATGTGCCGAGTGCACTAACCATGTGCCAGAAATGCATGCAAGCTGAACCTCAGTACTCAGGAAACATATCGGATCAACGATCTCGAAGGAAATATAGCGAAATAGTCAACTAGACAAAGAACTACTCGAGTTAGTACTAATTACAAAGCAAGCAAAACAAAGAGCAGTCCAAGCTAAACTGCTGCGACATAGCACAGAACTTTTATGAATCATAGAGTAAGCACAGAATTCATAAAGCAGCAGGATAAATGTTTGGGAGTGCAGATTAATAGTCCCTGAAAGCATGCACTGCCATTAGAGTTTTTATTTCACTCAATTCAAAGTCCTTGAGCTCCAGAAAGCATCTCTTCCCAAAAATAAATCACAGTGCACTAAAAGAACCGAAATAAAATAAAATAAAAGGAGAAAAAAAAAAGAAACAGAGATGCCACAGAAATACCTTATGAATGGGAATGACAACTGTTGCTTCACCAGTAATAACATCTTGTTGCTCCTTCTCCGAGACCTTTTCTCCAGTTTCCATCTTACTCAAAAACCCAAAAGGGAATACAGAAGATTCAACAAGCATAGCAACCTTCAGAACAGAACATAGGAATCAGCACGAGACCACCCAAAAAAATCACACCAGAACGCTTGCAACTTGGAAAAAGAAGAAAAGGGACAGAGATGGAGAGAGAGAAGAAGAAGAAGAGCGTGTATGAGGAGGTTTAAACTAGAAAGAAGATCGAGTCTTGGACATAAATAGGATCATGGGGAAGATGAAGCAATAGTGTTCATGCCATTCAATAGTGTGAACACATCTTTATTCTTATGGAGGGGCCTCCCAAAACGTACGCACGCACACACAATCACTTCGTACCACCTTCTGTTTGTGATAATTGACTTGTGATGTCGTCGATAAATGAACAGAACATCACTTGTTTCGTGCTCTGTTTCGAATGTATGCTCTGCGGACGACTGGAAACTCTTTTTCTCCTGAACAGAGAACAGCGGACCATGGGTCTTAGATCTAGATTTGTGCACAATTTAACAGCATGCGAACCTACAATCTCTCGACCGTAGCAAATCTTGTTCACCCCTTGTCATCATTCGGTCAAGAAAGGCTGAGGATTACAAAGTTACTGGTGCACCAGCATGCTGCAGTGCGGGCGATGAATGGATGATGATTCACTGATGGACCGATATCACATCATGCACTGAAAAAAAAAAAACCGGTTTGGTTGTGTACTATCATCGCCCGGTTGACAAATCACAACGTGCAAGAGTGGGGGGCAGAAGAGGAACAAATCGGATCTTAGGATACGTTTGTTTTATGGAAAATGAATGATTTAAAAAATACTTTCTTAAAAATAATTGCTTATATCATTGGAGATTATTTTTTTTGGGTTGAAGTTGGAGATAATTAGTCAACGAAAAATATTTTCATTATGGTAAATAATTTATGTCTAAATATTTTCGTGGATAATGAAAATATTTTTCATTTATTTATTTTTATAAGCGATATAAGCGATCATTTTTAAGAAAATATTTTTCAAAACAATTATTTTTCATGAAACAAACGGAGACTTAGAGTTCTGTTTTTTTTCCTCATCTGTCTAGTTAGTGGATTTACATTGCATAACTTTACAGTCCATTTGAATTTTTTTTTTCTTTAAAGCTAAGTTTGTATATTTTTAATAGTTGGGATTTAAATTTCATTAAATGCTTAACGCCCGAAAACTTTGCAAAAAGCACCTGTAAATATGACTTAACTACGCCTATTCGAACTATTCGAATTTCTTGTCAATAAGCACCTATTTAAACTATTCAATTTCAAATTATTCGAGCCCACAGGAAACATTTTACTGGAACAAATCAATTATAAGCAAGCAAACATTCTTTCTGTAGTTTATTGTTGTTATTATTATTTTTATGCGGGTGGAAAAGGGCAGAATGGATTCGCAAAGAAAAGAATTTCATGGTCCATATTTTTTCAGAGTTATTTAACTGAATGAGGTCGGAATAAAAATCTCTCTTTAGATTGTCTATTCACTGGAAAACAAGAAATGGGAATTAAATTCAGATTATTCTAATCCCTGGATGATTCTAGTTGTCTAGTATAAAAGATGGCACACCAACTTTATATAAGGACTTATAACAAAACTTTTTTTATTTTATGTGCGATGTACATTTTCACGAAAATAAGGATCTAGACTCAACCAAGTTCATCAAATTCTGCCCAAAGTCTCCTGGCGCCTCGACTTCCGATGGAAAAATGTGAGTTAGCACGACCTACTTTCCGGCAAAAAGTTAGGATTTAGGTTCATTTGAAACAGGAAACTCATCTGTTTTCCACAAAAATTCAAACAAAATGACAAAAGTTAGGTCCCTTTGCTTGCCGATGCCTACCAAAAGAAAAGGGGCTGCTTCTGGTCATTAGTGCAAATGATTCCGTTAATTATACACAACCAAAATACATGTAGAGATGCGCAAATTAAAAGAGTATCGAATGATTTTTGTCAATTACGTCTCCATTAGAAAGAACTTGGGACGCAATTGGTTTGCTTGATAAGACGGTTACATAATCGGTAGAACTTAAATGGGTGGATGGCCTGACGGTTGAATGCCGATCTTTTTACCAGGAAAACAAAATGAGCAAAGCTATCTAAGCCCGAGAAAGTGCTTGTAGAAAGCTCTGGCTCCATGCAAAGTGTCTTTTCTTTTCCCTTTTTCTGAAATTTTTTGGGTAAAAAGAAAAGAGAATCTAAATAGAAATCTGACGACATGGCAAAATGGACCATAACTTCGCCATTAGGTCCAAAGGGTCCATCGCCTGCAAGGGTCGGGCTGTGAATTAAAAAGAAGAGAAAGCCGGTGGATGAAAAGGATTTATCTTGGGAGGAAAAATAAAGAAGAAGCTGAAAGCTCCAGAAGAAAATAAAAACGAAAGAAGAGAAGAGAAAAGAAAAGAAAAGAAAAGAAAAGAAAAGGGAAAATGAATTTTGAGACTCTCTTTGTTCAGGCCGATCCAAAAAGCAAGGTAGGCACAACACGTGCTCATCAAAGCAAATTAAAAGTAGATCATAACCCTATTCTGTCACCGTCCACTGTTTTTTCCTCTCAAAGTGGTCGACCCCGTGGCCAAGCTCATGATCACTGATCAATCATGCAGTCAACTAAATGAGTTCGATTCAATTCTATGGCTCGAGGAGTAGTAAAAAAATTCGAATATTATACACAACGCCTAACCCGAGCGATTAAGACCCGCCTCGACATCGACTGTTATAGTTCTTGTAATCCATTATATAGTCCAGCTTCAGCTCCAATGAAGATCGATGTTTCAGTCGGGCTAGGTTTGAGCTGAGCTTGAGCATACGAATGCCTTATCGAGTCAAAGGTCGAGCTAAAACTTAAAGTGTCTAGCCACCACCTTGGATAATTCCTTACCTTTATTTCTGGGTCGGGCTCGGACCACACTTACTTCTCTACTCTTGATGGTCCCTTCTTACGGAGGATTTTGCGACAACTATGGAGAATTGGAAGAGACAATTGAGACAAGAGGTTAAGGAGCAGTTTGCCCCACCCCACATTGCGTCCTCCATCACCTTAAACATTGGGAAGATGAAATACTATGGGCCAAGTTCTTTTAATCTGGGCTTGCCTGCAATGAAACAGAGATTCGAAGTACAATAATAATGAAAGGGCCTAGGTCTTAGCCCGCTGACTAGTTCCGTTGCTGCTTGCACGAACGGTAAATGTACTTTCTCCTTCTTTCAGACCGTCCCAAACACAGACCAGTGTACTTTTTGGTCATCAATCATACCAGAAAAGAAACATGCCGAACTAGTAGTTAAGGATGCGGTAAAGGGTGGGAAAAATTCGTAATATAAAAGCGGAGACTGGAAACTAGACCTATCAAAAACGGCTTCGAATATTATGAACCATGTCTGTTTTCTTCCCTCATGCAATTCATGTATGAGAACAGTTGGCGAATATAAAGAACGGGTAACAAGTAAGATGATAAAACGATGCCAAATATTCCCTCCCCGGACCCTCCAGTGCGGAGGGCCTTGTGCACCAGGACGCCTCCTTTTACTTTTAATTACGATGCGAAATATTCTTCTGACATGCACAGTACAGAGATCGACAAAGGCTACTGATCATCACAATGAATAAAACCATCGGCAACTTATAGGCGCTCTCACTTAGCAAATTTTTCAAGACCCTACACGAGCTGGAAGAAACTCATCCAAGATTACACAAAAAACTAGTCAGATGAAACTGAACTGCCACGATAATCCAGACAGAATGTGTGATGAAAACGAAATTTAACTTGATAAGACAAATCTTATATAGTACAAATGCTTGACCAAGGAGGAACACAAAATCTGGCAAAAAAGCCTACTAGTCAGAGAAAACTTTGTGAGATGAGCAGTGGAGGAAGACAATTAACCACGCGTGTGAAATATACTAAAGAGACTACAAGCTATAAAGTGAAAAGCAAGCATGTTAATTTTCTCCCACCTTGCAAAAAATTTCATGGTAACATTGCAGAACAGGTTACACCATGATCAAGCAAGAAATATCCTCACTCCCCAAGCGCATTGACATTTCCAAATGCTCACAACAGTGCATCGGGCATCTTGTTTGGATATGATGCCAACTTCATTATGTCATGGTCTATAATCCGTATTGATTTCTGTGGAAATCAGAGTGCTTTTGCATGACAATGTACCAGCTTTAATGACGACATGTCTAATTCAACCATGCCATCATTTCAACACCGTGCTTTGAGCATAAAATTCTGAAGCAAATTGCTAAGCCATTTCTTTCCACGAGACCACAACTAGAATGATGTCCAAATTGGAGCATGGAATATCAAATCCAAAGAACAAAATCCAAAAATTCCTTGAAAACGGATGCAACCAAAATAGATAACAGAAAAGAAGACAAATTAAGAATCAAAAGATGAATGTCATTATTGTACACACTAAAACTTTTCACTTCATTTGCAGAGATGACCTCCCTGTGCATCAGACAGAGATGAGACAAGGCTGAAATGATTTTTCTATTCCTCTTATGCAATAAACATCAAATAAGGGGAGGGATAAACATAACCAAATACAAGCATTGAGAAAGAAAACCAAGTTCAAGGTTCAAATCCTATAGTAAAGACTTAGTCTGGTTGCTGAAATAAATGTGCAAGAAAGCATCCTAAACGACCAGGTCAGATAGCAGGTACTGTACCTTCTTCAAGTCAATTCTGATTTAACAGTCAGCAACCCATCACAGCGCAATTGTATACGAACACCCCAACATTCTCCTTGACACCAAGCACTTTCCAATCCAAAGTGCCATTCTTGACCCCCGATTTTGGGTTCCAAGAGTTCAGCACAATAGCTTCACCTTCTGGACCTCTCTGCCCTCCAACAACCAAAAGTTCCTTGCCACAAGCCTTAAAAGCAAGGCCCCAGCCATTTGAAGAATCAGCCTTGACCGGAAGTCTCCCCAGAACATCCCAGGTGTTCTTCGCTTTGTTGTACTTCTTCACCATGTTGGTCAAGTGCTCTACAGAGTAGAGTTCATTATCCACAACAGCCACAAGTGGAGGTGCCTGTGCAGCGTTATTGACATTAGGGTACATTCCCTCTATTTTCCTCCATTTCTTTGTCTCTAGGTCATACTCTTCTCCACATGTTAATGAATCAATAGGGCTCGACATCCCGCCAATCACGTAGAATTTGCCGTCCATAAAAAAACCAGAACACAATCTACGTGGTGTGTGCATACTAGGTAACAACTCCCATTTACCGGTGGAAGAATCATACAACTCAGCTGATTTCAGTATATTCCCCTTCTTATCACTTCCACCTGCCACGATAGCAATAGAGCCAAGGCAGCCAGAGGCAAACAAGCAGCGTCTGTATTCCATCCCCTCGCACTTTACCCAACTTCGATGAACCAAGTTATACTTCCAAATGGCAAAATCCAACAGCTCACGGCCAAAAACCAACAATTCAGTGCCGACAGCCAATGATTCCTTATCTGCATGGTTGAAGCATTCATCACAAGGCATCTTAGGCAAGGTCATCCACTTCTTTCTAATAGGGTCAAACGCCTCCCACCCCCTTGGATCACAAACGAAATACACCCAATGTTCAATGATACCCATCTGCCTCCTCAGCCCATACAGAAGCCCACTCTTGATTATTCTATTGAACCTCGTGTTGGTACATGATAATGAAGCATAATCAGATCGACAAACCCAAGCAAGACAGTTCAAAGCAACATCATCTATAAGACCTGAAAGGAGTGAATCACTTGGTCTCAGCCTGGATGGTGAATGACCATCATCTACTTCTCCATTCAAACTTAAGCTAAAAACAGTATTCACTTCTTCCTGTACCTCCTCCATGGAATAGTCTGAACAATCTTTTTTCACCGTATCTGTCTATAGTATACCAACCCTCCACCCAAAATGCCCGAAATTTCCCACGCAAGGAAGATTTCTAGAAAACGCTAAAGTAAAGTTCTATTATGCCATATCCAGGAAATAAATCTTGGTCTTTGCACGCAATCAACTTCCATCTCCTTTTCATCCTTCAGATCAATTCATCAAATTGAGAACAAGAACCGAAACCGTATTCTTCAGATCAAGCCAGAAATAAATGCTTCTACTGAACCAAAGTTTCTAATTTAGGACAAAGTGCACAGTCCGCATGAACGATCGAGCAGAGTTTCCCCATCACCGATAGCGTCGCGCACGTTTCCTCCATTCAAACAATCGAAGCGGACATATTTCTGAAAATCAGCAAAACCCGACATAAGCACCACACCACAATATCATCTGGGTTTCGCTATGAACAGGAATAAAAAAATTAATATCAAATGGAATGTTACACGAATCCATCCGAATTTAGAGGAATCAATTCACAACAATCAGACTCGGATCCGCATGCGATTCCTACTCACGTATGGCGCGACCAGATCAGAGAGAGCTCCGAATGGTGAAGAAGGACGCGAATGAACGCGCACATACCGGTAATTCGGAATCGCGGTCTTCGATCTCAGCGCACGCCATTCGCCGCGCAGGTGTCGCCGCCGAACATGTCGCCGGATTCCGGCGCGATAGAGAGAGAGAGAGAGAGAGAGAATAAGATGTGAGCAACTTTAGCAGCAGGAAACTGAGCTGGCACAGCTTGAGAGAGAGAGAGAGAATCGCGTTTAACAACAAAAGATGTTTGCGGTGCTTCTATTTTCGCCCCTCACTTCCTTCTTATTTCTGTTTTAGCCCCTCGCCTTTTATTTTGGGTCAATTTGGTGACATGATTTCTTTAGTTCTTTTGCCTTCTTATACGTGAATTAGAAATAGACAAAAAAAAAAACGTGGATTAGAAACTTACGCGACACGTTTCAATGGAATGTCAAGTAGGCGAAAAAGGTTATTTTAGATTACCAAGTCAATTTTATGATAATCTATAATATATATACACCAAAACTCCACAACCTAATTTCAAAAAAAAAAAAACCCAACTTTAAATGCAATCTCAATTCTGTCTTAAACTTTTTTTTATCTAAAAAAAAATCTCCAACTTTCACTCTAGTTCGAAATCCTCCCACTTATCCAAAAATCGCAACTAGTTTCTTCAAAATTATCAACTTTAGGATAAGCTAGAGGTTTATCGTCAGAAACTACGTTTTTATCAACACCCTCGCCTTTATATGGAGCAACAACAACCTTCTAATTGTTGATAATCTTGAAGAAACCTATAGCG
>BCNH02000002.1:15280387-15314424 GCA_001662345.2 Metrosideros polymorpha var. glaberrima | reverse complement strand
ATCCCAAACGAGAATGTGCAAACTTATCCCCAAAACAATAGAAGCAAAAGGAACCGGCGTCCAGCTTGTCAAAATGAGTTATTTGCTACACATAGACGACTGCAAGGAAATCTGAAAATAAAAGTTTTAATTGCATCGAGAGCGCATGTAAACTGCTCCATCGCGATTATTAAATAATACGAATTTTGTGTAAGACTCACATGATCTGATAGTTAAAATCGAGTGAGCTCACGTGCATCGAATGTGTGCAGAACGAGGAGAAATAAATTTTCTTTGATCGTTAGTCGCGGTAAAAAAAAAGATGAGTTAACACATGAAAAGGTAAGTAAAGTTTGCAAGAGCACGTGCATGTTGGAGATCAAATCATGGGTGGGTTTGAGCCGCATCCTCTGTCGGCCAAGACTTCACTTTATCAAAGTTTGGATTGTCCGAGGCATTTCTCCTCTTCTCTAGCTTTTTTTTACCTTGAATTTTAGCATTCTACAGCTCTGGATAACCAAATTAGGCCTTCTATCTTTTTTTCCATGGAGAAAAATTAGAGTGCAAGAGCAAACAAAGAAAAAGAAATATGAGTGGATTCGATAACCTTCGTGAGGGGCAGCAACTATCCAATCATAGTTTCGACATCAAATTGTTTTTGACTATAAATGTAACGAGAGAAAGATAGCTCACGATACCATTAGAAACGAAAGGTACAAAATATATTTCTATATAAGGAGGTAAAAGGGCGTCGTCGAGATGATCTTCTAAGGTTAATCGTGGTGCGTGGCGAATTCGATGTGGAGGTTTGACTTCGATGGGCAAAAGGGGGTATGCGAACCGAAACGTGCTTTGGAGTTGAGCTCATTCGTTAGTTCCGGTCTCGATCATTGTCTGTCTGCAGGACTTTCTTCATTGGTGTTGAAGTAGGTTGAATGTTCAATGGTTCGCTGTGCCTTTCAACTCCTCCCCCCTCTGTTGACTCTATAAATTTGGCCCGAATGGTCACCATTCATCCTACCAGCCATCCATCTAATCTTCATCACCAACAACACATCTTACTTTTCAAGTTTGCCAACTCCCAGCCTTCGAGGCGAAAAACTTTCCCATGTCGAGCTCAAAGTAACGATCGATACGAGATCCACTCGATCTAACGGCTCAAATCCACGCGAATATCTACGGTAAAAAAGAGGGATTCGCCGGTTGGAGACTCCGCTCCGATTCCAACCCACCTACAGTAAGGTGCGGTATTTTTCGACAAGATGCGCTAATCATGATAGCTAAACTATAGGGAAAATCCAAAGTGGACCAAATACGGCTCGTTTCACTTTTGTCCCTATTGGAGATGATGACACATAAAGATGAAGATAAATCCATCGCGGAGCCACCAAACCCATTACTTCTTCCCCTCTTGATTAAACAATTGCAGAGCAAGTGATGATAAGAACATCCATGTTTGCAAGCATAACTCTTACGAACAAGACGCGGTGGTAATGAGAGATTTCTCTGCTGTGTGTATACTAAACTTTTGATTTATGCGCACGTGGGTGCTGCTTTCCTCTAAAGGAGGATATGTAACTCAGGACCATTGCCATGCACGGCATGACTCAGAGAACCATTAGAGGTCCACCTACCGCTTCTGTACTTATCAATAAGATCTCTGGCCCCCATCCTATTGAGCGGACGCAGGCATTCTAATGAAGATTCTGCATCGGAAGATTTGTTCAGATCGATCAAGTTCCGTGCTCGTCGTGGTATTGCTAAAAGGCGCCACGTCCGTCCAACTAATGAGGGATTTCAGTGAAGTGCAGCAAAACTATAACTCGATCATACTATAACCAAAGATGGTAGAAAATCAAGCATCAAGCAAATTGTTAAGGAATCGATAAATGTCAGTATAATCTCTCTCTCAGTTTCAAAACCTACGAGCCCATTGTAAATGGCGCGACACACTTCACTAATCTTCCGTCAAGAAATCACGAACAAAACCCGGAAAGTCTTAACCTACTAAAACTCATATCTGCATTTCTAGAGCCATTCAAACATAACCATCCATCTCTATTTCCACTCTGAGGAGCACAGGTCTTTCATCCCTGTTTCAAGGGATAATTCCTCTCAGCATCTTCTCTGATTCCCATCTCCAGATTCGTCAGCTCATGAGCCAAAAAGGAAAAAGAAAGAAGTTCTTGGGCTTTACTATACAGATAGGTAATTTCGAAAGTCAACGAAACTCAGTTAGTCAAACTCATGTCAGTATCATATTTGGTCCCATCACGTTCCTGCGCCTCCAAGCTTTTGCGCTTGCACCAGCATAGATATTGAGGGATTGGTCCGTCTTCTCCAACGACCCAGGCATGAGCTGCGACAGCATCCAATGTCAACCTGTGTTCTGGATCTGCATGTGATAGATTGGCATTTTAGCAATCCAACCAAAAGAACAAGAAGGGAAAACAGTCACTGTGCACAGCTTCCAGTTGGTTTAAGGTATGTGATGGAGACCACTAACACTACTAACACTAACCTTTGCAAAGAAGCCCCTCCAGCAAGTTCTTAAGTTGTGGATTGAGACCATCCGGGAGTATCAAAGGGTTATTAACTATCTGCCAAATCAAATTTCAAAAAGCATGAACTCAACTCAAATAATGGGATGAAACGGTGAGAAAGAAGGGGTATGCTGACTGAGGCATATATACCTTGTCATACGTGTCTTGCAGTGTTTCTCCAAGGAAAGGATAATGTCCCAAGACCATACAGTAAAGAGTGACTCCCAAAGCCCAAGTATCAGCAGCCCTCCCGTGATAAGTGAGACCTATTTTAAATACCAGGAAGAAAATCATATTACAAAGGAGAAACTAAAATCCTCTCATGTCAATATTTTGTTCTATCATTTGCCCTAATGGATAAGGGACTGGACCTAGACAGCACTCAGGTGCTGTGAAAACAGGAGTCCCAGGGGATCGCCGAAGTTCATCATTATCATCCTGCAGTTATCAATGACAAAAATTCACAATCCCCACCATATAACAAAAAAAGTGACCTCAGGGTTTATTGTCTTTAAATCCAAACCAGATCACCCCTAGATTTATTACATTTATGCTTGGATTGGGAAGGAGGGGAACAGAAAAAAAAATAAGGGGTGGGTGTAGAAAATGTAATAAACTTTAAAATCATTGTGAGGAAGAACGGAGGGAAAATTGAATTTTTTCCATCTATACTACTAACCTCCAAGTGTTCCAAAACATAGCATCAGAATATCCCATTTAGATCCACATACATGAGCTAGCGTAAACTGTTTTCTCACATACTTACACAGATGGCATGAAATAGGAGAAACACTTGTCCTCCCTGGGGGTCTAAGAGTAAGTATATCTTTTATGCTGGTTACAGATTTGTCTTCTCCTCCAGAAAATACAAACTGTGCTATGAAGTTCAATTACAACTTCAACTATCAAGCAAAAGCATATTTGGCAGTTTCTCTTTCATTCAAGTGATAATTTACAGAGGCCTTGGGAGAAGCAATCATTACCTCAAAGACCTGGCTAACACTGAAATCTCCTATCTTCACAATGCCAGAACTGGTCACCAACAAATTATCAGGCTTGATATCTCCATGCACTATATTCTGGTTCCCTCGCATTAAAGAAAAGAACAGGCACTCACTACACAGCTTAACATCATCACTGCGTGAAGGACAAAATAGAAAGCAATGCACACATATATTTCAACACAGATAGTAGTAGCATACATGAGCATGGAGATACATCAGCCCAGAAACAATATCACGCAGATACTTTCTGGCAGTATTTTCTCCAATCCCAAAAGGTGGACCAGATCCTTCATAAGCCCATTTGCCATCCACATATTCTAGAACTAACCCAAAAACAAACCATTTGTCAATGTTATGATACTTGAAACAATTTTGACTGAAATTAAATGGCATAATCAAGCACATAGAAAATTCATCGTAAAAAACCAATGGGAAGTAAAATGATGAGCATACCCATGTAGAAGTGATCTGTTTCTGGGTCATCAATCACCTCTATGAGGTTGACTATATTAGGGTGCTCCAACATTTTCATGATCAAGACCTGCAGAGAAAGGAGGAACGTAAATAAAGCTTTTATCAGGAAGTGCAACTCCATGCAAAATGATGTTGCTCTACTCCTCTAATAGGTAATATCAAGGAACAAATGTTGCTCAAATTAGTCTTTATTATGTCATAGATGAGCAAGAAATAGCATAAGAATGACATTAAACAGCTGCGCCACATAAATAGAATGAATGTATCAAGCAACACAAGAAGTTGAGAGTTAATTTCATGATGCATGTTTGTTCCGGTCATCAACACAATTTGCTCAGAGAATTCAAATTCCTAGGAAATCGAGATAAAGTGTACAAAGGTGGGTCAGACAAAAAACATACTTCTCGAAGAACATCAGTCATGGCAGTTTCTGAAGGTGCCACACGCAGCCTTAGCAAATGGGACTTATGAAACGCCTGCAATGGAATGATTAAAATTCACACAGATCATAATTTTCTAGTTATTGAAAACAAGCCCCTACATTGTGCAAATACAGAAAAAAAAAAATACATGCTTCTAAAGGACAATGAGAAAAAATGAATCCAAAGAGATAGTATGAGATGGGACATGTTCTAAACAAATGTCTGATGCTCCCATATATGTATAGCCACCTAGTGCACTATCTTTGGAGTATCTATCGTTTTTTCAAGAAACAAGGACTGACAAAGATAAAGGATTCATTAAGTTAACCACTCCAAAATTCTAAGCTGCTGTCTCATCATCATACTGTGCTTGCAAAAAATATATCTCATGCATGCAAGATATTGACAACAAAAGTAAGGATGAGAGACACTGTGTGTGAGCATGTGCGTGACCGTGTGGGTGGGTTGGTGTGACAGAGAGGGGGAGAGAGTTTTTATCTCTTAGTTAGAGTTTGTTAGTAAATTCATAAGCAGCCAGAAAGTATATTAAACTTACCTTAATTGCATAATGCTTTCCATCGACTTGGCTTCGGTAGAGAACCTGTTGCGCATGAAACAATAACTACATCATCTCCTTTAAGAAAGTAACAAGATAGAATATGATACAACCACATACCACTTTGCCATAGCTACCAGAGCCAATCTTATACTCGTGAACATATTCATTGACCATCTTGTTTCCATTTTCATCCTGATAAGAAAATTGACCATAAATGCACCATCAGAGAGACATATGTGCCTCGTCAGAAAATGAACACCCGTAAGCTTAAATTAGAAAAAAGATGCTGAATTACACAACCAAGATCACTCAAACAAACACTCAGAACAACTGATTCATATAGACTCACATAGCTTTGCTCAATGTCACAGTTGCCCCTCTACTAAGATAAGACTAAAAGCTTGCATGGTTCCCTCAAAGAAGTTGTGCGGGCTACTGCATTGTATATGAATAATAGGCAGCTTATACAAAGGGATCGTAACGGGTGAGCCAGATAGACGCTCAACTCTTAAGATGCTGTTTGGATAGAAAAACTACTTCGGGTACAACATCACGCAGACTAAGAGCACATGCAACAATCAAATTCCCTGATAGCAGGATATCCATCTATGATCTCTCAAGAAACAACTGCAGCATACTCCCATTAATGTGGCCAAGAAAAAGTTTCGCAATTCATTGATATTTACCTCCGAACGAATAACTTTGTGGGTATCTTTCACAGGATATTGCCTGCAAATCATGCCATTTTCTTCTCTAAACCTCAGTATATCTTCGGAACATTTGGCACGGCTCCGCAATTCACCATCATCATCATGAGCACTATCTGTGACCTCACCATTGTATGAACGATCATCCTCATCTTCAACGTCTTCATCTAACAGAAACTCCTGAGAAAGATGATTATTCAATCCAGAAATGGGCCTCGAGGTTCTTTTAGGCTTCCTGGAGAATCCAAAGCAACTACAGCAGCCCATGAATCTTGCAATTGGATGCCCTTTGTTGAACATGAGAAATTTGGAACCTATAATTATATACTGCAACTTTCAGCTTCAAGATAAACAGAAACTCCAAAATCCTGCAAAAATTGCATACCCTTGATTCCTCAAAAACGGTTGCCAACCACAGCCCTTTTCTAAGCAAAAAGAAAGAGACGCCTAACGATATTGACGCAAACAAAAACAAAACTCCGGCTGATTGTCGCTATGAAGTGCACTTGGCAGCGAAATCCTCACTCCAGAACAAAATTAACCCCGTAGTTCTGAAGCTTCCTCGCGAAAGATTCATGAAATCAATCGCCTGAAGCGAACCCACGCATCGACGATTTCAGTTGAGATTCCGAGAGCCAACAAAACATCGACTTTCATACACACACCTGGGATACACAGGAGAGGACAGGGCTTTCAAGCCCAAGACACGGCCTTGCTATTCCAACGGATGCCATTCAGACAAATGAACGAAACAGCTGATTACGTTGCTGCAGCAGCTGTTTCTACTGGAAACCAACATAGCGGCAGCTCCAGTTTATAAGACCTGTGATGAGAGAGAGCTGAATCCACCGCCTGGCAAAAGCAAGGTGAAATCCTTGACCCTTTCCGACAAGAAGCGAAAAAATAATGCAATTAAAATAACATAAACCGACGCACAAACCTGCCTGCCTAGTTGACAAAATTCACGAATAGGAGAAGCGAAAATGACACGCTCGCATAGAACTCTCAGACACCATCCGGCCAATCAAGACCGAAACATGTTCCCGCAAGCGGTCCCATAATCACGCCTCCGTATTCCGAATTAATAATTAAAAGAAATTTTTTACCTTTTTGTATAATTCGCTGAAGGAGACGAGAGGCAGGCGACGAAATTTATCCCGCAACGAACATTACGACACGCTCGGCGATATGAACAGCCCCAGCGACTTCATCGGGCGATTCGGCGCACGAAGATGCGATGCTGCAGAAGCGACTGGGATTCGGAAATTGACGGGACCTCCGAGAGGCGAATCGGTTCGAGATCCAAAACCCTAATCAAGCACAGAACCGCGATGAATATATACGGCCGGAAGTGACTGTGATTCGGAGGAGATTCGTCGTGAAACGGGCTGAAGGTCTTGCGCGATTGCCTTGCCAAAGGCCGAGCGCGGTTAAAGTGGGAAGGTTTCGTGGGGGCGAGATGAGAAATTAGGGAAATTTCAAGGGGCGAAACTAGAAGAAAACCGAAAGCGCGTCCGGGGAAGGAGGGATGAATGTATAAATAGAGGGGGAGGTTTTCTCTGTGATTTGTCTCTTTTGACAAGGGTTATTATCAAACATTGATGTTGGGTTGGCCGGCTTGACGTAATCAAAAGCGCCCCTAATTGGCAATTTTGTAGGGAATATAGGCACGAGTGGGCTCCAATTTGGCGGACCATATGTGCTTTTTGTGACATCCGATTCGCAACATTCTTGCAATAACAAAGTCCTACGGTTTTGCTCAAATTCTTTTAGATTTATGTACTTGCTGCTAATAATTCGGTATAAGGAGAAGTATATGTATTCGAGTGTAGACCGTATTTTAGCGTTTTATGTTTCGTAATGTGTGGATTTGCGAAATACTACTGACTATGTTATCAGCGTATGCTTTATTCTGAGCAATCGCTTTTGTCGTTCTCAACATATTACTAACAATAAGAATTACGTTGTTTGGTAATATGCTAGCATCAAGTTCTCACTGCCCTCGATCAAAATTCCCACGTATGGTCATTCTAATCCTACCGTAGTTCCGTTCAAGAATCGAACTCTGAGCAGGCGATGCATTCAAAGCGGCCAAGGACAAGAGGGGTTTTCGAGGCATGATTCGCCGAGGAGGAGGCCGACATGATATTCTTGAGTACCTAGATCCTTCAAGCGTCAGCTTCAAACGCAGTCCAAATCACGAGGCCTCCTATAAATCCTCGATATTCGATTTTGTGTTGTATTTCACTACATAAGAGGTAACAAGCTACCATTTGAGGGATTTCTGTGGCTTGTTTTGTTTTTCAGGCAGCCTTCATGGACATGTTGGTGCCCGCATGTCCACCGACACAATCAAGTCCTCATAATTTGAATAATATCTTTTTTTTCATTATGTTTTCGATAGTACCTCTTATTTGCTTTACGTCTAAAAAATCTCAAGATTCGTATGAGGCATTGGACGAAGAAGTTTAAGGAGTTACTCGTATCTACTTTTTCTATTCAAGTAACCTTGGATTTTATGGCAGCAAAACATGGCCGGGTCACCAAAACAAGGAAAGATTCTCTGTATCGTCGTGCCCGGGTCGAGCGCAGCAACAAAAGTACCGTCACTCGGACACATTGCACGTCCCGACGAGCATGATTTGATCTCTTATAGTAAACCGTGCGAGTACTCTCCCTTGTAATCATCCGATCAGGAAGCTTCCTCCGATCGCTCTCCCCGTGATGTGAATTTTCCCTTTTGTTCCCGATTATTTATTTGTATATTTTTCATTTTCTGCCCTCGAATTTTACGCGTGGCAATGAAATTAAAAATACGATTAATCGGCTTGGCGCCTCAATCTATCGAGCTTGGCTAAGCAAGGGCGATGGACACGTGCGCCGCCCTCGCACCACTTCGCGAGAAGGGGACTCGCGCGTGCGCGCTCGCTACCGGTCCATTGCTCCAATTGGCTTTGGCTTGGCTACTACAATTGCGCTAGGTGGGTCGGTCTTTTTGCGGCAAAATAATGTTCGCGAAAGATTATTCAATTCGAATTATTATGGCCAATCATTATTAAATGCTAAGATTCGTGGGATTAAATTAGCTAATTATTAACGTAGGAGCGGCGTGTCCGTTTGATTATGGGGTTTGGAGGTACCAAGACTATTTGATTGACATTCGCTTTACATAATGCTCTAAGATTCCGCCTAATTATGCTTTTGTACTATTTTTCTCTCTCATTTTTTTAGGGGAAAATTTCAAATATAAGCCTAAAGTGCTCACATTTTCTCAAATAAATGCATGAAGTGGATATTATTTCAAATAAGGGTTTGAAGTAGCTAAATCGTCTCAAATAAAGGTCTGAAGTGACCAAATCGTCTTAAATAAGGACATGGTCAGCAAGCGACTATTTCAACTATTGAAGAAAGGGCATCTTAGTAAAAAAAATTATAAATATATTTTTTGATTATTTTACTTTACTTTTTTTCTTTTTTCCCTCTTACCTCCCCGACAATCCTCGGTCACCAACCTCAAGTGAGGGCAGCCCTTGCTTGCCTAGCCCAGGTAAGGGCGAGTCTGACGAGCTCTGTTGGCCATCAGCGAGGTTCGATGATGGGCGGTGGAGTGAGGAGAGAAAAAGAAAAAGGAAAAGGAAAAGAAAAAGAAAAAAAAAAGGGCAAATGACGAAAATGCCCTTCGATTAGTAAGGTTATATCATTCTGTAAGACTGATATGACCAGTTCAGGCCCTTATTTAAGATGATTTAGCCACTTCATGTTCTTATTGGAAAATTTCACTTTTTTTTAGGGTTAGAGGTGGATTCATTTGGGAACTAATGAGGGCTTAACGTCAGCCCTTTCAAAACATGTAATAATTATATTTGGCGCCCACTCCGGAGGAGACGAGAACTAATCTTAGGCTGCCTAGAAAAAGAAAAGATAAATCACAGGCAGTCCCGATTTCGAAAGATCACATGAAAATACTGCTAATTATTCAAAAAACTTTAAGCTATTTGATAATTGCATGGTTTTAATAATTACATATTGCGCTATTGTAAGTTGGAAATACCAGGCTCGAAAAGATTTGAAATGGGAAAATTACACTCCGTGAACTTTGGTTTAAAGTGCAATGTTCCCCTTGAACTTTTAATTCGTGCAATGTGATCCTTGAACTTTCTCTCAATATGCAATGTCGTTCCTAGACTTTTGATTTTGTTCAACATGGTCCCTGAATTATTGATAAATGCTCATTTTTCATATAGTCCAATCACTACATTGTATGGAAATGACACGAACGTAAGGGCTACATTGAGCATTTATCAACATTTCAGGGATCACATTAAACAAAATTGAAAGTCCAGAAATGTTACATCTGAAAATTTCTGCATTATATTTATAATGCGTAGAAGGTCGTAGACGATATATATAGTATGTGGAAGTCTTAATTGAGTGTTTTGTGTAAAAATCGCGGAGGCCGAATCGTATTTTACGTCTTCGTAGGTTTTCCGTAAATGTTTTCGTTAGGATTAAATTATTGGATATATGCATTCGGATTGATTTTCTAGAGTTGCAACGATGTTCGCAACACCGCGTTATTCAATTTCGGAGACCAAAACGCTCCAAATTTTCTTATTGAATGAGTGTCAAGTGTAAAATTTACTAAGTTAAACATTCTCATGCGTTCGGTATACTTTGCCAAACATTTTGATAAGTTTAAAATATTTTTCGAGTTTACTAATATTTAGAACGGTCACTGATTTTCATATTTTCGCACTGATTACTTCGTTTATGTACTGATTTATAAGATAACTTGATAACTTATAAAATATATTCGTTTGGGACCATGTTGTTAAGACAAACGTTATTTTTACATAGGCTCACATCTCATAAGATCTCCATCAAGTATTTTAACCCAAGCAATTATTACTTTTTAACTCAAGGTTATTTGTTCTTATCTCATTGAAATTTCAAAGAATGTAGCCCCATTTTAGTTATAAACTACATTCTCAGAATACTTCAAGAACCTTCAACTTCACTTCTTCTTATTCTTCTTCTTTTCAAAACCACTTCCAGTAGGGAAAAATGAATGACCCGTTTGGGTTGTTGAAGTTTTAAATCGTTCTCTTTCAAAAAGCTCAAGGTGATTATTGAGAATTTTACTTCTTGTTCCAAACTAGTTTTTCATCGAAAGGATTTTTAGTGTTAACTCAAGTTCTTGATGGTTTTGTGTGAAGGTAATTAAAGTTTTGTTTTGCTCAAATCGTTTGAGGTAAGTGAAACTCTAAGTATTAAGCTAGGAGAATCTATTTAGTGCTCTTGACTTGGATGGTTGTTATGATTGATTTTTGCTCAAAGTTATTGACATAAGTCGTTAAACTTGCCATTATTGAAGTTGGATTACTATGTTCTTTTGTCTTGAAGTTGTTGTGAGTTATGATGCCTTTAAAGTGTGTTAAATGGGTAAGTATGTCTACTGGAAAGAACTGAAAAAAGGTAAAAAAAAATTCCTTCTCATAGACTTAAGTTCTGTGAAAATCAGGTCCATCCAAAAAAAAAAAGTCAACATTTTGACCGAAGTCAACAAAAAGTGTCGATAGTCAACATTTTGAGCGAAGTCGACAAAAAGTATCGATAGCCAACATTTTCTATAGAAATCAAGAGAAAATTTTCATTTTATTAAATCTTGATGCTCTAGAACTCAATGAGATTGAGAGAGTTCTTATAGTATTATTATTTATGTGAGAATGAAAGAAAATGATTAGAGAACTATTAATGTAAATGTAAGTGATGCATGAATTACATGATATGCATTGTTTGAGTGTTTGAGTTAGGTTAATTGAGTCGTTGACGTTCATGTAGCCCTATGACAATGTATCATTTACTTGCAAAATGTATGATTTCGACATGAGATGTTACGACGTGATTTCGTATGAAAAGAATTATAAGAAATTTCCGTTGTTCACATGATCGTGGCGACAATTCCCTGCAAATCGGGAAGTTCTGCGAATTGAAAAGTAAAGAAGAATTAAATATAATAACTGAGTACATGATGTACGTTTATGACGTATGCCCATGATGAATAAGATGAATAACATATATTTGATGCATGACCATGGTGCATGTTCAATGATGAATAAGAGGTGATATATATATACTATGACATGGCGAGTCATTTGCACGTACTTAGTAGGCAATCTCAAGTAAGGTTGTTATTGATTTGCCATCGACATAAAAAGGTAAGATTTTCATGTGCTTGTCATACAAAGGAGATAGAAATAATTGATTGCATGTTGATTATTCTAGGTTGAGTGGTGGATAGATTTCCTACCTTAGAATTAGAGATTTCATTTACTGGGTCTCGACTCATTCCTTTATTTTTCAGATTTGTAGGATGGATCCTGTACCACCACCACCATCACTTGCACCACTTATCTTTGGAGCTCCTATCCAGTTCAATATTATTATAGAAGATATAATCATACTTGGTTTAGACATAGTTTATGTTAGATACAAGTCTATTATATGGGTCGATGTAGGACTCCCGGAGTGGATTGCCCATAGATACATTGCTTGGTATATACGCACAAATGATGCTGAGACGATGAGACCTCTGAGAGGTTTTGATGATCCTCCAGACATGTACGTCGACGACGAGACTTCACCGAGCGAAGTGATTGACCCGTAGTTAGTGAGTGGCCATATGAAGGTATGATCTTTTTAGAGTAGATGTGTGGAGTAGAAGTTTTGGAGCTGAACTTTCTTCCCAGAATTAATGTGATGTAATCTTTCATCTTTCGGGAGTTGTATTAAAACTTGGAAGATGGTCAAAATGAATAAGGAAGCATATGTTGATTATGTAACTTAACTTTTTGTGATTGCTCGTGCTGTGTGGTGTTGATATTATGTGCTTCCGCATGTGAAAAAGTTTAAAGTATATTGCATAAATTAATAATGACACGTGTAGCGCGTGACGTTCTGGGGCGTCACAAGAAATGACATTACACATTGGGCCAAAGTTCAAGAATAGTATTGAACAAATTAAAAATTTAGGGACGACATTACATATTAAACCAAAGTTTAGTGATCGTTTGTGTTATTATCCAATTTGAAAATAGAATCTCTTGTGTTTGATACTATGTCATGATTGCAAGAATAAATGGCCAAAAATGTTCACGTGTTTAATTTAATTGATAACATATTTATTCAAGAGAATGCAAATTGTAGAAAAGAGAAACAACACATAAATATGGCAAATATTGATTTGCCCATTAACTATGGAAATAAGAAATCTAAATATGTGGCTTCATTTAGGAACTGCTGCTTGGCAAATTTTTTGGAGAACTTTGTGAAGATACAATTGCATTTTCATAGATCTCTAAGAGTGGGTTTAGTTCAGTATTTTCAAATACAAAGCAATTTAGCCTAAAGGCCTTTGAAAAAATGCAAAAACTATTTGGTAAAATATGCATTTTCAAGGGACTTTGAGAGAAAAATTGTTTGGTAGAAACACATTTAGAATGTCCCTTTGGGTGATTAATTTAAAATTTTTAATTGGTTTAAAATTTGAAAAAAAAAATGTCTGCAACTTTTTTAATTTAGATATTGACAACAACGTTAAAATGTGTGTCAACAAATTTGTAAATTAGAAAAATTCAAATGGATGGAGATTCAATATATCTACATTTTTATCCCTTCTTTAGCCTAAGGTTGGTTTGAAGGTGCTTTGAGCATTTCCGAAATGTAAATACATTTTTTCTTCCTACTTTGTCCTAGCTTAAGTTTCATGATTCCAAAAATGTTCATAGCTTACGCGACATCAATGGAGAGGGTTTAGGCCACTAGCAAGGTCAGATCTAGCGCTGGCAGCCTCACCCAAGGTTGGGCAACCTTAGGCGATTGTCCCTTAGGTTCCACTGAGTCCTTCATGGTTTTCACTTTTTTTTAAAGCAAAAGTGTTTTAGAAAATATAATTTTTCCAAATACCATATAAATCAAAATTGTTTTTCAATATACTGTTAAACTGCAATTTATCAAATGCTATTTGCATTGAGAAAATCCCCTTTGAATTAAAGGCGTTTGCATTTTCATAAAAATTTCCTCGAAAGCCAAACTAAACCAAAGTTATTTTCCAATATACTTTTGAGTTATAATTTATCAAACGTTACTTAAATTCCGAAAAATCTCTTTAAATTAAATGCCTTTGCATTTTCACAAAAAAAATTCCCCAACAGCCGAACTAACCTAAGTTGTTTTCCTATATACTTTTAAATTACAATTTATCAAATACTATTTACATTTCGTGAAACCCTTATAAATCAAAAGCCTTTGCATTTTCAAAAAAAAATTTCCCCAAAAATCGAACCAAAGGCACCTCGTATTACACGTAGATTTTGCCAATTAAGGATATGCCAACAGAGAGCGAAGCGCACCAAAAGGGCGGCTTTTCGAAACGAAAGGCCTCCAAGTCCACAAGTCCATCCCTCCCCGTCTCTCTCTCTCCCCCTGGCACCTCCTCCTTCTCCCTCCCTCTCTCACAGCCAACGCCTCTCGAAGCGGACGAGAAGGTCGCGAACATGGCGGTCGGCGTCCTCGCTCTCCAAGGATCTTTCAACGAGCACATCGCAGGCACGAATCTTTTCTCGTTCTCCGTGAGCCGTACGCGTGCGTCGTACTCGTCTGTTTTGCCATGAGTTCATAACCAGAGGAATCTGTCTGTCTTTTGTTCGCCAGCGCTTCGAAGGCTCGGGGTGAAGGGCGTGGAGATAAGGAAGCCGGAGCAATTGCAGAGCGTCAGCTCGCTGATTATCCCCGGAGGAGAGAGTACCACCATGGCCAAGCTCGCCGAGTTCCATAACCTGGTTTGTGCTCTCGCTCGCTCGCCCCGCTCGTGCGTTCTTTTTGGATTCCGATCAATTGTTCATCGCGATGGTGTCAAAATGGGATTGGAAAAAACGAGAAACGTCAGTACCGTTGTCGGTTTAGGATTGGCAGCGTGAGTGTACGAACGTTACCTTTGCGAGTTCGCCACCGATTGTCTTGTAGTGTCGGTTTTTGTTGAGCAGGATGAAATGAGGTCACTCTGTTTTGGACAATGCTTTCTGAGAATTCCACAACCTGGAAGGACATGCCCCATGTAGACGTGTTCGTTTGTAGTAATTTGCGTTTTGTTGACTTTATTTATCCATGGTTGCTTTGGCAATGTTAACTACATTATGTGCCGGATAGAACTAAATTAGGATGGGAAGCTGAGAAGCTGTCATTGCTGTGTCGATTTTAGTGATGGGGGAGCAAGTCTAAGTAGGATAAAATGAAGTAACTTTTTGTGCTGCGTGCGACCGCGGCCAGTTCTCTTAAAGTAACATTTTGTGTGGAGTAGGATAAAATGATTTTTCTCTTTTCCTGAAGTGTTTTCTGAGAATTGACATAGAATATCGGTTCATTTGGTTTTTCAAGGAAAGAAGAGTCCATGGTTCTTATCTCTATTTTCTGTGCTGCGTGCCAGTTCCGTAGCATTACAATGTGCCCTGTACAATTTCAAGGACTTGCACGGAGTTAATTTACTGCTTCACAGTTACGCAATCAGCAAGCCACAGTTAGTTCAGTCATTTGTGACTAAGTCCTTTTGTTCTGCAGTTCCCGGCACTTCGAGAGTTTGTTAAGATGGGAAAGCCTGTCTGGGGAACATGTGCTGGTCTCATATTCCTGGCTGACAAAGTAACTGGTGGGTCTTCTCTTGTAGCTTCTTAGGAGGTCTGAAGATTGTACTGCTACAAAATTTGTTGTTTTTAACTTTTCTGTATGCAATGTGAGGAATACTGGTGATGAAGTCAGATAGTTGAAAAGAGACGCTTTTTTTTTCATAGGACAAAAAGCAGGTGGACAAGATCTTATTGGAGGCCTAGATTGTACTGTCAACAGGAACTTTTTTGGCAGTCAGGTCTGCATGCCCTTATGATTTTGAATATGTTACTCTATTTATGACACATTGTAGCTATTTCGCTGAAAATAATTGTTGCACTCTCTGCTATCATGAGTGTGAACCTCGACTTTATCTTCGTGTCCAGTATATGTAATTTCTATGCCAGAGTGATTTTTGTGATATCACAAAAAAACCTGAATAAGAGTGAGCATGTTGTTGCTTACATACAATGATGTTTGAATTGACTTTCATTTTTTTCCCGATATTTAGATTCAGAGCTTTGAAGCGGATCTTTCAGTACCGGAGCTTGCATCAAAGGAAGGAGGTCCTGATACATTTCGTGGAGTTTTCATTCGAGCTCCTGCTGTACTTGAAGTGGGGCCAGAAGTTGAAGTGCTTGCTGACTATCCAGTTCCATCTGACAAACTGATGGATGAAGCTCAAGAGGTATGGCATACGATATTTGTTTTATTTAAGCAAGTTCATTGGATATAATTTGCTATGTCTCAAGTCTCATATGTCAACGCCTCACGGTTAGGTTTGCATGGATATGTTCTGACTTGATAGTGGTTCCAAATACTTTCAAGGTTTTGAATTGTAAAATATGATTAGTATCTGTTAGATATTTTTATAATAAGTTTGTTCGCATGATATTGCATCTTTTGAGTGCAATGGCGTGGTGTTATAGTTGCATATTTTAATTTGTAGCTGGCAATTCAGAAATGTGGGTTTAATTCAACTGGAGTTGTCATTTCCCTGTCAGTCCTCTTGTGTTACTCATACCAGCTCTATTCATTCGAATGGCTGAAATTTGTTTTCATGTGAATATTTCAGTGAGTTGATTAGATAATTTGCATTGAAAAGCCCATTACGTATGAATTTCAGTTTCACATGGAGGAGCAAGAGCAATACTGATTTTGATTCTTTTATTTGACTTCTAGATTAGTACTAAGTTCAACACTTTTTAGGGCATACTCAGGAAAATAGGTATTGTAAGGAATAGTTTTACCTAAAAGTTGTCAATGGTAGTCGCTGTCAAAAGGTCTCCTATATAAGGAATTATAATAAGTTTGGGTTCAGTTTTATGAGAAGGAAGTTTCTTCACTTCGTGTATCAAATTTTGCTTGATTTTTACTTTTCTAACGCTCTAGAACAATTAAAGTGATCAAGTAAAGGCACGAATGTTAAAAAGTGAGAATAACTTCTTGGCATTGAATTAAAATGAAGCACTAGATATTAACCATCATTTCTGAGGCCAATGATCAAATCGCACATTCTGTTTAGTCTTCAGTTTTTCCTTGAGTATGCTTAGCTGCTATTTCTAGTGAATTGAGTTTGGGCCTGCTGATCTATGTGACTGCCCCACCTGTATGCCTTCAGTTGGATTAGAAGTAACACTGTTGATACTATGCATTGGATCGACCTCAGTCATGTACTTTTCTTTTGCTCACTGTCATCTTGAGGTTTTGAGAGAGCAACTTGATGCAAGAGAAAGTCGTTTTGATATGATCTGGCAGCCATTAGATCGAATTACAAAGTTGCCATACTCAGTCTTGGCCATGCATACTTGTCTCCCTTCAGGCCCTGTCATATGGGAGGCTTGTGCATTGAGATGCAGCGCAGCTTCATCTTGTTGGCTTCTAGTATAAGCAGCTTGTCAATTAAAGATTACAAGAGTGTCAGAAAGCTAATAAACTTGTACTATGAGCTTGCTGTATCCTGATTCAACAATGTTGAGCCTCAGGAAAGTGACAGTGAAGGGGGCTTATAATAAGTTGCATGGAATTGAATATGCTTTTATCATGTTTAATACGGATTCTTTCCCAAAAGTAAGAGGAGATGCCGACTGCTGTGGATTGCTCATCATAAATTTATCGCGAGCAATCTAGTCATTATTGTGGAAGTTTTCTTCCAGGAACTTTTTTTAATGTTGTCGGTTCATCTTGATTTGGAAGTTATTATTGTACTATCATTTTTTTTTTTGTAGATGAATTATTCGAGCTCATTTGTTCTTGTTTTCCTGTTTGGAGTATACATTTATTGAAAATGTCTGAATACTAATTGCCTAAACTATGTTCTTCAGTAGATACACCAGATTTTTCTGTTTCCATTGTTCAATGATATACTTCTCCTTAGTAGGTGATCCATTGGATATAGATCCAAATTTCCAATTCTTTTAATTCCTGTTCCTGGGGGTATCAAGATGCCACTGTGTTGGGCTCTCTCTCTCTCTCTCCAGGAAATTAAATATCTGCAGAAAAGGTTCCATATATCAGATTCCTGTAATTTATCTCCTTCTGAACCTTCCTTTGTTGTCGTGACATTTAGGAGAACAAAGGATCTGAAAAGAAAGTAATTGTAGCTGTCAGGCAAGGGAACTTGCTCGGGACTGCTTTCCATCCAGAGTTGACAGCGGACTCACGATGGTAACTTATTTACCTACACCGTTATCTCTTCTCCTTGCACCTCTTTGATGAAACATTGCTTGTGCAGGCATACGTACTTCCTTAAAATGGCGAGTGAAATCGAAGGAGGAGCCTCAAATAGCATTGTGGCGGTCGAAGGAGGTGATTTGATTTTCGACCAACAGCCAAAGAACGATCTTCCCATATTCCAATAATTTCACTCTCATCTCATTGACCCAGGAACATTCTTTTCACAGTCAAATTGGTTTCATTGATAGGTTACTTTATGATGCTCGACCTCTCCTTGGTTCTTAGCTCTTCGGTCCAGCTTTGATGTTTTCTCCTGCGTACTGAACGTGTATATAATGTCGGTTCAAAATTTGGTTACGTTGATGTCCCGGTTGTAAAAAGAAAAAAAGTTTGATTTAGTAATTCCGAGAGTCTAACTGTATGGATTTCCATTTTTAAAGCACTGAAGATTGATTGGAGTAGTGTCCATGGTAGTTCTGTTGACTAATCCCATGGGTAAAAAGTTGGGCATCTTTTGGTCTGTGTGGACTGAGCAATCTGTGTGGCCGATGTAAGCAACCACTAAATTGCGTTTGACCCACGTAGTCTTTACCCTATAGCTAAGGTTTTCGTTGTTTCTTGCTGTATGCCAAAGTTCATTTAAGCCTGATGACCATAGGTAAATTCTGTAATATCAGGACTGACCTTTTGCCATTAATGACCATGGGCTCTCTGCTCCAACAATTAAGGTTGCTTGATTCTTCCGACATTTCTTGGTCAATGCCTAGTTTAACTTAAAACTCTGGCGGGAGTCGCCTCCCACAGAGATATAAAACCGTTTACTATTTTCTGGCAATCAAAGAAAAGAAGTTGAACTCGGAAGCTTTCGAAATGGGCATGCTAATACCGTTTTCTATGATGGCGATAACAATTGCAATCAAAGTGCGATCACACCAAAGGAAGCGTTCTACTTTACCTTATAGCTCGCACGAGGGGAGGCGTTCCTTCTGTCAAATCGAAAGTAAACGAAAAGGCTAGAGATTTCCCTTAACAGCAGATACAACAGCTCATAGTTACGTAAATTTTAGTTCGTGAGAACAGAGGATCCGAGGCAAATTTTAGGGGGGCTCAAAGTTCAAACCACATGGACTGTGCGTAGCAGAAACGGGACGGAGTATCTGCTTAGGAATACATAAGTGGAGTTTAATAAGTTTCCCAAAAAGCATAGACACCCTTATCTTGTCTTCTTCTTCTTCTTTATTCTGATATAATAAGCTGGATCTTGCTCATATCTCCTCAGGGAAAGCTAACTTTCAAGCTCGAAGCGTGGCTTGGCCTAGGAAAAGATAAATTCTCTACCTTGAGTACAGTTTAGGTTCTTCTATGAGGTTGAACTGCTCTTTCCCGAGTTCAAAAGCCACGCGGACCGGACCCTCAGAACCATGAAATGTAACATTCGTAATTCCAGGGGTGGTTTCAATACATGGTCTCGAGGATGAAAACTTGTCCGAAAATTTCTCGAGCTCGATACTTTGTCCTGACTATCGGTAGCTAGTCATAAGAGTACCCTGGGGGTTATTTCATATAATAAGGAGTTGACAATGTACGAGCCTAAGCAAGTAGAATCTATGTAGCTTGCTTGGATTAGAGGACTTGCAAAAAGTTTGCCACTCAGTGAATCATTGCCATGAGAACAAGGTCAAACCATAATCGAACTTGAAAGTTGGATTTTCTTGATTACTTAAGTCCTAAGCTGAGTTACAACTTGTCAGCTTGCAACTAGCCCCTCGACTTTTGCTTCGGAGAATGTGGATAATGACTAATGAGCAGAGAGTGAATCTCTTATGATAATTACCGGAACTTCGGCAATTAAGTAGAGCATATGTCGGCGAGGTTGATAAGCTTGCCGCAACCTCAAGTATTACAAATGGTAGTACAACTGGCACATAGTCAACTCTTACATGTTCAAGCAAATAGAGGCTTCAAGCTCTTTGAAGAAGTCAAATGAGACTTACAAAAGATGTTGAGATTTGAGGATGCTCTGTGATTCTTAGTCAAAACCTATATTTATTTAGGAAGCAAGAAATACAAGGATTAAGCCGAACTCCAAGGCCTTGTTTGAGTTTGACATTTTTCCACATTTCCATATAACGAGGCCTTTCTCAACATTCTAAACCGTCCAAGAATATCCACCAGCAGGGGAAGACAGATTAAGAGAAGCATCTTTGGGCTGCGATCGCGTCTCGAAGACAATGGAGGGAGGAAAGCCATTGATCTTGATGGCTATCCTTGTGGTTCTGGTCTCGCTGGCGGTGTCCGTGGTTCAAGGGGCGACGTCTAAAACGGCGACTCCTGACCCCAATTCCACGAAGTACGTGATGCTATATAAACAGCCTTCCGGCCGGGATCGAGCACTTTGTTTGGCGCCCGGCAAGTGTTACCTCAAGAGGCTCACTTGCCCTGCTGAGTGCCCGGAGAGGAAGCCCCAGAAGAACAAGAAGCAGAAGGGTTGCTTCATTGACTGCAGCAGCAGCAAGTGCGAAGCCGCTTGCAAAAGTAAGTAACCTTCTCTCACACTCTCCTGAGACAACATTCCTACGTCTTAAGCTGTTTTTTGGCTGCTACTTTGGAAACACAAGCACGATAGTTGTCTTTCTAGTCTTGGCTAGATTTATGCAGACACGATCAATGAATCCTCGATATCGATTTTCACAACTGTTCTTCTCAAAAAGTTTGAACCATCGAGGAACAGGCTCACGTATTGATATTCACCTCTTCTTCTTCTTGCTCTTGCAGATAGAAAACCCAACTGCAAGGGATATGGCTCTCTCTGTTACGACCCTCGCTTCGTTGGCGGCGATGGTGTTATGTTCTACTTCCATGGGGCAACCGGAGGGAACTTTGCGCTCGTCTCCGATGACAACCTCCACATCAATGCCCACTTCATCGGGACCCGCCCTGAGGGCCGGACACGCGACTTCACGTGGGTCCAAGCCCTCGCGGTCATTTTCGACAAGCACACCCTCGTCATCGAAGCTAAGAGAGTCTCGCACTGGGATGATAATGTGGATGCTCTCAACGTCCTTTGGGACAAGGAGGCGGTCCGAGTCCCCACCGAGGGAGATGCCGAGTGGACGCATGAAGGCAAGGACAGGACCGTGATAGTCGAAAGGACCGATGATGCTAACTCTGTGAGGGTGACGGTGAGCGGATTGCTCGAAGTGGACGTAAGGGTAAGGCCGATCGGCGAAGAAGAGAACCGGGTTCACAAATATCAAATACCGAAGGACGACGCGTTCGCTCACTTGGAGACGCAGTTCAGGTTTTCTAATCTGTCAGACCTCGTTGAAGGAGTTCTGGGCAAGACTTACAGGCCAAACTATGTGAGCCCTGTGAAGGTCGGCGTTCCGATGCCAATGATGGGCGGCGAGGACAAGTACGAAACACCATCTCTATCATCACCTCTCTGCCAAGTTTGCAGGTTCAAAGGACCAACTGGGCATGCAAGTGTTGAGGGTGTTGCTCAGTACTAACCATGCGGACAACAACAAAAGAGTTCGTTCTCCATTTTTCTCATGTTGATCAAAGAAGACATCTGCGTTTGTATCTTGTTTTGGAGGGTCTTCTGCTTCGTACTTGAATTATTCGTGTGTGCACAAAATAAGGGCCAAAGCGACCCATCATGTCGTGTTCGACTGAAACTTATTTTCGTTTGGCAACAGCAATTTCTCAGGAAGAAAGCACCCTGAGCCTTTGTATGTCCTTTCATACAGTAAACGAAGCATTATCAATTGTTTATGAATTGTTTTTTTTTTTTCCTTTTAATTCCGCTTCATAGCTGTGACGGTCGATAAAACTTGGACAAACTGAACATGGTGGCTATCAAAGTTTAAGTTTAGGACATATATACTAGATACGCAACCTCGTGATGATACTGCTACACGGGAAGAGAACTACCTTTCGCTAGTTCAGTTTTCCGCCCACAAACGGCGAGCAAGCAAGAGGTACATTTGCTCGACTCGATAATGCACGCGACAAATGAAACAGAAATACGACATATCAGACCGCACAATAACGAACCTGCGCATCCTTGTGACAGAACGTTCAGAAATGCTCTAGCTACCTCGACATTGCAGTGCTCTCGGTACTGCCAAGAAATTTCCTTCGCGAGAGAAGGGATGGTCAATAGCAAGTACCCCGGCCAAGGATGCCCGATCTGCATCTGAAATAGTGTTTTCGGCGAAATAGTTTTGCTAATGTTAAAGAGAAAAAAGGCGGGACGGGCTTTGTGCCCGTCCCCTCTGGTCATTGAAAGATGAATGTAGTTGTAGAGGCAAGTTTTGCCTACTGCGAATACACACCCTTGTGTGTCTTTATGCTTTTGTCAACTGCAAATTCTCTTGGTATTTTGCCTTCAGCAATGAAGCGATAAAAGAGAGAATTGAGCTTGGTGGCGAAGCCCTGTCAAATGGGTAGATCGAGTTGGGTCATAAATGGACTGACCCAAATTGATCAATTAATCCGTTTATAACTCATTTATTCGCAATGCAAATTTCTTGATCCATACTCGACATTTCCATGCAAAACAAATTTAGTGGACATTTTTTTAATATATTTTTTTAAAATCGAATTTTTAATTTTTTTTTTTAAATTTTCTCTCTTTTCTTTCCTCCTTCTTTTTCGGCTAGCCTCAGGTGAGGCCTTGCTAGTTCAGCGAGCTCAAGTCTCGCCAGCGTCAGATCGGCCAGCTCAAGCTTCGCCGGCCACTGGTGAGTACATGGCCGGCCACTAGCCGAGGAAGAAGAAAAAAGAAAAATCATCTTAATTGTTAGGTTTCTTAAACAGGTTAAATCCACAAGAGTAAATGTCACTTAAAGGTTATCAGAAGTGGGTTGTAAATGGGTTCACAATAGGCCCATTTATAACCCACTTATTTTGGCGTCATTATTTTGTAGACATATTATGCTGGCTTGCTAAATTTGTTATAATTCATTTATGATCCATTTAAATACTTGCGGGTTATTAGGTCTAGTGGTGACAAAGATATAAAGAGAGGCACTGATGAATTTGATTGTGGGCCGAATGTATCCCCAAATTACTGTGCCCTAATCTCCCTCAAATCCGATCGCTCTGCAAAACGAATCGGCGCCAATTCGCGGAACGTTGGACGATGACAGAGACCAAATCGAGAGAGAGAGCGGGAAGCTCCAAGGCATCGAGCAAGAAGAGCAAAGCCGACGCCCCCACCATCAGAAGCAAGCAAGGGAAGCCTCAAGCCGGCAGAAGCAATGGCGTCGCGCCTGAGCCTGAGGTCCTAGTCGTCCCCTCCTCGAGCACCGAGTCGCAAGCGCGGGAGCCCGAGTCGAAGAGAGGCCGGAGCCCGGAGGGGCGCGAGCGCGGCGCTGATCCGGCGGGTGCGAAGAAGCGGAAGCGTCGGGAGCGGGAGGAAGAAGGCGGCGCGAGCAAAGAGGGGCGTAAATCGGGCAAGAGCAATGGTGTCGCGCGGGAACCCGAGGTTCTGGTTGTTCCGTCCTCGAGCACCGAGTCGGGAGGAGGGGAGCGGGAACCGAGGGGAGATCGGAGCGCCAAGGTGCGCGAATGCGCCGCTGGCCCGGCGGTTCAGAAGAGGCGGAAGCAGCATCAGGGGCGAGAGGGCGGCGACGAGGGCAGGGACGATTCCAAGCTCTGTAGCTTCCCGATGAACAGGATCAGGACGATCGCGAAGAGCGAAGAATCCGACCTGCGCATCAATCACGAGGCCTATTTCGTCATCAACAAAGCCACGGTATGCTCGTCCCGGCTCTGCTCTTGTTGGTAATTCCATTCTTGTCGTTGCAGCATCTTCCACATTGCTAAACCCTGGGAATCACCATTCACTCCAAATCTAGCTTTAGTATTTCGATGGTTTGATGTATAGATACTTGCTTTGTGAGGGACGAACGTGTGTCCTGCTTCTGGTTCTCTCATTCAGCTCTTGGGATTGTTGCAGGAAAAGTTTATCGAGCAGCTTTGCGAAGACGGGTATGCCTTAGCTGCTGCTCGCGACCGTAAGAAATCCTTCAAGTATAACCACCTGTGTAAGTTTCTCTCTTGTTTTCATTCGAACTTCAGCTCCTGCAAAAAAAGAAAATTGAATACTTGATGTTATTGTAATATCGAGTTTCACTTCGTAAAGTTCGACGTTGAGTGAACTTTCGTTCCACCTTTATTTACTTAATGACGCTATCGAATTTTGGGGATTCGTTGGCTACTTGAATTCTTTCAACGCTTTCTAGTTATTTTGGAAGTGATTTCTGAAATGATCATTCTTTATGAAGTTTCTTTCAACAAAGTCACAAGGATTGAGGGCGGGGAGGCTCTTGGCTTTGGTTTGACAAAGTACCGTGAATAAATTATTCACTCGTTGTTTCATTCGTGAAACCTATTTCTTCCCCTGCAAAGGAGCCGTCTCATTTGTCATTTGATTTTCTAGTTGAAACTGGAAATTGTCCTAGCTTGATTGTCCGCCGCTCTGAATTGCCTCGTCCACTTTTCATTTACCCACCTCTAGAGATACAGCTGTTCTTGTCCGGTCCTTGTGGAATTCTTCAACTTAAAATGGTGATTCTTGTTTAAGTGTGTAAATTCTCCTTGCTAGCGGAGAGGTTGAATGGGGATTTCAACCTGAATGTGGAAAACTTTGAGATACATTTGAGTGTGGAATAATTATGCGAAGTTATATTTTGGTGTCTTGCTTGGATGAACTCGATGCCTCTCTGAAGGTATATTTTGATCGTCTTTATTGTGAGTTTAACGTATGTGAGCACTACTGTACTTATGACACTTCAGTGATGAAAGTCGCTGTAGGCTGAATTTGGTTGTTTGACATATGGAGATTTGGCAGTAAACTTTCTTAGTTATACTGATTATTTCTTGTGCGTTTTTTCTTTTCTTCAGCATCACTTGTTTGCAAGTGGAAGAGATACGACTTTCTTTCAGGTACTCGTTTTTCATACCCATATCGATACGTCTGATTAAATCATTAACTTTTGTTATTGATCGTTTGTCTGTCCAAATGACAGTATGACATATTCGTGGGCGTTTGTTTGTGTGCTAGATTTCGTTCCAGAGAAAATGAAAGCTCAAGATGCGTTGGCAGAGAGGAAACCAGAAGAGACATGATATGATACAGATCTTAGGTCAAGAAGCTGTAACTTTTGTCGATTGAGGGGCTTCAGTTTGTATGAGCATCTTATCCTGTTATTCGGATCGTTTCCTGCTATAAGGGAATGGGGCCAGCAAAATGGGCACCTACATATAGCTGCAGATGATGTCCACATGGGTGAATTTTTTGGCATTTTACATTGGAGAAGGGAAATGCTTATACTTCCTGAAATTTTTTCAGCATGTAATCTCGTGCACCGCTGACATGGATGGTGAGGTAGCTTCTTGTGGGGAGTTCGGTGTTTTGTAATTAATTTGTCATGGACGGGTACTTCGTAGTTAATCTGATTCTCGGCCTATGTTCTGTCTCTTTTGAGTTGTGTACTAAAGATATTGAGATCTATTGATGTAAATCTATTTATGCAAACACGGAGAGTCTAATGAGGAGAGTTGCAGGGAAAATTATCCAAAAAGTTTTAAACCTACTGTACGGCGGCCAATTTAGTCTTTTAACTTTTTAACTTTGCCAATTTAATTTTAAACATTTTGATAACTTGCCAATTTAGTTATAAATCTTTCAATTGTGCCAATTTACTTCTAATTTTTTTGAGAATTTGTCAATTTAGTCTTATCTTTTAATGATTTACCAATTTAGTCCTTCCAGCTAATTTTGTCCAGAAATTGCTGATGTGGCTATCTAGTTAGTGTCGGCTATCCTGCGTGGTACGGTTGGCGCTGACATGAACAAATTTTTTTTAAAAATTCTTTTAAATTTTTTCCTTTTTTTCTTTCCTTCTTTTTCTAGCCGATCACTAGGCCTTGGCGATGGCCGATAAGGGTCGAGCCTCATTGGATCTAGCACCTCACTTAGTGACGATGACAGTGAGCTTGGTGACCGGCCAGAGGAAGAAGGAAAGGGAAAAAAAAAACGAAAAAATATAAAGAAATTAAAAAAAACTTAAAATATAAAAATATTGTCCACGTAAGCACGTCAACCTTGTCACGTGGGACGGCCGACGCTTGACTAGATTGCCAAGTCAACGGTTTCTAGGAAAAGTTGGCTGAAAGGACTAAATTGGCAAATCGTTAAATAGGTTTAGGACTAGATTAGCAAATTCTCAAAAGGTTTAGGATTAAATTGACACAATTGAAATATTTAGGACTAAATTGGTAAGGTATCAAAAGGTTTAGGACTAAATTGGCAAAATTTAAAAGTTTAGTCCTAAATTGGCCGCCGTATAATAGGTCTAGGATTTTTTGGACACTTTTTTCGAAAGTTGCATATATGGATATCCAGATCCCTATGCACTGGATTCACGCAGTCACTGCTGTAAACTACGGTTTTTTTTAACGTAGGAAGCAGGTTATGATCAAATATGATTAAGCCGTCGTGTGTTTGCCAGCCATGAGAAAGGAAAAGGTGTGTGTCGAGATAGTTATAGACAGATCATGCTGGGTTAATTGATTGTGAATCTTACGCATGACTGCCATTTATGCTATCGCGCTCTGTGTGTGCGGGCGTCTGTAATAAGTAATATCAAATGTAAGCAGACAATTACGCTTGAAGGGTGCAGCATACAAGCCATCAGCAGTGACACAGAGCTGTAGAGAACAGCTGTAATGAGGCTTCTGATGCATTCTTTTAATGTACAGAACGACATGATGGGGGCTCGAGCGTAGCAAACGGTTTGTGCGCGAGAAAGATCATTCTCAGTAGGATGAAAGAGCCTGCTTCCTGATGCAAACATGGAAAGAAGAGCTTGCATTTCAATCATTGAGGACAAGATTATAACAAATCCTATATGGTTGAGATTTCAGTTAGTCCATTCGAACGAAAGTGGTGAAGATGTCGGTTTTTCAAGCGGATGACATTTCTCATGTATGTTCCGCAGAGCCAATCACCTTGTTTGTAACTAGACATCTAAAAAACCCAACAAGGATTAATGGGTGAGGTGAAATGTCAGTTTCCTCTTCATTATGGATCCAGGGATGCATTGCAGATCAGATGGATGCCACTGGCAAGTCTTAATCCTTAGCTCGAATGCTTGATTGGTGACAGATGCCTTTTCTTGTCAATCGGAGCTGAGAAATGCAAATTTCTAAAACCATTGGACGTTTGGTGCTTGCAAGTATGCATTGCCCAACTTTATGTTTCACATTTTAATAATGAATAAAAAGGTACTTGGGAGAAAAAAAAGAAAGGGAAATTTGCAGACCCAAAGTTGCTATGCAGAAGTCAACTCAATCCTCATCAGGGTGATGAGAGGGTTGGGCCCTATTTTTCTGCAGCAAACAATGAATCTCGATTCATCTCCCTTGCAAAAGATATGGAAGCTGCAAAGCTTCTCTCCAAAGTTTGTTGGCAAGCAAATTGATTTTGTACCAGAAATAAATACAAAGTGAAGCAATCATGCATGGCCTGATTTGCCATATGCCCATTTGATCTCCCTCTACTATTTTTCCTGCTTTCTCAAGCAAACTAGTTGCTGTAACAGTGAATGTTCCCACAGCTCTCTCTCTCTCTCTCCATTTATTTCATCCATGTTTTGCTTTTTGCACAACACTTATCATTGAGGTGCTAACTGCTGAATTCCCCTAACTAAAAATTGTAACCTCACCTAATTTCATTTTCTCCCACTTAAATGATCACCACTCACTTTCCAAGATTTCAAATAAATTGCTACTCTCTCCCTCCTCTCTTCCCTCACACACCCAAAAGGCTTCTTCAAGGACCACCTCTACACTGTCCTCTCTTCACAATCCCCTCCCTACGAAGAGCAAAGAAAGAAATATGATGAAGAGCCTGTCGTTTCCACTCCTCCTGGTCCTGCTTTTCCAATGTTCTACCACCTCGGCTCAGCCTGCAGCAGCCCCGGCTTCGCCTGTGGCACCCCCGGCTCCGCCTGTGGCACCCCCAGCTCCGCCTGCCTTAGGCCCGGCTCCGCCTGTCTTAGGCCCGGTTCCTTCAGGCCCAGACGACGTCACGAAGATCCTTACCAAGGCAGGAGGCCAATTCACGGTGCTGCTCAAGCTCATGAAGGCCACCTCAGTCGACAAACAGATCAATGCGCAACTTAACAACTCGAACAACGGCCTAACCATTTTCGCCCCTAACGACAATGCCTTCGCGAGCCTCAAGTCTGGGACTTTGAACCAGCTCTCATCCGAGCAGCAGGTCGAGCTCGTGCAGTTCCATGTAGTCCCGACATTCTTGTCTGTGTCGCAATTCCAAACCGTCAGCAATCCACTGAGGACACAGGCTGGCGGTAGCGGGAAGTTCGAGTACCCGCTGAGTTTGACTACTTCCGGTAACAGTGTGAACATATCGACTGGCGTCAACAATGCAACAGTGAACCAAATAGTATATTCAGACGGCCAGTTGGCTGTGTATCAGGTTGACAAGGTTCTGCTTCCTATGAGCATATTTGGCCCGAAGCCACCTGCGCCGGCGCCTTCCCCAGCGAAGCCAAAGAAGAAGAAGCCGGCTTTGGCAACAAGCCCGGTAGCCGACACCGACAGCGTCCCGGTCGACACATCCGGTGAAGGGAAATTGATGGTGCCTGGAATGATGGTGGTCATTGGATTGAGTGTTGTGGGGACATTCTACTCGTGACCAGGAAAGTTTGTGACATTACGAGAACGATCAGCTTGAAACACTGAGGTGGGGGTCACTTTTGGGTTCTGCAATGGGCTATTATATGGTGAATTTGGTTGGAGGGCAGTGAGAGATGTGGTCAGTGATTTGAAATAAATTTGAGTCCCGATGATAGAACATGCCAGTGATGAGAGAAAAAGAGAAAAAAAAAAAGTCAAAAGTCTGTTCTTTTTTCTTTCCTCTTCCTTTCCATTCCTGTGTTCACTGCTTTCAGTTTTCATGTACTCATTTTTTTGTTGTTGTATTTCTGAGGAAGTGCTGTATGTTCCTGGGTTGTGAAATTGATCTTCTTCTTCTTCTTCTTCTTCTTCAGTTTGCCTCCTCCAGCACTATGACATGAAAGCATTAATACACCCAACAGCCATGATGTTAACCTGCACAAAGCAATGACTCATTACTGAATAATGTCATCCGTCACTCTTGCACATAATTGAGAAAACAATGCATTTACTTTGTACGCATCAAAATAAGACGGCTAACCAAGAGAAACATAGGAACCCCTTTGGACAAGAATGAACACAGACTTGCTCAAAAACCGTAAGGATTTTACCGAGTTCCAAGTCTTTTCATTACATCTTCATGTGTAACTCAAAATTCAGGGGAGAAAAAGACAACATCAACCTCTCTTCTGCATCTAACTATGTAGGATGGTACGATTTCAGCACAAGCATGCTCACGAGAAAATAGTTAGCAAAAGCTCTTTCATAGAAAATTATGTCCGGATGGAGTGGTATCGGTTTAATATGTCAGGAAGTGTTTACACCAAAAAAAGATCAACTTTTGGTTATTATCGACAAATGATAAACTTAGTTGATGAATGCAGAGTTTGGTCATTTATGAACAATATTATCAATAGCTAGTAGGGAATCCACAACTTGCCAGTGAAGTCATCTACAACACAATGTGAAGTTATTGACTCTACAAAGTCATCATCGACAGCGAGCAATTGACACGAAGATAACCGTTGGGTGGTTATGTCCATATTCGTTAATTTAGGATTTGTGAAACTTCTTTGGGTCATTTATAAACAGAATTATTGATAACTTGAAAGGAATTCACAACTCGCCAATGAAGTCATTAACAACACAATGTGAAGTTATAACTCGACAAAGTCATCTATATCGACAGCGAGCAATCGACACGAAGATAACTTTTGGGTGGTTATATTCATATCCGTTAATTTAGGATTTGTGTAACTTCTTTTAGATAAGTGTTTGTGAAGCAACTTCTAGTAACCATCAAAAGAATTAAGGACTTATTTATTCTTTCAAATTTAGTAACCGTCATGTGTAATCGTCGTTTGTAACTATAAATGTACTTTTTGTAGAGGCCATCTCCAATCAATCAAAGAACTCAAGTTCTCGCAAATTTATCTTTATCTTTACTTTTCCGCAGTGTCTTTCAATTCCTATACTTTGGTCGTAGTGTCAGATATCTCATTGTCCATTAAGTTCCAACATTATATCTTTGTCATTGCATTTTGTCGTCGATTAAATTCTTGGCAAAGCTTTTTATGTCATCAGGCTTTATCGTTGATTAGATTTTGTTGAATTGTATATGTTCTTTCTGTTTCATTGATACGAGTTGCCACACAGAACCTATCTCCTCTTAATATAAAGAACAAATTTCGATAAAAGGTATTTCGTCGACGAACCAATTTCGGCAATCTGTTTCGGATAGGAGTTGTTTCAATGGAACACAAGAAACAGATTCGATTACACTTTAATGGAATTTAATCAACGATAGAGCCTGGTCACATTAAAAGCTATGTCGGAATTCAATCGATAACAAAGTGTGATGACAAAGATGCAACGTGGAAATTTCATTGACAATAACTTCAAGGCTCTCGTCGAAAAACTTTACATTTTACTCAATGACTTTATTGGCAAGTTGTCGATTCCCTTCAAATTATCAATAATTCTGTTTATAAATTGACCAAATTCTGCTCCCAATGACTAAATCTATCACTTATCAATAGTAACTAAAAGTTGGTATTTTTTTGGTGTAAAAAGGAATTAAAAAACACATAACATACATTGATGAGATGTTTAAATTGCCTGAGGACTGGCTATAAAGAAGGGATCATAAAGATTCACGGTATCATTCCAACGAGGACGAATACGCAACGATCAAGCCATCAGTAAAGAAGAAGTCTGAACTGGCTTAGTGCATTGGGCTTGTACAAGTGCTTGGGCCTTTACCTGGCCTGGGCCTGACCTTCTTACTGTGCTTTCACTTGGGCCAACTGTGTCATCATCATGTAAGTTTGGGCCTTGGCCATGCATTCTCCGTCAAATTATGACAAAAATCAGTGATCCATGCATACCGGGAGGAGCTTATAATGCTTGATTGGGAATTCTCTGTGTTTCAACATCATAAGCCTTGAGATTCTACAAGCCTAATCTAACATCAACCCCATGTTCATCTGTTCACTAGAGTTGTCAAACGGGTGGGTTGGATTGGGTAAAAAATGGTCCAATCCATATTAACCCATTTTCATATATTATAAATCTAGTGACCCATACTCGACCCAACCCATACCGATCTGACACATATTAAAAAACTTTCATATTTAATCAAATATAGTAAAATTTATTTCTTATAAATTTTTGAAAAAATTATATTCCTAAACCATTGTGGATAATTTTTTTATAAATTTTTTTACTTTTTCCTTCTTCCTCCTATTTTCGCCGATCGCCGAGCCTCAGTGACGGTCGACAGCTCGGCCACAGACGCGGCCGAGGTCTGTGAGCTCTAGGCTCGCTAGGTCGTCGTCGGCCAGTCACGACGGAGGTAGGAGAAAGAAGAAAGAAGAAAGAAGAAAGAAGAAAGAAAAGAAAAATAAAATAAATAATATTAAAATTAAAAAAATAAATTACCTTTAATTGACCCACACGAGCCACACTCACCCAACTGATCGCTTTATAATTTTTAAATGGATCGAAAATGGATTATAACTTATGACCCATTTTCGAACCATCTGGTTTACCTTTAATCTTCAAACCCATTTTCATTTGGCTTTTAAGAAGTCTCAATCCATATACAATTCATATATATATATAATGAGTCACAAAATGGGTCACACCTCTAATGTTCACTACACACTACTTGCGAAGAAAATGGGCATAAAAGTTTCTCTTTATTTATCTTATCTATACTATCTTTATAAAACGAGAAATTGAATTCGGTTTCTTCTTTACAAAGTCCAAAATACCCTCACAAGATTGCAAGAGCTTATGAAAATAAGGAATAGTTTGTCAATTTAAGGAGGTAGTGCCTGTCGGGTCCAGCAGTATTTTGAAAATGACGTATATAGTGCCATCTCCTTTCAAACGACATCCTTATCCCTAATCTCGGATTTGTTGGCTCCTTAGGTTGCCTGCCGGTCTCTATAAAGAAGAAAGACATCGATATTTCAACATGATTATATCATAATGACTACATTACCGACCAAAAAAAACGAATTGACTCCATCAAATTTCTAGAAATTGTTATGTGCTTGGCCGCAATGATTGGTATAGAATAACTTGTAAGATCCGCCAGATCCATCCATCTAATCGAGAGATGGCTCTATGGGGAGACTTTGGTCAACGAAGTCTGCGGTCTTCTGTAGATTACGTATGGTCGAAGGACAATCGACTACTAAGTGAGAACTGGAGAAGGATGATGCCCGAAAGCATGTGAAGATCCATTCCAATTAGTCACAGCAGCACTTGACAATTTTGCTAGTGGAGTGATGTTTATGTATGAGACGATATCGACGTACAATGCAAAAGTAGTACGTTTCACACTTCTATATGCACTTATAGATGACCCCGGTCGCTCAAGTTGCTTGGCGTTCTCTTTCTTTTTCGCCCCATGGAATCTTCACAAGTTTTCGGTTCATATCTTAGCGATGGAATGGTTCGCGTGAAAAAAAAAAAATCCTACTCATGAAATATCTCGTTAGCTTTATGAATCAAATAAGACGCAAGTCAAAATTCAAGTGAGGTAATTGAAATATGAGATTATCTACACTCGATTATGTAGATAATCGAAGCATCTCCGATTCTTTGCCTTCGTCCTCTCGATCATCAAACCCAATGCTCAGCGACGAGTCTTTTCGATATAGTTGGGTGGCCGCTCGCTTTCATCATTCTACACCTTCCCATGATATGTTTAAGTACGAACTAGCTTCTATCAGTACATGAAAGAGTTCTACATCAAGATATAATTTATATTTTAGCATAGCTAAGTAAACTGTACTGGGCTCAAATCCGTGGACAATGAACCCAGTGAAGCAAAATCTGCTGGCCCTTGCTGGTTGACGTGCGCTCTCGGTTTGCCTCCAACACCAAGGAAATCCCTGGTCAAATTGCCTTCAACTAACGCACGATTCAGCTTCCCTTGAACAACTCTCAGTTGGCTCACGTTCCCATTGGCTTGCATCACCATATTGCTCAGCGTGTTCTCAGCATCGGCTGTCGGTGAGCTCGAGTCCGAGTCGCCTAGGACCAGCACATGATCTCCTACAGGAGAACAAGTGACTGTAGAGGACAATGAACTCAGTATTGACTCGTCCAAGTTCTGAGAGAGGGTGCAGAAATTTGAAGCATTGGGAAAATAGGATGACGATGCGCTCATTAGTCCGAGACCCATGTCATTGATGAGTGGTGGATTGGCCATGGTAGATCCCAAAATTGCTGCTTTTTGTAAGAGTGCAGTGGCCGACATGAGACCTTGGCTTTGTTGTTGTCGATGATTCTGTTCGCTTGAACCATACAAAGAACTCACTGCATCCGATATCGAACTCTTGCTCTCTTCTTCCTCCTTCACACACTGAGGCAACTCCAAGACGGATGGACCGGACCCAAGTAAGGACGCGCTCGGCAACCCGAAGATACTCATCGGCACTGTAGGAATGAATTCCGGGCGGTCGCTGCCGAAAACCGAAGCCAAGAATGCGTTGGAAGAGGTACCAGCGAATCCGCAACTGTTCAGATGGGGGTTAGCGAATTCCGGGCCGAGTATTCTGAAATTATCAGGGATTGTTGCAGCTGATTGAGGAGGAGCCAGTGCTGGGTCGTTCCTGAAGATTGAGGGATTGAATTTTGTGCTCTCTTCAGCTAGAGCATCACAAAAGGCTCTGTGGGTGATGAAGCTGTCTTTCCTGCATCATGATGCATGATCGCAACAATGAAAAATCGGTCTCAATTATGTTCAGTATAAATAGGAATGACAGAGCGCCCCCCCCCCC